>CM060393.1:181533563-182133563 GCA_030545235.1 Helianthus tuberosus | reverse complement strand
CTGGTCCAAAGATAACCGACTTCCAACATCCGGTATTCTGTTGAGCTAGGATGTGACCCATCCTTCGCTCCCAGATGTTGTATTCAAATCTGACCAACATAGGTGGTTTGAAGAGTGAACCAATGTTATTATTGTTGTTATCATGTGATTGTGACGTCATTCTGGTTGTTTTTCAGGCACTGAATAATCAACTTTGTTCGTGGTTATACCTTACTCTGTTTTACAACTAAAACCGAACAATCGAGAGTATCAAATGAAATTGAGTTGAACTTTTACGTCAAAATGATTGTTTGATCAAATTTGACTGTTCGAGCTCTGATACCAATTGTTAGGATTTGAGTTTGATATGATTGTGTTTGTTTAACTTAAATGAAGATGAAACAGAAATAATTGCAGTGAAAATAGATGAATAAACTTTCAACACAATCAAAGAGAGAACAATTTTAAGCAAACATGTTTAACATAGAATCGAATGATTATATTTGATTACAATAAACAATACTAATGCATGCATGCACAAAGTCTCCCCCTCAGCCTGAGCTCACCGTGATTGTTCGTACAGAATGACTTGGTGATAAAGAGAGCTAATAGAACAGTACATGGTACTGTTCTATTTATAGTACAGAACAAACCACTGAGGCATCTTTGGCTGACGTCACCTTGAAAGTGACATCTAACCTCCTAACAACCTCTAACCACTGACTATTACAACTACTGCTTACAAAACACTGATTACAAGTATAAAACAAAACACAAAGTAAACTACTGCTTCTCATTCCACTGTTATAGCTCCAGCAGTGCTTTGTGTCTTCAGCAGTACTTGATCCATATCAGTAGATTGAGCATCAGTTCTTAGTCTTCAACAATCTTTGGATGATCGGCAGTTGTTGTAGAACAGTAGTTATTTTAGAAGGGCAATACTTAGAGATCATCAGATGTTAGGCCACATTCAAGGGGAAAGACTGATGCAAACAACTGCTTATTGTGAATCCACTGATCTGGTCTAGTTTTGTCTTTAATCAACTGTTCCTTTGTAGGGTTCAATTCCAACATTTTCCTTTTATTGTTTTCGTCTCTGTGGTTTGTCAAAAATCACTATTTCAGTCCATTAGTTTAAAAATTGCGATTTCAGTCCATGTAGTTTAATTTTCGTAACCATTTCAGTCCACCTCGTAACCATTTTAGTCCGTATATTAACAGATTAAATGGATTGAAATGGTTACGAAAGTGAAACCACAAGGACTGAAATCTTAATTTTTAAACTAATTGACTGAAATAGTAATTTTTGACAAACCACAGGGACGAAAACAATATTAACTCTTTTCCTTATCACAATCCTAAATTATAAAAAGATACTACGCTAACTTTTTATTTTAAAAAATTGTTATTCATTATCTATCAAAGTATTACAAGTGTATAAACACAAGAAACATAATAAAATAAATGTTTATGAATACAATAAAGATAAAAACCTGTACATTCCCTTCATCATCTCCTACCATGTTTAATTTAATAAAGTATAAACACGAGAAATATAATGAAATAAATGTTTATGAATGCAATAAAAATAAAACCTTTACATTCCCTCTATCATCTCCTACCCTATTTAATTTAATAAAAAAATCATACTTTTTAAAATTTATGTATTATTATAAAAACAAAACTCCCATCTCCCATTTACCATACCTATCTCTATATTCTTTTTTTTTCTCTTTCTTTTTTTATTATTTAAAACCCCCAGCTCTCATTTACCATACCTATCTCTATATTCTTTTTTTCTCTTTCTCTTTCTTTTTATTATTTATTTCTCTTCATATATGTATATGGATAATGAATAACTGTATATATAGATTACCTATAATAAATAGGTTCACTAAAATCATTTAAATGTTAAAACAGTTTTAAAGGTCATTTGTTATTTGTTTTAAAAAAGTTATGGGCCATATTCTTTATATCAACTATGAATAAAAAAACTTACTTAAACTTATAAAACACCAAATAAGTGTGGAACTTTTTTGCATTAAAACTTGTGAAAGGATTAAAATAGATACAAATATGCGAATACCAATATGCTACGTGTGTATTATTGATTTTCGTGTAGTGGAGATTCATATTTGTCACACGTGAAATTTTATAAGGGTAAGTATAATTCGAGCATAAAGATTTCTTTCGATAATATTTATATAGTAGGAAGTGTACAATAGTAATATACCGGGGTTGAAGTCAGTCAACATTAGATTGTTGAAAAAAAAAATTGATGGTAAAAGTTACCACTAAGGCATTTGTAGTTA
Organism: Helianthus tuberosus; assembly: GCA_030545235.1. Classification (NCBI taxonomy): domain Eukaryota; kingdom Viridiplantae; phylum Streptophyta; class Magnoliopsida; order Asterales; family Asteraceae; genus Helianthus; species Helianthus tuberosus. The sequence continues at coordinate 182,131,272 of CM060393.1, read as the reverse complement.
GTTAAAAAGCCCCATAAAGCATTTTGATAGGAGTTGTAAGACAAGTGATGAAAAAATACAAGAGGAAACTTTATGGAGGGTTATATCATAAAAGGGTGTAGTGGTAAGGGGGTTACATAAACCCTTCAATTATACATACATGTAAATATGTGTGTGTGAATGGGGGAGGAAGGGGCTTGCCGTTATAATTTTCGCTGAAAGTGGGGGAAGAAAGTGCATAGCGCTCGCTGTTTTGGTGTAGCAAGGCGTCATAGGACGCCATATAACTTGTCACTACGGAGGGACTAAGAAGATTGACCAAATCCATGCACACCACTCAAATTAACAAAAGTCTTATTATATACAAGATACAATCAACTATTTTTTTTTTTGGAAACAACAGAATTTAATGAAAACGCAACTAGCAAGAGGCTAGACAAAAACAAAACAAAGAGATTACAAGTTTATCAAAGGGTTTTGTAACAACGCTACAAAATTAGGGTTAAAATTACGACTTCTATTTGTGTCACACCCCGATCCCTGGTGGGCCCGGATGGGTCGTGACGATTGGATAACAGTATCACAATTTAATAATATGCAACGAAAGTATTGGAGTAAAAGTATTCAATTCAATAAAACTTGAATATATATATATATATATATATATATAGGAACGAGATCAAGAGAGAACAGTGAAAAATGTGAGAACGGTGAGAACGGATCCTGGCTCAACACGTGGCAGGGGGCGCTAATTGATATGCATGGGTACGATTGTCCTTTTATACGTTCTCTCCTTATTCGTGTTATAAATCTCTTTCAAATTAAAACTCCAAAGATTTCTTGTTAGTTGTTACCTCCTTTGCAAACTTTCTCAGATCTATGGCGTCTAACGTGGATTCTGTTCGACAAAGTAAAATTCGATGACGTTTCCTATTTTTGTTCCAGCAAATCATGCAATGGATATGGGGTTTTGTTCTTTTATGTTTGTTTCATTGTTTTTTTTAAATTAATATTTCATAATGTGTTGTATGATTTCAATGGCGTTGTTCATTTATCCAATTTAATCGCGTTTTAATTGGTAGTTAAACAATTAGTAAGAACTGATAATTGGAGTTTTCAATATTAATTTTAATTTTCATTTAGGATCTAGTATATTTCTTATGTTTTTACGATCATTGGCGTTTTACATCTCTTTGGTTAGTTTTGAATAATATTTAGTAGTATTTGTAAACATCAGTTATTACTATTTGTTAATTTGTGTAAATATCAGCTTTGTTAACTATGGCGTTTTCATTATGATGTTATATTTTTGTTAATTATTTATGTTGTTAAGTGTTTTTAATTATTCATCTCATGGCGTTTTCATTATCAAGTCGCATTAGTATTTTTGTTAATCAATAAAGTTATGGTGTGCGTATTTTGGCGTTTTCATCATTGCCTTTTCAAATTATGTGTTTATTATTCAATTAATGACGTTTTAATCTATGATGTTATTACGAGACATTTTCTATTTTTAATGGCGTTTTTCTGATTTTTCTGTTCCTCACTGTGTTTTCTCAGACGAAGTTGCTTCCTTGAGTCAAAGGTTTTGCCCTAAAACTGGATTACCATTTATCATTCCTGACGTTAGTGAAGAAATAAAGCCCACAATGGACATGGTATTCACAAGCCTTGATGATTGTTATTCAATGTATGTTAAGTATGCCAAGGAGTGTGGGTTTTCAGTCAGGAAAGGGACTACAAAGACAAACTCTAAAGGTGTGTTACATATTAAGTATTACTTGTGTACGAGAGCTGGGTTATATAAGGACAAGAAGGTTGATACGTTGGACCCCAATCAAAATGAGCGATTAGTGCGATCCAACTTTTCAAAGAGGACTGATTGTGGTGCACTGTTAGGTGTAATTTTTTAGGCTGGATCATGGAAGGTATATAAGTTTGTCGAGGAGCACAGCCATGATCTTGTTGAACGTCCTGATAAGCATTTTCTTCCAACTGAACGACACCTCACTCAGCTCTAGAAGCTTGTTATACACAGCATGTCTAAGTTGATTTTGGGTCCAGTCAAGGCGTTTAATGTTATGAAGACTTGTTTTGGCGGTTTTGAAGACGTGGGTGCAAGTAAAGTTGAATTTAAGAACTACAAGAGGCAAATTAACTTGTTTATAGGGGAATATGACGCCGATATGGTTGTGAGACATGTGGATGAAAAAAAACATTCCCATCCTAATTTCTTGTATGATTACTTCACAGATGAAGACAATCGTTTGAAGTGACTTTTTTGGTGTGACGATCAAGCCAAACGTAATTACCACGTGTTTGGTGATGTGATCTCGTTTGACGCCACGTATCGTTCCAACAAGTAATATTTTATAATCAACTTCTTCAATTTTTTGGCGTTTTATAAGTTTACATGCAATGGTGTTTTTATGAGTTTACATGCAATGGCGTTTTTATGAGTTTTCATGCAATGGCGTTTTATTAGTTTACATGCAATGGTGTTTTATTATTGTTTCAGTTCTCATGGCGTTTTCATATGCAGATACGCTATGGTGTTTGTACCGTTCACTGGTATAGACAATCATCACTGCAATGTTACATTTGGTGCTGCATTATTGGCGTCGGAAACTGCTGATACGTATATTTGGTTGTTGAGAGTTTTTCTAAAAGTTGTTGGTTCTCAACCAAAAGTTGTTGTCACTGACCAAGATCCAGCAATGAAGAAGGCTATTCCTGCTGTATTTGTTGACACGAGGCATCGGTTATGCATGTGGCATGTAATGCATAAACTTTCTCTGAAGGTTGGTATGCTTATTTTTACCTTTGGCGTTTTAGGATACACTGCGTTTTAAATACATGGCGTTCTGTACATTGTTACTTTTTTTAATCAAGTTTTATCTTTGTGTAATATATATGTTTTTTATGCATGGCGTTTTCGTATTACACATAGGTTGGTATTAGGCTATGCAATTCCACCAATTTCAAAGAACGTGTCACACCCCCAAAATACCACCTGCGAAAACCCCGCGAGGCATGTGACGTACCAGGATCCAACCACTAATCACATTGAACTAATAATGAAATAATAAATAAAAGTTCCCATTTATAAAGATATTGTATTTCAAAACATAACTTAAAACCCAACATGTTCAGCAGAAGCATAATGTAAATTATTGTTCAAGTGTTTCAAAATCCAAGTGTATGAGAACCAATTTTCAAGTATCTCAACCCATGACCACTCTAGCAATCCATATAGCAAGCTCCATATCCAAGAATCTAATGACCTGCAAGCATGCAGACAAGTGTATCAGCACAAAGCTGGCGAGTATACAGTTTTGTAAAAACGTTTAGTTGCCAAGTGTTTAGTTTGAAAACATGTTGATAATAACTCGAGTACCGCAAGATGGCGTCAGTTTATTTGCCCTTCCCTAATTCCCTATCAAATATTGGTCATGTGGTTAAGGTCATTAGTTCACACCCGTCCTCTCAGGTACGGTGTGAGGTTGCCAAGCCTAATAGCGCTATCAACTAATACCCCGTTACCTCTCAGGTAACTAGTTCGGTAGTAAGATGGGACTTAAGGTGATAGGAGTGAGTGTATTATCCAACATCCCAGTTTAACCCAGAAAAGACGTATTCCTCTCAAGAATACCCGTTTGAATATCCCACCCACCAGGACGCATGCTCAAGAAGTAGTGATCTCACCTTAATTTTGCTCGGTAAATTAAAGCACGTGTTCCAAGTTAGTCAACCCAAATCCTAATGTGATTATCAACCATAATCAGTTCCATGAACACAGAGTCACATATTCCTTAAACACAATACACAAGTAGTTTACACATATCATCATGCAAGTTATAACATCACATAGTAGATGTCGGGCCTCATACTAGTTCGTTTACTTGTTCTCACTCAAGATTCAGGTTATCTACACTAAACACCAAGTGTCTATAAAAGTGTGCGATCTACTAAATCTAAGGCCCAACCCAAGTTACCACGGCCAGTGTGCGGCCCAGCATCACCGGCCCAAAACAGTATGCAACATAATTCTAGTGTGCGACTCACATCAGCTACGGGCCCAGGGAAAGTCTAGTGTGCGAGTCATTTCGATTGTGCGGCCCAATGAACTACGGCCCACAGAAGACTGTGCGACTCGGGGTGTAGTGTGCGGCCCAAACCTGATCCATAGCCCAACCGAGTGTGCGACCAGATAAAGTCGTGCGGCCCAACACCATCCAGTCCATTCCGGATTGTGGCCCAATGCTCTGTGCGACTCAACTACGGGTGTGCGATCGGTGAGTATGTGCGGTCGGTTATGTATTCAGCCATAAATCATGGGATTCAGTTACAGAATCAATCATAGAAAATCAAGAACGGTTTCTGTACTCAACTTTCCAAAAAATTGCATGAACACTAATCATTCCTTTGCCAATTAACAACAATTACCAAGATCACCATAATCATAATAATCAACATGTTCATAGTTTTAATCATAATCCGAGACTATAACACAATCGTTACTAGAACTATATCAACTAACATGATGATTTCAATAATTCCTAACCATTGTGAAATCCTAGTTTTTCCGATTCACCAACATATAAATCCATTCATACATAATAGTCATCACAAGGTGTTCATGAACAATCCTTGATCACTGATTATATCCTAATCCATTCCAATAGTTGACTATCACAAGTGGTTCATCAAGGTTTTTACTAACATACTATTCCATAAATCATGCAAGAACACACATACAAACACAATTATCATGTACCGGGTCTTTAACACACGAACAAGGGTAGAACACTAACCGCAACGTAGGATGAATCGGTGACGTTTAGGATGAGAGGGCTTCGAATGAGAGAAGAGAGGGGATGCCATCGAGTTGTGGGGAGGTAGAAGAGAGTTTAGGGTTTGACTATGTTTTGGTGTTTGCAAAATTATGGGGAAACCATACACATAACTGTGTGTGTATGCGATTACAAGGGCCAGTGTCACACCCTCAAAATCCACAAGCGGAGTATTACCGCGAAGCGTGTGACTGACCAGGATCAAACCACGAATCATACTGAACATTTAATTAAAGTAAAGTAAAGTAAAATAAAACCATAGCAAACCAAATGTTTAAAGTTCACCAAACCAAAATCCAAAACCAAATTTAAAAGTTAGCGGAATCGTAAAGTCTAAAACCCATAAATAATTCAAAATATAAAGTTTAATGTTAGGAACCCCACAGTAGGTTCCTTGCCACAACGATCACTCGACATGCAAGCCCCTGCCATGTACCTAACGACCTGCAAAGCATGTGGTAACGTGTCAACAAAAGGTTGTCGAGTTCACAGTTGATTGCCTGTTTTAATGTTATTCCAAAAACCATAAGTTGTTTCAAAAACCAAAAGTTGTGAAGTTCCTTGTTCCCATAACCATATACCATGGGGTCTGCCCCATGTTGTAAACCACTAGACCCGTTACCATATCGACTACTGACTTAAGTAATGTTTGAGTGTCCTGCGTCAATGTCTATCATCATTGACTAAGTGCCCAAGTACATTAGTCCACTCCCGTCCTCTGCGGCACAGTGTAAGGCTTGTCAGACCTAATAGCGCTATTTAACTAATGACCCGTTCGCCAATGGCCCGGTGATTAAGTCGGTATAAAAATGAGGGACTTCGTGATAGAGTTGTTGTCTAGTAAGTTTAAGGTTGTTGTCCTACCCAAGGAGGACGGGGGTACGTATTCTACCCAAGGAGAATACGCAGATTATATCCCACCTAAGGGGGATAGTTGTTATTTAACCCATTCCCAAACCACCAGGAATCCCATGCTTTGACGAAAGTGTGAACTCACCTTTGGTTGCTCGGTTGGACTCTTAAAAATAGCTATCAGTCAAGGTTGGTCAATCACATCCTAGTATGATTACCATTTAGTTCATTAGTAATTTCAAATAAAGCACAAAGTTCCTACGTGCATCTACCACATAACATGCACTCACTTTGATAGTTCACGCCCATATATACATTCCACCTATAACTACTCAATAGTAAGCAGACGATACTTCACATAACACTTTCGTTGACATATAACAAGTTGGATCATTATCAGATAACATAACCGACATTTAGACACGCAAATCCCCACTCAACTTGTTTCAGCTTTAACATCCAAAACTGGACTGTTTTTGGGTATTTTTATAAAATAGGTAACTTGTTCCAAAAATTCTAAAAATTTTACAGAATGTTCTAAACGGTCCACGTATCATTGTGTAAAAATCTCGGGACTCAATTCATTACCAATCTATATATATTAATAAATGAGATGATTTGGGTCATGTGTCATTGGATGGTAGAGCAATTTTGCTTATGTGTCATCCAATGTTTGAGTAGAGGTTGATTTTGGGAGGGAATCCATCTCATTCTCTATAAACAAACCAAAATTTTCAAAACACAAACCAAAAAACAAGTGGGACGCGGGATCCGGCAATGTTCGGGTCGGACTTTTGGGTCACCCAATACTAAAAATGGATCCTATATATTATCTTTACAACCACGATTTATCATAACCTCATTTTTCACAAACCCTACATACCAATTTCCTAATTCTACTTCTTCCTTCTTCACCGATCTTTCTTAATCTTAGGTATGTTATTTTGTCATTCCCTCTTTGTTTTCATATTGTTAATCTAATAAATCTTTGTTTTTTTTATTTCATCAATCATCTTACATATTCAAAGGATCTATAATTTGAGATTCATATTCATCGGTCGATTGTAAGAGTTAACCCTAACCTTTTTCCTTTTCATATTGTTCATATATTTTATCTTAAATCATTAATTTTGATGTTATTAATGATGGTTGAATTTTGTTTTTTCATATGATCAAGACCGATTCCTACGATATTTTGTTTTGAAGTGTTAATCAAGTATCATCTTCGATCTAATCGATTTTATCATCAACATCATATCAATGGGAAAACTTAATAATCACATAATGATCAGTTACCATTCAGATTAAAGAATTGATTGTGTTCTTTATTTTTACATTGTTTGATTTCTCATTTATCATCAAATCGGTCTTGTGATTATCGGTTAGGGTTATTTCTCCATCCTTTCCATACCTTTAGCCCCTTTTGCAAATCCTTTGCTTTTGCCTAACATATATATGTTTTCAATTTTTATAACATTTTTTTAAAAGAGAATACCATGGCGATTTTAACTTTCAAGATAGTAAAACATAATTTTTTAGTTATAAATGATATTCGTGTTATGTATTATGGTTAAATCATTGTTGTCCTTTTCTTTTTGATCATTCAAATTTGATGAATTAACTAAAATTATATTAGAAATTATCAGATTTAAATTCAAACTTGGGGTTAAGAATTTGCAAGATTATCTTTAAAGGAAATGAAAAGACATGATATCTCTTCAAAATCTTACATTTTCAATCTTTTTAATCCTTTAAAGGTTTGTTATTTGATTTGCGTTCTTCAATTTTGCGTATTCTATTTTGATATTCTTCGTATTTCATCCAACAAGATGGTAAGGGTTTATTAAGGGTTTCTAGCAATATACTGATAGGTTTCTTCATATAATTTTTTTTTCTGAATTAATTTGGCAATGTATTTAACATCACCCTGATGATGATAAAGAAAAGAGCCCAAGTAAGTTTTTCTTTTCTGGATTAAGGGTTTATTAATTGTGTCAGAATTGTTTTGTTTAAGGTCCCCAGATTGAGAAGAAGAGCGTCGATGTTGTTTGGACGAGGGTAGGTTTTAGTAGATTTGAAGATGAGTTTTTTTCCAGACAACATTCTTCATCCGACAACTAAGGTATGAATTGAATCAGTGGTCTCGAGCTTCTTCTCAGGTCCATGATTGTGATTTATTTTTTTTCACAATCATTTAGATATTGATTATATTTTGAATATATTAAGCTCATTGGTTTTGAATTTAAGTTTGAATGATATTTAACTATTTAAGTATATTGTTTTGACTGATTATTTCAAAATTTGAATTTTTGAAATTTGTATTAATTATGGATACTTATCAAAGTTGTCTAAATTGTAACGTATTTCCAAATTTATCAAGATAACTTATATTAAAGTTTTAATTGCTTCCAAATTTTGTGTTAGTTTCCATAATTTTTGACAATCACATTATTTTTCAAGTTTCTCAGAATTTGGAAAGATATATAGCATCTGTTTTAAACCTAAATGACCTCTCTGTCAAACTGGGTTCGGTTGTTGACGCACAAGCCTGTTAAACTACCCCATCAAATCAAGTAAGTCAATAGATTAATTTCAGTTATGTCTGCAAGTTAAGTTTTCTGTAATAACATATCGAGTTAGATAAATACGTTGAACATGCTTTTTGTTATTTCACCCTAAAACAGGTGGATAATTGCATGCACCATTGATAGACCAATCGGTCGCTGGTTTTTGGGTGCTAGATTTTAATCATCAAGATGAAGATTTACGATTTTTTTTTCTCTTAAATCACAGAGTATTTTTTCCTCAAAGTTTGATTTATAGCTTACTTTTGAGGTTATACGAGGTAGGTTTTATGTGGTATTTTTTCTATCTCTTGGGAATTTGTGGTGATCTCTTTTTCTTAAAGAAGTTGGCATAGATTGTGTAGGATTTTGAACTCCATTCTTTCAAATCTAAATATTACATGTTATTTTATTAATTAGATAGTTGGGCATCACAGTGAAATTTGACATCCATTCCTCTTTGCAGGTATTTCTTGGTCAATGAATATAATAGGCCTTTTTTTTTACCACATGACATGGATGTTAGGCAAAAGAGAAGGCTTGGCTGGAAGTGATGGAAACATAACATATGGTGGGAAGTCTTATGGATCATGTTGTGGAATATGTGCTTTTGTATCGGTGATTAGTTCCAAAAGTGGTCATACTGGTAGTGTTACATAATTTTATTTAAGGTTGATGAAGAACCCAAGCTGCTTGGCATGGTTATTATTATTTTTTAGTTAGCAAATTTTGGATGTGTTTTATGTTTTGTTGGAAACTTATGGATGATTCTTAAATGTTATTAGCTAAAAATATATTATTTTAATCAGGTAAATTTCTTATAATTTTTAGTTTGATAATGTTGTGAGTAATGGTAAATTTTCTTTATTTGGAGGCTGCTTGGCAGGTTTATTATTATTTTTTAGTTGTGAATAATGGCAAATTTTCTTTCTAATGTATATAACTTTTTTAAATACTTTTCTCAATATATAATAATTATTTATATGCTATTTGTGATATGTATAATATATATGCCTTCATGTACTTTAGCGCTTATCAAAGAAGATGGCATTGATGGCTGGAGTTAACGTTGAAAACAAGTTGCGGGTCAGGAACTTCAACTGGGAAATCTTCCGCTCATGATAGTTATGTGGTCGCCTGTTGGGCCATCTTTATGCAATCCAATTGAATATCAGTTCGTGATAAGTACAATTTCACTTATTAACGTCCTGCGGGTATGTTTTCACTAACTCAGGTTGGAAAAAATGTAGAATTATGGAGTACATGAAACTGAAATAATTAGTTATTAGTATTAAAGAATGAATATAGACAAAAAAAATATTTTGGCACGTAAAAGATTAATGGTCGGAGATGTAGTTGCATGAGGCTCAAGTCTCACAAGTCAAAACTTAAATATAATCTTAATGTAAATCTTATGTTTTGGTGTGGAATATTAGTTGTGTTTGACCGATAAAAAAAGAAAAATTTTAGTAGAGAAATAAGAAAGGCTGCAACTATGGTTGTTCATATGAGTTTTTGTTTTTTTTTTGTCTACCATATTCATGTTAAATGTCGTCTTTTCAAATTATAGGTAGCATGAATGTTGGCGAATAGATGGTAGTCATGGTGTTTTTAAAGTACACTACAAGGGAGAACATTGAGAGTGATATGAAATTATACGTCGCTAACTTTCTTTTGCATCTATATTAAAAGATTATAACCATTTGTTGGTCATATATTCATCTAGCTCAATTACGTAAATTGGGTTTTATCGTATATTGATCATATATTCATCTAACTCAATTTCGTAAATTGGGTTTTATCAAAAAAAAAATTATATGTGGCGTTTTTAAGAGTTAAAAGTATGAAAGGTTAAAACTATTAATCTTAGATAATGATGAAAAAATTTCAAAAAAACTTCCAACGTACTAAAAACATATATAAATTTATAAACTATATTAAGTACGTTCGTTATGATAATCATAAACGTATAATGTTCTATGTCAATACCTCGAAAACATATTATTTTATCACTTCTGGACAGCTACGTGACCCCTTCACGCAATTGATGGCAAAACTTTAATAATTTTAATAAATTTAATATGTTTATTATTACAAAAAATATCCCGCTAAATATGTACATTGAAACACCACTATCCGTTGACTTCACTCAATTTGAACAAATTTTGGCTTTGACCTTTTATGAGCCTCAACAGGTCGATGCTGAGATTACGGATCGTGGTACCGACATAATGGATGGTGGTTTGGAAGGCTGTTAATGTTGATTGGCGGTCATTGCTGAGATGACAGATAACGGTCTTGACATAATGGATTGCGGTTTGGAAGGCGGTCAACGTTGATTGACGATTCATTTTTTATGTAAATAAAATTCATACATTCTTTGATTTTTTTCAAACATTATTCGTCTTTTAAATTATATATACAGTTGTGTTTGACAAATTTTAAATATCTGAATCCGTGAGTATTCATTGGTGATAACCTATCTATTATAAAGAAAAATAAAGACGACGTTTTTTGTTCGGCCTATTTGATTCTAATACTCTAAGCTGGCTTTAACTATGCCTATGACTACTAACTGTATAGTATATCCTAAATTCAATAGTTCCTCTTCGTAGTAGACATACCATTATTTAATAGTTCATTACTCAATGCCCACTATGTTAGTTTGGGAGTGCTATCGGCTAATAAGTTAAAAGTTGAGAGTGGTGTGGTCCAAATCGAAAGTTGAGTGTTATCGACAAATGGATGAAAGTTCAGGTTATTTAAATCCAACATCTCTTTTAAAAATGTATATAGAGTTGTGTTTGATAAAATTTAAATGGTCCAACCCGCGAAGTTCGCGGGTGATAACCTAGTTATTTTATAAAAATCATTTACCGGGTTGCAATCAGATTCGTCACTTTCTGACTGCAGTCCACGGGAAAATTCATTTAAAATTCATCGTAAGTCTGATTGACGAAATTCCAGTTGGAGAATTACAAAGAAACCCGTGGCCATCTACTGTATGAATTTCATGACCTAACTCTATCCATATTTACAGTTATGACGAAAAACATAACACACATTTTCTGCAGAAAAAACCAGCTTTTGCTGTTGTACAAAACGGACCTTTAAAATTAACAAATGACCTCAAAAATATATGATTCTAGTGCCATATGAAGCGTTTTTCAAAAACATATATTTTAGACTTTAGAAAATCAATTTTTCGATTTATAACGGTTCGTTTACAGCCAACTGAAGTTGGCTGTTTTCGTCAATCAGCATGTTGTTTTACATTTAAACGCTACCAAAACACATGTATATGATCGGTACTCTTTCTAATATCGACTAACAGCATATTATAAGTGTTGGTGCATACGTCTATCGACTTCGTCTTGTATCGAGTCTTGTAATAGAATTGTTAGATCAGGGCACGTTGTACGAAGAAAATAGGGTTTGGGTGTGATTGAGCTATTTCGCACGAAATAGCAAGATGTCATTCCGTGTGAAATACCCACCACTATAAATACCTGTCATGCTGAGTCATTTGTAACGTTCATGTTTCCGGTACCGAAGTTGTAACATCCCAAAAACGGGTTTGGTAATCAAACCACGTTAATAGTAAAGACGGGTAAAATACCGTTAGTGGTAAAAATTAACCCGATAAATATTAGGAATTTAAATAAATAAACTTAATATTAACTGAAAGAGGATAAATACTTTGAGAAGAAAAAGTTTATAAAAAGGGACCCGAGTTAACGGGACATAAAATAAACAGGTTACAACTCCCGGAACTAACTAAGTTGACTAGGAATAATCAACCTAGTTAATTAAAAGTCTCATAATGGTATGTGAGTGGGTTAAAAACACCTAGAGTAAGAACCTGACAATAATTGAGGGGCCAAAGGTGTTAAAAAGCAAACTAGTTTTTAATTAAAACAAAAAAAATAATAATACCACACACTGGTGTGGGGATCGAACAGAACCAAGGGGGGCGACCAGGGGTTTCTCCACAAACCCTAATTCTCATAAAATCCTCCAAATTGAAGCTCAAATCAAGCCCGAATCGTCTGCATGATTACAAATTCGTGATCACCTAGTCGTGGGGATCATAAGGTATGTAAAAATTTGATGATTTGTGAAGTTGCAAAATTTGAGTTAGCATCATAATTCGTGAATTATGTAAGGATTAGAGGAGCTATGGCTAAGTTAGTGATGTACACATGCTAAGGAACTAAACCCTAAGTGAAAATCATACATATGATGCTATGACTTGAATGATTTGGTGATTACCTATATGTGTGTTAAATGGGTGTTGTAGAATGATGAAGAACACTAGAAATCTGATTATAAATTGAGTGTTATTTAGTTACATCAGGTGAATCTAGATGTTATTATGCATACTAGATATATTAACCTTGCAAGAATTGTTTAATCTTGGCTAAATAGTTAGTCATGAAACTTGATTTTGGATTTAGTGAAATTATGCCCACTAGGTGTTTGTTAAAATGCCTAAACGAAGCTAAAATGTTGAAATTCCATGTGAAGTGTGCATTTGAATATGTTGATAGATCAATTGACTTTTAGGAAGTCAAAATAACCAATGATTTAATCGAGTGATAAAGTCAACATAAGACCCGTTAGATGGAGTAGTCATAATTGATAATGACTAATCTAACCATCTTATGAATTATGATGATAGTTTGACGCCTAACGAGCTAGGTGGAAGCTTGATGAGTGAGCGGGTCAAACGAATCAAGAAGAAAATGAAAAGCATAATTTGGATGCGAGGTAAGTAAAGCTTACGCCCCTTTTCATTATTTACAAATTACATAATTGCAAGTATTGTATATGAATGCTACTAAGTGGTTGGTATAGGATGTTCCGACACGATTCAATGAAAGTCGGAACGAGGGGAAAATGGTAAGAAATCATGAGTTATGGTAAAAGGGGTAAAATGGTAAATTAGTCATGTAATGACGAACAAATAAAAAAACGGTTTTTAAGCAAAACAAGTTCAAGGGAAAACCGGGATAGGTTTAAAGGGATGGAATTGTAATTAAATACCATCTCATGCGGAAAAATGGTCAATTAGACTAAATGGGTCAAATGGTGTTGTTAACACCATTTGACAATAACAATTGACAATCGTTTGTTGAGTTTTGTAATCACAGGAAATAACATAAGCTTCCGTTGCTTTAACTAGAAAGATTTAAAGCAAAAGTTATGTAAACAGGTCAGTACTTTGACCCGGGCCAGGTACGCATAAATTAGCTTTTAGTTAAACATACAATTTTTGGTCAAATATTTAGCGAAAGTCCCTCGTCGTAAAGTGAGGGACTAAAGTTAACCAAAACACCCTTGAAGGGTATATTGGGTAAACGACCCATAGGCGTTGTTTAGGAACTTGTATTAAGATTTGGGAATCATTAAATATGAATAAAAGTCATAGGAATACACATTCGTGGGTCAAATGCTCAAAAATGGTCATTTGCGTAAAATGACCAACCGATGGGTAAAATTTGGAAAAAAGTGTTCACTATGTTAAATCCACCACAAAATAGTTGTGGTGGAATATTTGTAGTTAATTAGACATGGAAAATTTTGTAGTGTCAAAAGAACAGCACAAGTTCTAGACTAAAATGCGTAAATACCCTTAACGGGTCAAAATAAGCATACGAGCGAAAACGGGTTTAAATTGTGTAAGAAACTATGACTAGAACCTATTATGTTAGATAACATTAGTTTGAAGAGGTGTGTGTGAAATAAGGATCAAACAAATATGTTTGCTTGATAAAATGCATAAACGAGTTAAAATTCGGCAAAAAGGTAATGAGTCGAGGGCTTAGAAGTCTCAAAAATTTCTTATGTTGGATGTAGGATTTTAACTCCGTAAGATGGAGAATTAAATTACGGACGCGTAGGAAAAAGAATCGCGTAAAACGGATTAAAAACGAGAGAGTTATGCTCGTTTCCGTGAAATCGGGTTATGCTGGGAATATGCAGCAACATAATAAGAACATTCTGCCAAAAAGGGGGCTAGGTGGGGCGTCTATCCCCTAGGCGTGACGCCTAGCCCCCCCTGAACCTGAAAAATGTTTAATTTTGTTTGTTTGACCCATATAACTTGTTTAAACTTGTTATTTAACTATCAAAACTAACTTTTAAGTTGGTTTTGATCATAGGTGATTGTCAAGAGTGCCCGGATGAAGATCAAGCTCGAAGAAGAACCGAACACGATAAAGTTAATAGCTTCCGCGTGGCATTTCCTCGTATCTTTTAAACGACGAATTCAATTACATTAAGTTGTTCTATATTGTTTTTTTAAACTGTAAAAGTTTTAGTAAACTCGTATTGTCATACTTACGTGTAATCGTATAAACATGTATTTTTACGAAACTTATATAAAATATTGTATTAAACAAGCAAGGGTGTTACAAGTTGGTAATCAGAGCTCAAGGTTAAAAGAATAAATTGTTCGGTTCGAGGCTTGTTCGCAAATCCGGTAAGTACATGTATATAGTAATGATTTAGTATGATTAAAGTGTTGAGAACAACACATAGGGTTATCGTGTAATACACATTACATCAATCAAATTGATAAAGGATAGATATAGTCAATGAAATTACGTGTGTTGACACGTATAGTGGAAAATCCTTGTATTATAATACGGGTGATTATTGATGACAACATTACTAACTTTTGTGAATGTTTTAATTGAAGGACACTCGCATCTGAAGATGATGAGAGTTGGACGAATTACGGATATGACGGTGAAACGGTCCGATGTATGACAAGCAAAGCATACTCATCAAGGATCTAAATCGCGTAGTGATCACGAACAAGGTTAACGACAAAAAAAACCCATTAGAGCAAGCATTACCAGGTGCACATTTTAAATTTAATTGCACAAATAGAAATATGCGACAAACATGTAGAGAATGATTGTTGCTCGTGTAAATTGAAAACTTGGAAAAACCCGAATAGAAAACCTATTCGGGATATTGTTTCCAAGAGAAATAAATAGAGGCATTACTTACATAGGGCGTGATGTGAAAACTATAAAAAAGGCCATGCGTGTCATGTGTTAATCGCTTACTCTGGCCAAGTAAGTAGTGGCATATGATACCATGAACTTCTTATAGCGAACACATTTACATCCGATGTAGTAAGGACTGGTTGAATGGGACAAATTAAAAAAAAAGTACCCAAATGAAACAAATGAACAAAATGGTTGATAATAATGTAAACGCACAGCCGGGTGATGGAAGCGTATTACATTAGGATAATGAGCCCGAGAGAAGGGACAAGGATTAATGTAAATGATGATATAAATGAATGATCAAAAGAAAATTCACGAAAATAAGTCATCTTGGACGAAAGGGCCATGGTGAACAAAATGGGCAAGTAAAACCAAAGTATAGATGATCCGCCCGGTCATAAAAACAAAGGTGTTGCCCACACGAAAAAGATAATCAATGTTGTTAACTTTAGTCGTAGTAAAGCAAGGATAACGATGATAATCGTCACTCATAATTAATAAGACCGCCAATGGTGGTCACGTAAAGAATAAAAAACATGGTCGAATAAAAGCGACGGATTTCGCTAAGATGACCAAGTAAATCGAAATGAAGTCTCAATGCATACCGGAAGGGGTGCAATGATAACGATTTCGGTAAAACACATGGTTGATGGGTAAGGAATTAAACGCACACGTAGACTAAGAAACAGGAACGCGTATGGAAAGTAAAAAAGACTCGGGTTTTGGGTCATGACTAAAGGACGATAAGATACTGCAAATAGAAATTTTGATAAATTACGTTCAACTATTTCAAAGCTGAACGGGTCGAACAAAGACTGAAGTTTGACATTTATAAGTGATGAATTTTCACACGAACAAGTCAAACAAATTTAATAAAGGATGACACTTGCTAAAGTAAGTAAGCGCGAATCGAATAAATAAAAGTGCGAAATTTTAATAAACCTATGTAAAAGAGTTATAGGCGTTAAAAACATTAAAATAAAAGAACCCGGGTAATGGGACGTAAAGAAGTATAGGTAAGAACCGGGTAACGATAAGTGTAGGGCAAATCGACGTGTAATTGACGTTAGAAGTCACGAAGTCGGAAAGATAATTTGAAAGAAAACAATGTAGCCTTAGACTACGGTCAAGGTCAAACGAAATCCAAAAAGTAAAAGTGAATAATTCTAACCATAAAAAAGGGTGCCTTAACGCCATATGCGTATATAAACGTATACACATTTGAATAAAGACTCGAATAAAAGATGATCTACGGGATCATCATAACCTACGGGATATTAATTAGTGTAAAGGTCAACGAGGCCAAAATGACCCACGAATCATGAATTGAAGCAAAGGGATCATAAGGGCCTCGCCTTAAAGAGGTGAAAGCTTAAGGAAATAGCCTACGAGATTAAGTGAAGGAACCTACGGGTCAATAGTGTAAGGTGAGGGAACTTGTGTAACATATGTGCTTGTAATCATTGTGAACAGTTCTATTATCAATAAAAAATGTTATTTGATCCCAATGTTTGTTTGGTTGTGTTTTACATTTTTCATGTTTTGATTTTTATTCAATTTCAAACTCCATATCGCTTTCTGGAGAGTTATACGCAAACTGGTGCGTAAACGTAATCAGTTTAATGCGAAAAATACTCCGGAATATCAACATATACTTAACATACCTTAAATAACCCTTACATAACTTAGAAATAAGTTTTGAAGGCTTTGGTATGGCAAAAACAAGTTAATTCGCTTACAGGGACTAAACTTGACAAACTGCGAAAGTATGCCAATTTGAACTGTAATGAAAATTCCGGAACATGACCATAAGTTAAACATACCATAAATATCCTTTACATAGCTTAGAAATAGTCTTTGAGGGGTTTGGTATGCTAAAATAAACTTTTGGGGTCATTCAGGGACTAAAAGCGTCAAAAAAAAGTGCGCAAGTTTGCATTTTCGCGCATAACTTACGTTCTGAATACATCCGGACATCCAAAAATTTATGTAAGCACTAAAATATTTTATTTTAGTGTTTGGCATAAGAAAAATCCATTCGTCACGCCATTTGGATCATTTTTCGCGCTTATGCGCATTCCGTCGTAATTAACCGAACAACGTAACCGTACGGCTAAACGAACCGACACCCGAGATATTTTTGAACACATTTTAAGTTCCCTATACTTTAACTTCATTTTAGAGCTTTTAAATGGGGTTAACGGGGCTTAAACGTGTCAAAAAAACGCATCGAAAACCAAGTTTTGAGGTTGCAGGGACTGAAACTGTAAATCTGCCAAACTAGGTCCTTAAGTAGGGGCCAAATGCAGCAAAACATTTTTTTTCAGCTTTTAACAGCCCTTAACACTCTCCAAAGGCCAAGTTCCAAGTGTCAAACTCTTATGGTGGATGGCAAATGAGTTACCACAACTTTCCAACAAGTGTACGGCTTAGATCGTGCCCCCTTTTCCAAGAAATGATCCTAACGGTGAACCGAAAACTATAAATACCCACCTCCACCCTTCACTTTTCCTCACAAGAATCTGATCTAATGTGCTCTAAGTTGAAACCTTTGTTTCATACCTGAGCTATTTTGATCTAGATTAGCATTCGGGGACCCTTCGTAAGTGTTCCTTCGTTCTTTTATTTCTTTTCGAGTCCGAAAGTCAAACTTTGTTTGACTTTCTGCATTGACCAGTTTATGGTCAATGCGAAGTTCGTTTGAACTTCGCAACGTGATTGTAATCACGATGGTTATAGTCCCTTGTGACTATGCCTACTGATTACCACGTTGTCTAGGGCGTAAGGGTAAGCGATCTGATAAATCGCTTATACCTTCGAACCCGACCCACTTGGTCGATCATTAGGATCCGACCAAACATATTAGGTGACCATAGTATATAGGGAATAACCTTCCGAGGTTATACCTTATGGTCACGACGTTTAGTTAGTTGTATGATAGGTAGTTTATATGCCTTAGGTAAATTACCAAAATACCCCTTTAATGCCAAAATTCATTTTAAACATATGTGACATAACTTTTGACATCTAAACTGATTTGGCGACAATATTAGACATGTTAAGGCATATATTACTTGTCATAGGACTAGGTAAGCGGTCCGAACGCGTTTCACGCGAACGACGCGTTAAAGTAGCATAAGCTACCTAAACGGGTCGTAAGCACTTAGGTTAAGTTTCATTTTAGGATGTAGACTTTGTTAAACCCTATTACATGAGTTCCTACACTCATTTGGTTTACAAACCCTCATGCTACCTGATCTTCCGATATAGGTCCGGTATATTAACATAGTTACCTATATTAGGTGCCGTTTGATTCCGTGATCTCTAGCATTGCTTGGTGGTTATCTTAGGACTTCTGAGCAATCTCAAGTGAGTACATAGACCCCTCTTTTACTGTTTTCCAAACGTTTTGGGGTGAAACACATGTGCCTACTTGTTACTTTCATGCTTTCTTGTTTTCACATCATATACTTGCTATGCTCATTAGTACATTTATAGTACATGATTTCATTGTGTTCATGATATGTATGCCCATTGTGTGCGTACTTAGTACATTGTTTTACATTACATTTCATGCTATGTATGTCCATTGTGTGCATACTTAGTACATTGTTTTACATTACATTTCATGCTATGTATGTCCATTGTGTGCATACTTAGTACATTGTTTTACATTACATTTCATGCTATGTATGTGTGCATACTTAGTACATTGTTTTGCATTACATTTCATGTTATGTATGTCCATTGTGTGCATACTTAGTACATTGTTTTACATTACATTTCATGCTATGTATGCCCATTGTGTGCGTACTTAGTACAGTTGTTTTCATCACATGCTTACATTTTGTTATGACATTTGGGTTGTTTACAATGGAACAATACATTCATTAACATTAGCTACGCCGTTCGTTAGTAGGTAGTAGTACCATAGAAATTGACAACTCACGTTCCTGAAATCCTGGGTTTGTTTGGATTGGAAGGAATGACCGAATTCGATATACATAATTTAGATAAACCTTTAATTTGTTTAAGGGTTTATCGCCACAGTCTCAAGGCTTGGATGTATGCATTTTCACAATACCGCATAAATGTTTGTATCAGTATAGCATGCATTTGTTCCACAAAACATAACTTTGATTTAAACCATGTTTTACTTCAATACCTTGTTTTTGTGCGTTTTACATATGGTTTAGTTGATATATTTCACTTACCATACATGATATATTTGGGTACACATTACATGATCTACATTAAACATAAACATTTTGACATTGATATACACATTGAGTGGTTTACGTTGGACATAGACATTTCGATATGGTTTACACATTAACACATGACAATTCATTTATACATAAACAATTTACATTGGTGGTTGGTTTGGGTAAGTGATTTGAGTAACGAGGCGTGTGTAATATGATACAAGCATGGTGGATACGCCGCTGGTACTTCCTATATATAAGTGTTTGTATGACATTACATGTCGTAACGTTACTTAAATCATTTCAATATTTGGCATATTACGTTTTACATAAACAACTTATTTTCACAAGACATTGATTTACAAAACAACTTATCTTATACAAACTCATGTTCTTGGTTATTCATTTAACCTTACATTATTCTCTTATTTATATATATCATTGCTTTTGAATGATTTACAAAACAAAACAACTTACAAGGTTCATGACTGACTTTTGTTAAACAACTTTCCCTAAACTTATAAGTCATGAATCCTATTTTCATAAATCCTATGTATCTCACAGGCATTTTTATGCTAACGTACCTATTTTCACATGTGTTTTCAGGAGCTTTTCCGTAGGATGATGATCGTGACACTAGGGCGGACCTGTGCCTTAGAGACATAAAATGAAGATAGACTTAGTTTAATTATGTTCTGAACTCTTTATTTCTTGTTTAAGACAATGTAACTCTTATGTTTATAAATAAAATACAACTTTGAATGCCATGGTTATGAAACAATTAATTCTGTTACAACACTCCCCGATGTTTTCCGCCACGTTTTGTATGTTATACGTGGTCGGGGTGTGACAACTTGTTACGAATCCCCGCGTAAAACGAGAACGGAAAACAATAAATTATGGGTTGTCAATTTCCTTGATATGAGTAATTGACATAGTTAAAGAGAAAAACGTTAAACTAAAAATTCAGTTTTAGTAAGAAATAACGTTTTAACAAATATGAATACTATAAGGCAAATTCGGAAATAACAAATATCAAAGAGTATGGGTTTTAACATCGATAGGTGCGAGACGATACATTCAAAAAGAAGAAGTATGATAAAGAAACGTTGAATTAAACTTAAACGTGACGTGACACGCTCACTGACAAGAAAAGAAATATAGAAAATGATCACGTTGTAACGTGAGTTACGTAGTATGAAGTGACGGCGACTAATTAGTCTAGCCGGTAAAACTATTCAAAGTTAAGAAAGCGTCATAACAAATACAAGCACTTGTTAATATAACATAAGCACGGGATAGACCTGTTAAAAGACTAACGAGACTAAGTGGTCAAGTGACAACTCAGTCAATAAAGATAAAGGGTTATGAGCTGTAAGTAACGGCTCGCGAGGCCTTACACATGAAAGACGTACGCGTCAGTATACATGAAAACTTTTGACCAAAGGAAACGGGAGCCTTCAAAATGAAACTAGGTTTGTTTGATTAAACCAATGAACTACGTAAATAAGGTTTCGGGGATGAAACCTCTTTAAGGGGGTAGACTTGTAACATCCCAAAAACGGGTTTGGTAATCAAACCACATTAATAGTAAAGACGGGTAAAATACCGTTAGTGGTAAAACTTAACCCGATAAATATTAGGAATATAAATAAATAAACTTAATATTAACTGAAAGAGGATAAATACTTTGAGAAGACAAAGTTTATAAAAAGGGACCCGAGTTAACGGGACATAAAATAAATAGGTTACAACTCCCGGAACTAACCAAGTTAACTAGGAATAATCAACCTAGTTAATTAAAAGTCTCATAATGGTATGTGAGTGGGTTAAAAACACCTAGAGTAAGAACCTGACAATAATTGAGGGGCCAAAGGTGTTAAAAAGCAAACTAGTTTTTAATTAAAACAAAAAAATAATAATAATCATACCACACACTGGTGTGCGGATCGAACAGAACCAAGGGGGGCGACCAGGGGTTTCTCCACAAACCCTAATTCTCATAAAATCCTCCAAATTGAAGCTCAAATCAACACAAATTCGTGATCACCTAGTCGTGGGGATCATAAGGTATGTAAAAATTTGATGATTTGTGAAGTTGCAAAATTTGAGTTAGCATCATAATTCACGAATTATGTAAGGATTAGAGGAGCTATGGCTAAGTTAGTGATGTACACATGCTTAGGAACTAAACCCTAAGTGAAAATCATACATATGATGCTATGACTTGAATGATTTGGTGATTACCTATATGGGTGTTAAATGGGTGTTGTAGAATGATGAAGAACACTAGAAATTTGATTATAAATTGAGTGTTATTTAGTTACATCAGGTGAATCTAGATGTTATTATGCATACTAGATATATTAAACTTGCAAGAATCGTTTAATCTTGGCTAAATAGTTAGTCATGAAACTTGATTTTTGATTTCGTGAAATTATGCCCACTAGGTGTTTGTTAAAATGCCTAAACGAAGCTAAAATGTTGAAATTCCATGTGAAGTGTGCATTTGAAAATGTTGATAGATCAATTGACTTTTAGGAAGTCAAAATAACCAATGATTTAATCGAGTGATAAAGTCGACATAAGACCCGTTAGATGGAGTAGTCATAATTGATAATGACTAATCTAACCATCTTATGAATTATGATGATAGTTTGACGCCTAACGAGGTAGGTGGAAGCTTGATGAGTGAGCGGGTCAAACGAATCAAGAAGGAAATGAAAAGCGTAATTTGGATGCAAGGTAAGTAAAGCTTACGCTCCTTTTGATTATTGACAAATTACATAATTGCAAGTATTGTATATGAATGCTACTAAGTGGTTGGTATAGGATGTTCCGACACGATTCAATGAAAGTCGGAACGAGGGGAAAATGGTAAGAAATCATGAGTTATGGTAAAAGGGGTAAAATGGTAAATTAGTCATGTAATGACGAACAAATAAAAAAACGGTTTTTAAGCAAAACGAGTTCAAGGGAAAACCGGGATAGGTTTAAAGGGATGGAATGGTAATTAAATACCATCTCATGCGGACAAATGGTCAATTAGACTAAATGGGTCAAATGGTGTTGTTAACACCATTTGACAATAACAATTGACAATCGTTTGTTGAGTTTTGTAATCACAGGAAATAATATAAGCTTGCGTTGCTTTAACAAGAAATATTTAAAGCAAAAGTTATGTAAACGGGTCAGTACTCTGACCCGGGTCAGGTACGCATAAATAAGCTTTTAGTTAAACATACAATTTTTGGTCAAATATTTAGCGAAAGTCCCTCGTCGTAAAGTGAGGGACTAAAGTTAACCAAAACACCCTTGAAGGGTATATTGGGTAAACGACCCATAGGGGTTGTTTAGGAACTTGTATTAAGATTTGGGAATCATTAAATATGAATAAAAGTCATAGGAATACATATTCGTGGGTCAAATGCTCAAAAATGGTCATTTGCGTAAAATGACCAACCGATGGGTAAAATTTGGAAAAAAGTGTTCATTATGTTAAATCCACCACAAAATAGTTGTGGTGGAATATTTGTAGTTAATTAGACATGGAAAATTTTGTAGTGTCAAAAGAACAGCACAAGTTCTAGACTAAAATGCGTAAATACCCTTAAAGGGTCAAAATAAGCATACGAGCGAAAACGGGTTTAAATTGTGTAAGAAACCTGTGACTAGAACCTATTATGATAGATAACATTAGTTTGAAGAGGTGTGTGTGAAATAAGGATCAAACGAATATGTTTGCTTGATAAAATGCATAAACGGGTTAAAATTCGGCAAAAAGGTAATGAGTCGAGGGCTTATAAGTCTCAAAAATTTCTTATGTGGATGTAGGATTTTAACTCCATAAGATGGAGAATTAAATTACGGACGCGTAGGAAAAAGAATCGCGTAAAACGGATTAAAAACGAGAGAGTTATGCTCGTTTCCTTGAAACCGGGTTATGCTGGGAATATGCAGCAACATAATAAGAACATTTTGCCAAAAAGGGGGCTAGGTGGGGCGTCTAGCCCCTAGGCGTGACGCCTAGCCCCCCCAGAACCTGAAAAATGTTTAAGTTTGTTTGTTTGACCCATATAACTTGTTTAAACTTGTTATTTAACTATCAAAACTAACTTTTAAGTTGGTTTTGATCATAGGTGATTGTCAAGAGTGCCCGGATGAAGATCAAGCTCGAAGAAGAACCGAACACGATAAAGTTAATAGCTTCCACATGGCGTTTCGTCGTATCTTTTAAACGACGAATTCAATTACATTAAGTTGTTCTATATTGTTTTTTTTTAAACTGTAAAAGTTTTAGTAAACTTGTATTGTCATACTTACGTGTAATCGTATAAACATGTATTTTTACGAAACTTATATAAAATATTATATTAAACAAGCAAGGGTGTTACAGAAGTGCTGCCGACGTGTCATTTGATCTGTAAACGTGTTAAATCAATAAAACAAGACAATTAAATGTGATTCAAACTGTTACAAAGTCTAATCAATGAATTCCGCCTCTAATTAGACCGAGAACTCTTCTAATAGACTCGTTTCGATCATTTCACGATCCTACAAGTGGTATCAGAGCTCAGGAGGAAGAGTTCTTTCCAAATTCAGCTTGTTTTCTTCAAAAATCTTACTTCTACACCTTTTTAAAATTAAACAAGATTTAACGGTCAAAATGGGTTAAATTTCACACATTATAAGCGAATCATTGGTTTAAACAATCCTTGAAAGAATTGGACCTAAAATCGATCTAAAATTTGTTAAATTTGTTCATTTCGCTTGAAAACTGTTCGAAAAGATGATATCAGCAGCATTCCGCACGAAATAGCCGATTTCGTTTGAATCAGGTCCTTATTTCACACGATATACACCTTGGAATCTTCATTTCGCACGGAATAGCCTCAGTTCTTGTTATTCCGTACGAAATCACCTATTTCGTACGAAATCACCTCATTTCGCACGAAATCAAACGTCATTTCGTTTGAACGGATCATTTCGCTTGAAAGTGGTCACTTCGCACCAAAGGAGTATTTCGCACCAGAAGTCATTTCGTTTGAGGAGTTGTTTTCGTGTGAAACAGTTCATTTTGCACCAAAATCATATCGCATCAAAAGGCATTTCGTTTGAAAGTTGTAATTTTGTGAAAAAGTTTGCCGAAACATGGAAGAGGAATTTTATAATGTGTTTGCGACACCAGTTGCTCCAGTTACAGCTTCCGAAACTGTTTACAGTGAGAACGAGACGGGAACTTAGCAGAAACCACCAAAGCTTATGTACATTGAAGATTTTAGAGGATGGCAAAATCGGTTTGAAAATTGGGTGCAAGCTTATAAGTTTGACGCATGGTGTTCGTTAGAGGCAGATTACGTGAAACCGAAAAATGAACGTGGGCTTGAAAAAGCGTTTAGTGACTACTCGGATGGTGAAAAATTGAAATATACGAGTGAAAAAATGATGATTAGTATTCTCCAACAAGCAGTTAAAGAAGATATCTTTGTTTTGCTCCAACATGAGGGTACTGCTAGATCAATTTGGACAACATTGATTAACAAGTTTAAGGGAAGTGCTGATATGATAAAGAACAAAAAGGCTTTACTAAAGAAATCATTTGATATGTTTGTAGCTTTTGAAGGTGAAACAACAAAAATGACCATTGATAGATATTGTCATCTGGTTTTGGAAATGGGAAGATTGGACATAAAGAAAGACGATGATGAATGGGTTGATAAGCTAGCCGATGCGTTACCTCAGAATAAATGGGGAACATATTTGTTCATCTTAAAACATATGAGAAAATCTGAAAGTATGAATTTGGCGAAATTTATTCAGAAGATTGAAGAACATGAGTTGGATATTCAGAAAACTGCTATCCTGAGTAATCCAAATGCTCAACAAGATGTTAGTCTATATTACAGAGGAAACAAATTTGAGACTACTCCAAGTCCAAAGGTTAAGACTGCTTTTAGTGCTGATAGTTTGTCTGGATCAACGGGTAGCACAGTTACTCAGAGTGGTGGATATTCGTCTTCGTATTCAAGTTTTGACCCTAATTTCACAACACCAAGTCCTCAACGACAGAATCCAACAAATTTGCAATGCAATGTTACTTTGAACATTCAAAATGGTCAAAATATTTATCCAGAAATAGTTAAGCAACACATGGCATCACTTGTTGCTATGTTAGAATCGTATGAAAGTTTAGTTGCGGGCAAAATTGGAAATCCGATGCTCACCAAACAGGATTATGACCAGATTGATGCTGAGGAACTTGAGTTGATGGATGTCAAGTGGTGTTTGGCTAGTGCTGTTAGAAGAGCAGAAAAATTCCAACAAATTACAGGTAGAGATGAGTTTTGTGAAATGGGTGCATCTCCGATAGGGTTTGACAAATCAAAAGTTACATGTTTTCGTTGCAAAGAAAAGGGACATTTTAAACGAGAATGTAAAAATAAAGAAGCAAATGGAAGACAAGATGGAAAAAATGATTATTATCAAAAGTCAAATTTTCACCAGCTTGCTCAACAACCATCATCATCCCGTGCCGTTGAAAAGAAAAAAAGCTTATCTTGTTAATCAAGATGATGAAAAGGATGCAGAGGGTTTTAGATGGGACAAATACATTCCACCCGGTTCAGGTCTTGTTGCTAAAATTCTGGAAGAAGAAGAAGTCAAATCTAGTCCGAAAAGAATACCGATTTTTCCAGAATGAGGAAGTGATGCAGATACTGATGATGAAGAAGAATATATTAATAAAGCTAGAAAAGGTTTTGATCCTGATAGTTTTAATTTTTTCTTTGCAGATAAGGTTGACATGCTGAATGAGAAGAAGGCTGCGAGATTGAATAGAGAGTTGCAAACAAAAAGAATTGCTGAAGAAAAGGCAAAATTGGAAGCTGAAGAAACAAAAGTTGAAGAAAATTCCACAGAAAAGGCCGTAAATGAAGAATGTGAAATAAAAGTGGAATTTGATGAAAAACCGGTGTTTGAGAAGGAAGTGGAGAAAATTGTTGAAAAGATCGTTGAAGTTGAAAAAATCATAGAAGTTGAAAAAATTGTTGAAGTTGAAAAATTCGTCGAAGTTGAGAAAGTTGTCGAGGTAGAAAAGATTGTTAAAATCAGGAAACCTTGTTTGAAATGTTTGGAATTTTGTACGGATTGTGATGAGAAAGACAAGAAGATTCATGAACTTGAAGAGCTGAAAGAAAAATTATTGTTTGATGTGAAGTATGTGAAAGAATCATATGATGTGCTGAACAAGACGGTTGATAGTTTGAACAAGACAAACTTAGAGGTAGATGCTGCTATGACAATGATGAGTTCAACATTAATGACAAAGCAGAAAGTCATCAATGAGTATGTTAAAGATTGTGCAAAGCTGAAACAGGATTTGGAACTCGAAAAGATTGAAAGTGAAAGAATCAAACGATTACTGTTGAGTTATACAACTTGTGATTATTTGATTGACAGAGTTTATCCTACTGTTGCAGGTCTTGAAGCTTTTCAAGATAAAAAGACGGAAGATATGGATGCTAGTAAGAAACCAAATGTCAAGTATAATAAGTGTCCACCTCCGATCTACGAAAGTTATTCTCCCAGAAAACCAAATGAGGAGCGTTTAAATAAGGCACTCAACATAAAGTTAACGTCTGAAACCATTGATGAGTTACCAGACAACATTGATGTCACATTCACAGCGTCTGACACTGATCATGAGTCTGAGTTATTAAAGAAAGTGGTCGATCAGGTGTTGGATATGGATGAAGAGTCAAAGTCAGAGTCTAAATCTGAAAGATCGAGTTCATCAGAAAAGAGTCCGAGTTCACCGGTTAAACGGGTTTACAGTAAAGAATTCCTGTTATCAAAATCTAATTTGAATGACGGACCAATCAAAGTGGCATATACTTTGAATGATTCAGACAAATTATATTCTGATGAGGAATTTCCAATAAGAAGTGTCAAAACTGAAATGATCAAAAAGGTTTTCAAATTAACGGAAATTAATATTTCTGAAATAAAAGACTTAAATCTTCATGAAAAACCTAAAAATTACACTTCAAGAGTTCAACAGAGATTGAACAAGAAAAAGGGTTACAGTTCTGGTTATGGTTTTCAAAAGAAACCAAACCATAATAGTAATTTCAAAAAGAAAGGTTTAGGTTTTAGTTCTTCAGAAAATTATAAAAATGAGAAAAATTATAAACCAAAAACAAAATTTGTTGCAGGAGGAAGTTCTGAAGAAGAGTAGAAGAAACCATTCTGGAGACAGTCAAACCAAGAGTTTCTTGTTGAAAGGAAGAAGAATATGAATAAATTTGTTCCAAGAGTTGACAAAATAATATGTTTTAAATGTCAAAAAGCTGGACATATTGCTTGGAATTGCCACGAGTCCACTTATTCAAAACAGGGAGTTTCTTCTAACTTTGAAATGAAAAAGAAATGTGTTGATAAATGTGACAACCCTCAAAATTTCATGTATCCGTACGATTAATTAATGTTAATTAAAGTGCTTGATGTTCGTGCTGAATTACTTAACTGCTTTCTGATTACTGTGTCATACTTACATGTGCTTGTAAACATACTAGTCTTGTGCAGAAAATTGACTAAATAATCATGTATGCTTTCCCAAGTGTTGGGAATTAAAAATGTTACAAAAAGATATATATAGGACACTAAACGGGATAACTTAGCACTTTAACGGAACAGTATCAAACTGAACAACCGGACATTACCCGGAACACCAAAATAATGCTAGAAGCATTGTTTTTATTTTTCTGAACTAGTTATGGTTTCCGTACACCATAACACCCACCAAATATCTAGTAACTAACTCAAGTAAACAGACACTTGATTTCTAACTAATAAGTAATCAACTAGTTACAATTTTGCAATTAACCCCCCCCCCCCCCCCTCCTAGCCTAATCGACCACATGTCTAAAGTGGTGGGATTTCTTTGAATTTTTAATTAAGATATGTTGGTACTCTAAGAAACATTTTATCCAAGGGATTATGTTGTAGTATGGATTATAAGAATGCAACATGGACCTAACTTCATTACTTACACACATCAAAACACACCACAAAACTCTCTCTTCTCCTCTCTTGGTCAGGCCGAGATCAACAACCCCACAATCACCATCATTCAATCTTTTTCATTCAATTCCAAGTATACTCAAAGGTGTTAGAAGGCGTACAAAGGAGCTAGGAGCTTTCGGAAGTTCAAAGACCTTCTTCGTTTGCTATTAACCACCTCATTTCCTCTCTTGATCTTCCCTAGCTTAAAAGCTAGTAGTAAGTCTCTTGAATCCTTGTTTATTCCATGTTTATGGTGGTTAATAGTTATATTAAGATGATATCTCAAGAACACTAAAAGATTATGTGCAAAAGTCTTGAACATAAAGCTAACTTAATGATGAAATATTGTTAAAATGAAGAAGTAATGTTAAGTATGAAGTTGTTTTGTCATGTTGTTGATTTCTTGATGTTTATTTGATGATTACTAGCAATAGGGTTAGTCATCATATGAGACTTGTTAAGTTATGATTGAAAACATGGCTTAACAAGTTAGGGATGATTATGTGTACATGAAATAATCATCCACTAGTGAAACATGAACTTGAAAATAGGATGATTTTCTCGAAAAATAATAAACCAAGTAAACTAGTAATCTTGTAAATCCAAGTCTTAAGGGTGATTTTTCTAAACAAACCAAGTCAAAAAGACGGATCCTTGAAAGGTCATGATTCTTACACTATTTTCAAAGGAAATGAGTTTATAAGCAATAGTAAAATAAGGAAGTGTTGGAAGCAAATATTTTTGTAAGTTAAGTTCACAAGTTGTGAACATCTAAAAATCCTGAGAATAAGATTTTAACGAAAGAAAACACACTTCGGAGGGTAACTAAACCCACTAAACACCCTACTAAATTACTACGGGTTTTTCGAAAAACCAAGTTCATGTTATTGTGTAAAGTGCATTGTTTTTGCACTTGGTTAGTGTAATGTTGTTTAATAATTTGTTGTTGATTGATTGAATGAATTTTTGAAAAGAAAATGATATGCTAATAAGCATGGACACCTCCGTTTACAAAGGAAACTCTGGTGAAATTTTCTAAAACTTCCAACACTTAGAAAATATTTTTCTAAACAAGTGTTACAAGTATATTTTATAACTTGTGTTTCGAATATAAACTTTGCCATAATATTTGTGACAAAGATACAAAGTGCCGGGGGTTGATTTTATAAATAAAATGGTTAAATATATATTTAGAATATATATTTTATACTAGGACACTTGTATGGATACTTGTTCATTTTGTGAAATAGTTATACTATTTTAGAGTAAAATAATATAACTTAACAAAGTACCTTGACGTTTGAATTATGTGGTATGTGATAGGAGTAATGAGTAGATAAACCATACGTAGGATACGTGTTATGCATGCACGAGAAACTGATTGTTATATGTACCTTATTAGGACGTGCTTGATTCCTGTTTATTTGAGTAACTAATCTAACCGAGCAAACCAATGTGAGTTCACACACTTTCTAAGGCATGGGATTCCCGGTGGTTGGGAATGGGTTAAAGAATTAAAACGGAACCTGCATATCCTCCTTGGGTAGGATATGTACCGCCATCCTCCATGGGTAGGATGCCAATATTAATCCTGCGTATTCTCCTTGGGTAGAATACGTACGTTCGTCCTCCTTGGGTATGACAACAACCTTAAAACTTACTAGATAAAGCTGTGTCATTAAGTCCCTCATTTTATATCGACTTAATCGCCGAGGCCAATGGCGAGCGGGTTATTAGTTAATTGCGCTATTAGGTTTAACAAAACTCACACCGTGCCAGTCGGACGGGCGTGTACTAATGGACTATGGCAAACTGTCAATGATGATAGACATTGACGTAGGGCACAACTTACTTTCGTTAGTAGTCGATATGGTAACGGTCTAGTAGTTCACATGGGGAAGCCCCCACTGATCATGGATATGGTTTGGGTAATAAAGAAGGAACTGGTTAATCATACTTTCAAATATGGGGTAACCCCCACGGCAATTAAGCCAACGAAAGACAAACCATGTTTTCGGAAACAACTTAAAACTAAACAACCAACCGTGAACTCACTCAACTTTGTTGTTGACTCGTTGTTACATGCCTTACAGGTCGTTAGGTGCTTATGGAGCTTGCACGAGGAGGAAGTCATTGTGGAATATGGATGTTATGTCCCATGCTAAACATTTAATCCTTATGAACTTATTAAACCTACGTTTTGGACTTTAAACTTATGAACTATGGAACATATGATTTGGACTTACGTTTTATGCTTCCGCTGTTAACTTAAAGTTGCTTACTGTCTTATGGTCACCAATTGTATTGTGGTTGGTTTTACTTACTTAATTACGTTGTTCAATATGATTGGTGGCTCGATCCTGGTCATGTCACGCCTCCAAGCGGGGATACTCCGCATGGTGGATTTTGGGGGTGTGACAGATTGGTATCAGAGCCATTGGTTATAGCGAACTTGGTTTTAAAAAGGGGGAAAGCTTTTTGATAAAACCAGACTATAACCTGTACAGTGCTCAACGATCCACAACGACGCTTCGCTCCACTTGCAAGACTCGACACAATAGGAGGTATAATTTATGTTTATATTGTCGGTTAGATAGTTCACACTGTGCACTAGTTAACGTGATAACTGCTATTTGAACCGTGTGTGCTTACTCTCTCCTGTTATCCCACGCTTACGCACTTTCGCGACACTTTTCTCACCAATGTTACTTCGTTGTGAAGATCATGAATGGACGCGGAGGACGTATCAACCTAACTCAAGCCCAGTTGACGGCTTTGATCAATGAACAGGTTGCTGAGGCACTCGCAGCTGTCCCTGCAGGAGGTATAACCTACCATCTCAACCCATCTTAGGACGTTTAGATCCTACCTTTGCAAACCAACCCTCGTGCTTAACCTTGTCTTTTATTCTTGTGCAACAGGTCAACATGCTCAGCCTCCTGTGTGCACGTTCAAAACATTCATGGATTGCCGACCTAGTACTTTCAGCGGCACAGAAGGAGTTGTAGGCCTTCTTCACTGGTTCGAGAAGCTTGAGTCTGTTTATGAGATGTGCGAATGCCCTGAAGATCGTAGGGTGAAATATGCTACTGGAACACTCGAAGGTGTTGCGTTAACCTGGTGGAAAGCACAGGTTCAACTGCTAGGGCTGGCGGTTGCTAATGCCACCCCATGGAACGGTTTCAAAGAACTGATCAAAGAAGAGTACTGTAGTCGTGACGACATCCACAAGCTAGAGGTAGAATTTTTCAATCTGAAGATGACGGGGTCTGAAATCGAGGCATACACAAAGAGGTCGAACGAATTAGCTATCCTGTGTCCCACTATGGTGGATCCTCCTATCAAGCGTATCGAGCTGTACCTTAAGGGTTTGGTGCCAGAAATTCAAAGCCACGTGACCTCAGCTAATCTTGGCACCATTCAGCAGATCATCAAGTTGGCTCATCGTCTCACTGATCAGGCAGTTGAGCAGAACAAGCTGCCCAAGCGTATTAGCGCTACTACTACCGATGCTCCCAGTGAAAACAAGCGCAAGTGGGATGGAAATTCGGGCAAGGGTTCTACTTCAGTTCAGTCTCAGTAGTGAAAGACTGATGACTACCAGAGTCCTGGTCAGCAATCTTCTGGTAATCAAGGACAGGGTGGATACCGAGGGAACCACCCCAAGTGCAACCGGTGCAACAAGCATCATAGTGGGCAGTGCCACAAGGGTCGTTATCTGAGGTGTAACAAGTTTGGTCATGAAGCAAAGGATTGCAGGGGCGCACGACCAGCAAATCAGAATCGCCAACAACAACAACAACAAGCCCCACAGAACCACCAGCAGCAGCAACAGCAGGGCAATAAAGGATGCTTTCAGTGTGGCGCTGAAGGCCACTTTAAGAGGAACTGTCCTCAGCTGACCCAGAATCAGAACAACAACAACCAAGGAAACGGGAACAATAAAATAGAGGCAACAACGGGGGTCACAATAATGGCAATGGAGCCAGGGGACGTGTTTTCGTGCTAGGTCAGGGTGATGCAAGGAATGATCCCAACGTTGTGATGGGTAAGTTTCTTCTGGACGACTTCTTTGTTACTGTTTTATTTGATTCGGGTGCCGATACTAGTTATGTGTCCTTAAAAGCTAGCCAAATGCTTAAGCGCACTCCAACACTTTTGAACACCAAACACACGGTAGAACTAGCAAACGGTAAAAGTCTTGAAGCCACACACATAGTTAAAGGTTGTAACCTCGTCTTAGTTGGTCAGGCCTTCTCTATCGATCTTATTCCTATCGTACTTGGTAGTTTCGATGTCATTATTGGGATGGATTGGCTATCTCATCATCAAGCGGAGATTATTTGCAAGGAGAAAATCGTCTGCATTCCTCGTTCTGGTAAAGAACCCCTCGTGATTCAAGGCGACAAGAGTGGTGCTGACGTAGGCATTGTCTCCTTCCTTAAGGCTGTAACACCCTTGCTTGTTTAATACAATATTTTATATAAGTTTCGTAAAAATACATGTTTATACGATTACACGTAAGTATGACAATACGAGTTTACTAAAACTTTTACAGTTTAAAAAAAACAATATAGAATAACTTAATGTAATTGAATTCGTCGTTTAAAAGATATGACGAAACGCCACACGGAAGCTTTTAACTTTATCGTGTTCGGTTCTTCTTCGAGCTTGATCTTCATCCGGGCACTCTTGGCGATCACCTATGATCAAAACCAACTTAAAAGTTAGTTTTGATAGTTAAATAACAAGTTTAAACAAGTTATATGGGTCAAACAAACAAAATTAAACATTTTTCAGGTTCAGGGGGGGCTAGGCGTCACGCCTAGGGGCTAGACGCCCCACCTAGCCCCCCTTTTTGGCAGAATGTTCTTATTATGTTGCTGCATATTCCCAGCATAACCCGATTTCACGGAAACGAGCATAACTCTCTCGTTTTTAATTCGTTTAACGCGATTCTTTTTCCTACGCGTCCGTAGTTTAATTCTCCATCTTATGGAGTTAAAATCCTACATCCAACATAAGAAATTTTTGAGACTTCTAAGCCCTCGACTCATTACCTTTTTGCCGAATTTTAACCCGTTTATGCATTTTATCAAGCAAACATATTTGTTTGATCCTTATTTCACACGCACCTCTTCAAACTAATGTTATCTATCATAATAGGTTCTAGTCACAGGTTTCTTACACAATTTAAACCCGTTTTCGCTCGTATGCTTATTTTGACCCGTTAAGGGTATTTACGCATTTTAGTCTAGAACGTGTGCTTTTCTTTTGACACTACAAAATTTTCCATGTCTAATTAACTACAAATATTCCACCACAGCTATTTTGTGGTGGATTTAACATAATGAACACCTTTTTCCCAATTTTACCCATCGGTTGGTCATTTTACGCAAATGACAATTTTTGAGCATTTGACCCACGAATGTGTATTCCTATGACTTTTATTCATATTTAATGATTCCCTAAACTTAATACAAGTTCCTAAACAACCCCTATGGGTCGTTTACCCAATATACCCTTCAAGGGTGTTTTGGTTAACTTTAGTCCCTCATTTTATGACGAGGGACTTTCGCTAAATATTTGACCAAAAATTGTATGTTTAACTAAAAGCTTATTTATGCGTACCTAGCCCGGGTCAAAGTACTGACCCGTTTACATAACTTTTGCTTTAAATCTTTCTAGTTAAAGCAACGCAATTATGTTATTTCCTGTGATTATAAAACTCAACAAACGATTGTCAATTGTTATTGTCAAATGGTGTTAACAACACCATTTGACCCATTTAGTCTAATTGACCATTTGTCCGCATGAGATGGTATTTAATTACCATTCCATCCCTTTAAACCTATCCCGGTTTTCCCTTGAACTCGTTTTGCTTAAAACCCGTTTTTTTTATTTGTTCGTCATTACATGACTAATTTACCATTTTACCCCTTTTACCATAACTCGTGATTTCTTACCATTTTCCCCTCGTTCCGACTCTCATTGAATCGTGTCGGAACCTCCTATACCAACCACTTAGTAGCATTCATATACAATACTTGCAATTATGTAATTTGTAAATAATGAAAAGGGGCGTAAGCTTTACTTACGTCGCATCCAAATTACGCTTTTCCTTTCCTTCTTGATTCGTTTGACCCGCTCACTCATCAAGCTTCCACCTAGCTCGTTAGGCGTCAAACTATCATCATAATTCATAAGATGGTTAGATTAGTCATTATCAATTATGACTACTCCATCTAACGGGTCTTATGTCGACTTTATCACTCGATTAAATCATTGGTTAGTTTGACTTCCTAAAAGTAAATTGATCTATCAACATATTCAAATGCACACTTCACATGGAATTTCAACATTTTAGCTTCGTTTAGGCATTTTAACAAACACCTAGTGGGCATAATTTCACTAAATCAAAAAATCAAGTTTCATGACTAACTATTTAGCCAAGATTAAACAATTCTTGCAAGTTTAATATATCTAGTATGCATAATAACATCTAGATTCACCTGATGTAACTAAATAACACTCAATTTATAATCAAATTTCTAGTGTTCTTCATCATTCTACAACACCCATTTAACACACATATAGGTAATCACCAAATCATTCAAGTCATAGCATCATATGTATGATTTTCACTTAGGGTTTAGTTCCTAAGCATGTGTACATCACTAACTTAGCCATAGCTCCTCTAATCCTTACATAATTCGCGAATTATGATGCTAACTCAAATTTTGCAACTTCACGAATCATCAAATTTTTACATACCTTATGATCCCCACGACTAGGTGATCACGAATTTGTAAACATGCAGACGATTCGGCCTTGATTTGAGCTTCAATTTGGAGGATTTTATGAGAATTAGGGTTTGTGGAGAAACCCCTGGTCGCCCCCCTTGGTTTTGTTCGATCCCCACACCAGTGTGTGGTATTATTATTATTTTTTTGTTTTAATTAAAAACTAGTTTGCTTTTTAACACCTTTGGCCCCTCAATTATTGTCAGGTTCTTACTCTAGGTGCTTTTAACCCACTCACATACCATTATGAGACTTTTAATTAACTAGGTTGATTATTCCTAGTTAACTTAGTTAGTTCCAGGAGTTGTAACCCGTTTATTTTATGTCCCGTTAACTCGGGTCCCTTTTTATAAACTTTGTCCTTTCAAAGTATTTATCCTCTTTCAGTTAATATTAAGTTTATTAATTTAAATTCCTAATATTTATTGGTTTA
Source organism: Helianthus tuberosus (assembly GCA_030545235.1). Taxonomy (NCBI): domain Eukaryota; kingdom Viridiplantae; phylum Streptophyta; class Magnoliopsida; order Asterales; family Asteraceae; genus Helianthus; species Helianthus tuberosus. Next base: position 182,095,498 of record CM060393.1, on the reverse strand, counting down.
ATTTTTACCACTAACGGTATTTTACACGTCTCTACTATTAACGTGGTTTGATTACCAAACCCGTTTTTGGGATGTTACAAGTCTACCCCCCCCCCCCCCTTAAAGAGATTTCGTACTCGAAACCTTATTTACGTAGTTCATTGGTTTAATCAAACGAACCTAGTTTCGTTTTCAAGGCTCCCGTTTCCTTTGGTCAAAAGTTTTCATGTATACTGACGCGTACGTCTTTCATGTGTAAGGCCTCGCATGTCACGGCCCCCGACCCACCCTGGACGGAATCGAAAGTCGCGAACAGCCAAGTGGTACCGGTGATTATTTTGAAAAATATTGCAGCGGAAATTTCATCAGGACCGTGAGTTAGGAAAAATATCAGAGTTTAGAAACACCGGATTTTATTTATTAAATAGATGGGATAAACCCATGTTTTACAAAGGTAGCTTTAATAAGGATAAATTATAAAACAATATTTCTTAATTTAATTTAATTAATAAAATAAGCCACTTCTTGAAGCCTTTCAGTGCCGTATCCATCTCTTACTCCAATCTACTGTAATTACCTGAAACGCGTTTTAAAAAGGTTTTGTCAGCATGAAATACTGGTGAATCATTCTATTTGTTAAAATGACACGTTTGTTATAATTTACAGTATTAAGAGAGATTACAATGTTTCAGATATCAACCAACTACCCACAGTATTTGTCATCGACTCGTTTCGGTGACTGTGGTCATATCACTATTGAGTCCTGTCACCCAATAGTGAAGAGTATCACTAATTAGGTTCGTCCACCTAAAGTGATAAAAACAGTAGTAATGTGCACAATACCCCACATACCGGCTGTAATTTGGTGACTACATAAACTTAATCACTGTAATTATAACTTTGAAAATATACATGATTTTGAAAGTAATTTGATAAAAAGAGAATGACTCACATTGCAGATTTAATTTGAGCAGAGCCTAGCCTACTGATTAGCCTTTTAACCTAAATTTAATAACATGCACACAACTCGGTTAGTAACTTAATACAACATTTACGATAACTCACGAGATCAAACCCTCACATTGAATGACAAAGTGCGATACTTAAACATTCATTGAATTAACAACGAATGACAAAGCATAAACCCTAATGTGGGCAGCACTTAAACATCCACTGGATATTTTAATCGATCGGACATTGAATCGTATCAGCGATCGAGTTATTACCCTGTATTGCGGCAACGATTAGTGATCGTGTGTGTTTTAGAGGTGTTTCTGCTATATCTCAGAGTATATTTTGAGTTTCTACGTCGTTTCAGTGCCAGAAATCAAGTCCCAATGTCTACTATTTATACACAAAATTTACCCTGGCTTACGGACCGTAAGCCTCATCCCTTACGGTCCGTAAGGGACACGAAATGGTCATAGGGTAGCCCCGTGTGTGTGTAGGCTTGCTGAGTTGACAGTTTCGTAAAATTCAATTTTGACAACGTTTTATGTGGATAATCGTAACTAGGGTTTTACCCCCCCCCCCTGAGTTTTAGGGGCCCTGATACTGATTCTGATTGTTCTGAAAATTTTAGGGTTTGTGCAGAATCACTTGGGTGTCTCAATTAGGGTTTCATATTGGACAATTAAAATAATAATTAAGACTTTTTGATAGGAGTTGTTACATCGCGGGCCGTTACTTACAGCTTATAACCCTTTATCTTTATTGACTGAGTTGTCACTTGACCACTTAGTCTCGTTAGTCTTTTAACATGTCTATCCCGCGCTTATGTTATATTAACAAGTGCTTGTATTTGTTATGACACTTTCTTAACTTTGAATAGTTTTACCGGCTAGACTAATTAGTCGCCGTCACTTCATACTACATAACTCACGTTACAACGTGATCATTTTCTATATTTCATTTCTTGTCCATGAGCGTGTCACGTCACGTTTAAGTTTAATTCAACGTTTCTTTATCATACTTCTTCTTTTCGAATGTATCGTCTCGCACCTATCGATGTTAAAACCCATACTCTTTGATATTTGTTATTTCCGAATTCGCCTTATAGTATTCATATTTGTTAAAACGTTATTTCTTACTAAAACTGAATTTTTAGTTTAATGTTTTTTCTCTTTAACTATGTCAATTACTCATATCAAATAAATTGACAACTCATAATTTATTGTTTTCCGTTCTCGTTTAACGCGGGGATTCGTAACAAGTTCCCTCACCTTACACTATTGACCCGTAGGTTCCTTCACTTAACCTCGTAGGCTATTTTCTTAAGCTTTCACCTCTTTAAGGCGAGGCCCTTATGATCCCTTTGCTTCAATTCATGATTCGTGGGTCATTTTGGCCTCGTAGACCTTTACACTAATTAATATCCCGTAGATCATCTTTTATTCGAGTGTTTATTCAAATGTGTATACATTTATATACGCATGTGGCGTTAAGGAACCCCTTTTTATGGTTAGAATTATTCACTTTTACTTTTTGGATTTCGTTTGACCTTGACCGTAGTCTAAGGCTACATTGTTTTCTTTCAAATTATCTTTCCGACTTCGTGACTTCTAACGTCAATTACACGTCGATTTGCCCTACACTTACCGTTACCCGGTTCTTACCTATACTTCTTTACGTCCCATTACCTGGGTTCTTTTATTTTAATGTTTTAACGCCTATAACTCCTTTACATAGGTTTATTAATATTTCGCACTTTTATTTATTCGATTCGCGCTTACTTACTTTAGCAAGTGTCATCCTTTATTAATTTGTTTGACTTGTTCGTGTGAAAATTCATCACTTATAAATGTCAAACTTCAGTCTTTGTTCGACCCGTTCAGCTTTCAAATAGTACGTAATTTATCAAAATTTCTATTTGCAGTATCTTATTGTCCTTTAGTCATGGCCCAAAACCCGAGTCTTTTTGACTTTCCATACGCGTTCCTGTTTCTTAATCTACGCATGCGTTTAATCCCTTACCCATCAACCAGGTGTTTTACCGAAATCGTTATCATTGCACCCCTTCCGGTATGCATTGAGACTTCATTTCGATTTACTTGGTCATCATAGCGAAATCCGTCGCTTTTATTCGACCATGTCTTTTATTCTTTACGTGACCACCATTGGCGGCCTTATTAATTATGAGTGACGATTATCATCGTTATCCTTGCTTTACTACGACTAAAGTTAACAACCTTGATTATCTTTTTCGTGTGGGCAACACCTTTGTTTTTATGACCCGGCGGATCATTTATACTTTGGTTTTACTTGCCCATTTTGTTCACCATGGCCCTTTCGTCCAAGATGACTTATTTTTGTGAATTTTCTTAAGATCATTCATTTATATCATCATTTACATTAATCCTTGTCCCTTCTCTCGGGCTCATTATCCTAATGTAATACGCTTCCGTCATCCGGCTGTGCGTTTACATTATTATCAACTATTTTGTTCATTTGTTTCATTTGGGTACTTTTTAATTTGTCCCATTCACCCCGTCCTTACTACATCGGATGTAAATGTGTTCGCTATAAGAAGTTCATGGTATCATATGCCACTACTTACTTGGCCAGAGTAAGCGATTAACACATGACACGCATGACCTTTTTATAGTTTTCACATCACGCCCTATGTAAGTAATGCCTTTATTTGTTTCCCTTGGAAACAATATCCCGAATAGGTTTTCTATTCGGGTTTTTCCAAGTTTTCAATTTACATGAGCAACAATCATTCTCTACATGTTTGTCGCATATTTCTATTTCTGCAATTAAATTTAAAATGTGCACCTGGTAATGCTTGCCCTAATGGGCTTATTTTTTCGTTAACCTTGTTCGCCATCACTATGCGATTTAGATCTTTGATGAGTATGCTTTGCTTTTCATACATCGGACCGTTTCACCGTCATATCCATAATTCGTCCAACTCTCGTCATCTTCAGATGCGAGTGTCCTTCAATTAAAACATTCACAAAAGTTAGTAATGTTGTCATCAATAATCGCCCGTATTATAATACAAGGATTTTCCACTATACGTGTCAACACACGTAATTTCATTGACTATATCTATCCTTTATCAATTTGATTGATGTAACGTGTATTACACAATAACCCTATGTGTTGTTCTCTTCGAGCTTGATCTTCATCCGGGCACTCTTGGCAATCACCTATGATCAAAACCAACTTAAAAGTTAGTTTTGATAGTTAAATAACAAGTTTAAACAAGTTATATGGGTCAAACAAACAAAATTAAACATTTTTAGGTTCAGGGGGGCTAGGCGTCACGCCTAGGGGCTAGACGCCCCACCTAGCCCCCTTTTTGGCATAATGTTCTTATTATGTTGCTGCATATTCCCAGCATAACCCGATTTCACGGAAACGAGCATAACTCTCTCGTTTTTAATACGTTTTACGCGATTCTTTTTCCTACGCATCCGTAATTTAATTCTCCATCTTATGGAGTTAAAATCCTACATCCATCATAAGAAATTTTTGAGACTTCTAAGCCCTCGACTCATTACCTTTTTGTCGAATTTTAACCCGTTTATGCATTTTATCAAGCAAACATATTTGTTTGACCCTTATTTCACACGCACCTCTTCAAACTAATTTTATCTATCATAATAGGTTATAGTCACAGGTTTCTTACACAATTTAAACCCGTTTTCGCTCGTATGCTTATTTTGACCCGTTAAGGGTATTTACGCATTTTAGTCTTGAACTTGTGTGTAACATATGTGCTTGTAATCATTGTGAACAGTTCAATTATCAATAAAACAATTTTATTTGATCCCAATGTTTGTTTGGTTGTGTTTTACATTTTTCATGTTTTGACTTTTATTAAATTTCAAACTCTATATCGCTTTCTAGAGAGTTATACGCAAACTGGTGCGTAAACGTAATCAGTTTAATGCGAAAAATACTCCGGAACATCAACATATACTTAACATACCTTAAATAACCGTTACATAACTTAGAAATAAGTTTTGAAGGCTTTGGTATGGCAAAAACAAGTTAATTCGCCTACAGGGACTAAAATTGACAAACTGTGAAAGTATGCCAATTTGAACTGTAACGAACATTCTGGAACATGACCATAAGTTAAACACACCTTAATATCCTTTATATAGCTTAGAAATAGGCTTTGAGGGGTTCGGTGTGCTAAAATAAACTTTTGAGTCATTCAGGGACTAAAAGCGTTAAAAAGTGCACAAGTTTGCATTTTCGCGCATAACTTACGTTCTGAATACCTCCGGACATCCAAAAATTTATGTAAGCACTAAAATATTTTATTTTAGTGTTTGGCATAAGAAAAATCCATTCATCGCGCAATTTGGATCGTTTTTCGCGCTTATGCGCATTCCGTCGTAATTAAGCGAACATCGCGATCGTACGACCAAACGAACCAACATCCGGCATATTTTTGAGAATGTTTCATACCTACAATGTTTAGGCATCCTTGTGGAGCCTTGAAAATGATTTAACGAGCCTTAAACATGTCGGAAATGGCCTTAATACGCAACGGGGACTGAAAGGGGAACATTGGAAAGTGTTTGCTGATCAGGAGGACCTTAGCGTGACACCTAGCCCCCTTGGTGTCATGCTAGGCCCCTTCTGATCAGCAAAAGCCATTTTAAACATATTTTAACAGCCCTTAAACCCTCCAAGGGCCAATGCTACATGTCAAACTCTTGTGGTGGGGGCAAAATGAGCTACCACAACATTCCAACAAGTGTAGGGATGTGATCATTCCCTCTTCTCCAAGAAACGATCCTAACGGTGAACCGAAATCTATAAATACCCAACCCCATTCATTGCAAAACCCACAAGAATCTGATCTTAGAAGCTCTAAGTTGAAACCATTGTTTCATACCTGAGCTACTTGGATCAAGATTAGCATTCGGGGACCCTTTGTAAGTGTTCCTTCGTTCTTTTATTGCTTTTCGAGTCCGAAAGTCAAACTTTGTTTGACTTTCTGCATTGACCAGTTTATGGTCAATGCGAAGTTCGTTTGAACTTCGCAACGTGATTGTAATCACGATGGTTATAGTCCCTTGTGAATATGCCTACTGATTACCACGTTGTCTAAGGTCGTAAGGGTAAGCGATCTAATAAATCGCTTATACTTTCGAACCCGAACCATTTGGTCGATCATTAGGATCCGACCAAACACATTAGGTGACAATAGTATATAGGGAATAACCTTCCGAGGTTATACCTTATGGTCGCTTCGTTTAAGTAGTTGTATGATAGGTAGTTTATATGCCTTAGGTAAATTACCAAAATGCCCTTTTTACGCCAAAATTCATTTTAAGCATATGTAACATAACTTTTGGTATCTAAATTGATTTGGCAACAATATTAGACATGTAAAGGCATATTTTACTTATCATAGGACTAGTTAGGCATTCCGAACGCGTTTCACGCGAACGACGCGTTAAAGTAGCATAAGCTACCTAAACGGGTCATAATGGGTCGTAAGCACTTAGGTTAGGTTACATTTAGTATGTAGGCTTTGTTAAACCATACTACATGAGTTCCCATACTCATTTGGTTTACGAGCCCTCATTCTATCCGATCCTCCGATATAGGACCGGTTTATTAACATAGTTACCTATATTAGGTGCCGTTTGATTCCGTGATCTCTAGCATTGCTTGGTGGTTATCTTAGGACTTCTGAGCAATCTCAAGTGAGTACATAGACCCCTCTTTTACTGTTTTCCAAATGTTTTGGGGTGGAACACATGTGCCTACTTGTTACTTTCATGCTTTCCTGTTTGCACATCATATACCTGCTATGTTTGTTAGAACATTATAGTACATGATTTCATTTCATTACATTTCATGCTATGTATGCCCATTGTGTGCGTACTTAGTACATCGTTTTACATTACATTTCATGCTATGTATGCCCATTGTGTGCATACTTAGTACATTGTTTACTTTACACTTCTGCTATGTATGTTAACTGATAGCATGCTAGCACATTGATTTACAAGACTTTTCTACTTTGTATGTTAACTTAGCATACTTAGTACATTGTTTTCATATGACATGTATACAATTGCTATAACATTTGGTTTGCACAAACGAGACTTATATACGTTCATTAACATTAGCTACGCCGCTCGGTAGTAAGTACTGGTACCATAGGACTTGACAAATCCCATTCCCGACATCTCGGGTTTGTTTGGATGTAAGGAATGACTGAATCCGAAAACATTTCTTTTGATAACCTTGACTGAAAGGGTTATCCGACTGTCTCAAGGCTTGAATGTATGCGTTAACTTACCACATAAATGTTTGTATCAATGTAACATGCATTACTTTGCAAAACATAACTTTTTGATATATTCAAAATACTTTGTTTTGTACATTTCTACATTTAGATTATGTGACAATACTTTACTCACAATACATAACATTTGTTACACATTACTTGACTACTTTTGGACTATTAACATTTGATATGATTTATACAAGGACTTTTGACAATTGGTTTAAACATAGACTTTATACATTGTTGGTTTGTTTAAGTGACTTAAGTAACGAGATGTGAGTAATATGATACAAGCATGGTGGATACGTCGCTGGTACTTCCTATATATAAGTGTTTGTATTATATTACATATCATAGCGTTATTTAAATCATTCAATTTGGACTTATACATTTTACACAAGTAACACGATTTTCACAAGACTTTGGTTTACAAACAATTTACTTTATACAACTCATTTTACTTGGTTATACATTTAACCATACATTATTCTTTTATTTATACATATCATTTGATCTTATCGCTTTTTAAATGACTTACAAAACAAAACAATTTACAAGGTTCATGACTGACTTTCACTAAACAACTTTTTCTTAAACTTAAGTCATGAATCCTATTTTCACAAAACCTATGTATCTCACAGGCATTTTTATGCTAACGTGCCTATTTTCACATGTGTTTTCAGGAGCTTTTGCATAGGACGATGATCGTGACACTAGGGCGGACCTGTGCCTTAGAGACTTAAAATGAAGATAGACTTAGTTTAATTATGTTATAAACTCTTTGATTCCTGTTTAAAACAATGTAACTCTTATGTTGATAAATAAAATACAACTTTGTATGCCATGGTTATGAAACAATTAATTCTGTTACAACACTCCCCGACGTTTTCCACCACGTTTTGTATGTTATACGTGGTCGGGGTGTGACAGAAGAGTTGGTATCAGAGCCAATGGTTATAGGGAATTAGGTTATTAGTAATTCTTTGACCTAGACTATAACCTTTCTAGGACCCTAACACAAGTTATTTTGTGTTTAGATTTTTAAAACATGCATTTCACCTATCCTTAGGTGATAACCACAACGGGAACATCAAGTTCGAATCCGCTTTGAAAATTAATCATCTGTTCTAGGATGATTGATTACTAGGTTTTGAACCCTATATTGTAAGGTTTTGAACCCACTATTATATGGTTTTGAACCCCTTTGAGTTTTCAAAATCTCGTCAAGGTTTTGGGTTTTAAATAGTGTGAACACGTGCAAACTGGAAGGGTGAATGCCTGTACCCTGGGTTTTCTGTCTAAGGCTAGAGTGTTCGTACAAATCCACATAATCGGACCAGTCACTCTTACCTGGGAACTCTTGGGGTGAGTGTTCACTTATAGGCGAGCATGTCTTCGCGATACATTATTTTTGACCCATTTACTTTGATTAGCCACTGTGTGTCACTTGTTTGCTTTACGATGCGGACAAACGACCACCATCTTTGCTTTTGTTTGTTTCATCTCATTCTCTTCATCCAATCATCTCACTCATTTCCTTTCATGTTTCCTCTTTTAGAATGCCTCCTCGACGCGAAAACCAGATAGCGACTGCCGAACTGGCAGAAATTATTGCGCAGCTGATGGCTGCTCAATTTCCAAACCTCTTTGCTCAATGGAACCAAGCCAACAACAACAACAATGCTCCATGCAAATTCAAGGATTTTAACTCGGCTAAACCACTCAAGTTTAGTGGTTCTGAGGGAGCGACTGGGCTTCTTCAATGGTTCGACAGCATTGAGAATACTTCTGCCACGTGCAGTGTCCTGACAATCGCAAGGTCGAGTTTTCTTCGAGTGTTTTTCAGAAGAGGGCTCTCACATGGTGGAACGGGGTTATGAGAGACCGTGGTGCAGAAGTTGCTCTAGCACAAACCTGGGCTGAACTTAGAGCTCTTATGATGAGGGAGTTCTATCCTCGTCATGAACAGCGAGCTTTGGAGAAAGAGTTTGATGACTTGAAACAAGACAGTGTGTTTCAAGGGTGTTTTGGTTAACTTTAGTCCCTCACTTTACGACGAGGGACTTTCGCTAAATATTTGACCAAAAATTGTATGTTTAACTAAAAGCTTATTTATGCGTACCTGGCCCGGGTCAAAGTACTGACCCGTTTACATAACTTTTGCTTTAAATCTTTCTAGTTAAAGCAACGCAAGCTTATGTTATTTCCTGTGATTACAAAACTCAACAAACGATTGTCAATTATTATTGTCAAATGGTGTTAACAACACCATTTGACCCATTTAGTCTAATTGACCATTTGTCCGCATGAGATGGTATTTAATTACCATTCCATCCCTTTAAACATATCCCGATTTTCCCTTGAACTCGTTTTGCTTAAAAACCGTTTTTTTTATTTGTTCGTCATTACATGACTAATTTACCATTTTAGCATAACTCATGATTTTTTACCATTTTCCCCTCGTTCCGACTCTCATTGAATCGTGTCGGAACATCCTATACCAACCACTTAGTAGCATTCATATACAATACTTGCAATTATGTAATTTGTAAATAATGAAAAGGGGCGTAAGCTTTACTTACCTCGCATCCAAATTACGCTTTTCCTTTCCTTCTTGATTCGTTTGACCCGCTCACTCGTCAAGCTTCCACCTAGCTCGTTAGGCGCCAAACTATCATCATAATTCATAAGATGGTTAGATTAGTCATTATCTATTATGACTACTCCATCTAACGGGTCTTATGTCGACTTTATCACTCGATTAAATCATTGGTTAGTTTGACTTCCTAAAAGTAAATTGATCTATCAACATATTCAAATGCACACTTCACATGGAATTTCAACATTTTAGTTTCGTTTAGGCATTTTAACAAACACCTAGTGGGCATAATTTCACTAAATCAAAAAATCAAGTTTCATGACTAACTATTTAGCCAAGATTAAACAATTCTTGCAAGTTTAATATATCTAGTATGCATAATAACATCTAGATTCACCTGATGTAACTAAATAACACTCAATTTATAATCAAATTTCTAGTGTTCTTCATCATTCTACAACACCCATTTAACACACATATAGGTAATCACCAAATCATTCAAGTCATAGCATCATATGTATGATTTTCACTTAGGGTTTAGTTCCTAAGCATGTGTACATCACTAACTTAGCCATAGCTCCTCTAATCCTTACATAATTCGCGAATTATGATGCTAACTCAAATTTTGCAACTTCACAAATCATCAAATTTTTACATACCTTATGATCCCCACGACTAGGTGATCACGAATTTGTAAACATGCAGACGATTCGGCCTTGATTTGAGCTTCAATTTGGAGGATTTTATGAGAATTAGGGTTTGTGAAGAAACCCCTGGTCGCCCCCCTTGGTTCTGTTCGATCCCCACACCAGTGTGTGGTATTATTATTATTTTTTTTTTAATTAAAAACTAGTTTGCTTTTTAACACCTTTGGCCCCTCAATTATTGTCAGGTTCTTACTCTAGGTGGTTTTAACCCACTCACATACCATTATGAGACTTTTAATTAACTAGGTTGATTATTCCTAGTTAACTTAGTTAGTTCCGGGAGTTGTAACCCGTTTATTTTATGTCCCGTTAACTCGGGTCCCTTTTTATAAACTTTGTCTTTTCAAAGTATTTATCCTCTTTCAGTTAATATTAAGTTTATTTATTTAAATTCCTAATATTTATCGGGTTAATTTTTCCCACTAACGGTATTTTACCCATCTCTACTATTAACGTGGTTTGATTACCAAACCCGTTTTTGGGATGTTACAAAGGCCCTGAAGTGTTTGCGAAAGGGCCACACTGCCATTCTAGCACTCGTTACTGACACATCAATGGAAGAAAAGAAAACTGAAGACATTCCTATTGTGCGCGATTTTCCTGAGGTATTTCCTGAGGAATTACCTGGCCTTCCACCTCATCGACAAGTCGAGTTTCAAATCGAGCTAGCTCCTGGAGCAGCACCAATAGCTCGTGCACCTTATCGACTAGCTCCGTCAGAACTTGAAGAACTGTCCACGCAATTACAAGAACTCTTGGAAAAGGGTTTCATACGTCCTAGCTCTTCGCCTTGGGGAGTTCCAGTGTTGTTTGTGAAGAAGAAGAAAGACGGTACTTTCAGAATGTGTATTGACTATCGCGAACTCAACAAAGTAACGGTAAAGAATCGTTATCCTCTTCCACGCATTGATGACTTATTCGACCAGTTGCGAGGGTCGAGCTATTACTCTAAGATTGATTTGAGATCGGGATACCATCAGCTGAGAGTCCGAGATGAGGACGTCTCCAAAACAACATTCAGAACTCGTTACGGCCATTACGAGTTTCTGGTTATGCCCTTCGTATTGACGAATGCACATGCGGTCTTCATGGATCTCATGAACCGAGTATGCAAACCTTACCTAGATAAGTTCGTTATTGTTTTCATCGATGACATCCTGATCTATTCTAATAGTCAGGAGGAACACGAGCAGCATCTACGACTTATGCTGGAACTCCTTCGAACAGAGCAGTTGTATGCCAAATTTTCAAAATGTGACTTCTGGCTTCGTGAAGTCCACTTTCTAGGCCACGTGGTAAACAAGGATGGGATTCATGTGGATCCATCCAAGGTTGACTCGATCAAGAACTGTCCTGCACCCCGTACACCAACAGAAATCCGCCAATTCTTGGGTTTGGTAGGATATTACAGAAGGTTTATCAAGGATTTCTCAAAGATTGCGCAACCTCTCACTTCACTGACTCAAAAAAGTGTCCCCTATCGTTGGGGTGATGCACAGGAATCCGCATTTCAGCACTTAAAAGATAGACTTTGTAGCGCGCCCATCCTCTCATTGCCTGAAGGCACAGATGATTTTGTGGTTTATTGTGACGCTTCCATCCAAGGACTTGGTTGCGTGTTGATGCAACGTGACAAAGTCATTGCCTACGCATCGCGCCAACTTAAGGTTCACGAAAGGAACTACACTACGCACGACTTGGAATTTGGAGCAGTTGTTTTCGCACTTAAGATATGGAGACATTACATGTACGGTACCAAGTGCACCATTTACACCGATCACAGGAGTCTCGAGCATATCTTCAAGCAAAAGGAGTTAAACATGCGACAACGCCGATGGGTCGAACTCTTGAATGATTACGAATGTGCGATCAAGTATCATCCGGGCAAAGCCAATGTTGTGGCTGACACCCTCAGTCGAAAGGATACTATACCTAAGCGTGTACGTGCGTTACAGCTTACCATTCACTCTAACCTTCCCGCTCAGATTCGTGATGCTCAGGTTGAAGCATTGAAAGCAGAGAACATCAGGGCTGAATCCTTACGAGGATCGAGGCAGCGGCTAGAACAAAAGGGAGACGGCGCCTACTATGTTAACGGACGCATCTGGGTTCCACTTTATGGAGGCTTACGCGAGCTTGTGATGGATGAAGCACATAAGTGTCGTTATTCGGTACATCCTGGTTCGGATAAGATGTACCACGACCTAAAGGCTACATACTGGTGGCCTAGCATGAAAGCCCACATAGCAACCTACGTCAGTAAATGCTTGACTTGTGCTAGGGTCAAGGTCGAGTACCAGAAACCACCAGGCCTACTTCAACAACCAGAGATACCTAAATGGAAATGGGAGCAAATTTCCACGGATTTTGTTACTGGCCTGCGTAGATCTCAACGTGGAAATGATACCATTTGGGTGATCGTGAATCGATTGACTAAGTCTGCACACTTCTTGGCTATCAAGGAAACCGACAAGTTTTCTACTCTAGCAGACATCTACCTAAAGGAAGTAGTATCAAGGCACGGAGTGCCAACCTCCATCATTTCTGATCGTGACTCACGTTTTACATCTGAATTGTGGCAAGCTATGCACAAGTCCTTTGGCTCTCGATTAGACATGAGCACGGCATATTATCCACAGACGGATGGGCAATCTGAACGCACCATCCAAACCCTTGAAGACATGCTTAGGGCATGTGTAATCGACTTCGGTAATGGCTGGGAAAAACACCTCCCGTTAGTGGAGTTTTCGTATAACAACAGTTACCACACCAGCATCCAGGCCGCTCCGTTTGAGGCATTGTACGGACGGAAGTGCCGATCACCTCTTTGTTGGGCAGAGGTTGGCGACAGTCAAATCACAGTCCCAGAACTTGTAGTAGACACAAACGAAAGGATTGCTCAGATACGGCAACGAATGGCGGCAGCTCGTGACCGTCAGAAAAGCTACGCTGATAAGCGCAGGAAACCACTCGAGTTCCAGGTTGGTGATCGGGTGCTACTCAAAGTCTCACCTTGGAAAGGTGTAGTTCATTTTGGCAAACGAGGAAAACTCAATCCGCGTTATGTCGGACCGTTCGAAATTATTGAGAAAATTGGCAAAGTCGCTTACAAGTTGAATCTACAGGCAGAACTCAGCGGAGTTCTCAATGTTTTCCATGTGTCGAATCTGAAGAAGTGTCTGTCAGATGAGACCCTCATAGTTCCTCTCAAGGAACTCACTGTCGACGACCAACTGCGATTCGTCGGGGAACCAGTAGAGATTACTAATCGAGATGTTAAGGTTCTCAAGCATACCAGGATACCTCTTGTTCGAGTTCGTTGGGATTCCCGTCGTGGCCCAGAGTATACCTGGGAACGAGAAGACCAAATGAAACTCAAGTATCCCCAGCTGTTTAAGAAAAGTGCAACCACTACTGAGGCTGAAGCTACTGCAGAATTTCGGGACGAAATTCCAAACCAACGGGGGGATGATGTGACACCCCAGGAAAACAAGGAAACCAACGCAACTTAACTAGCTTCCTCAATAACCACGCGCTAAATTTCGGGACGAAATTTTATTAACAGAGTGAGAATGTGACAACCCTCAAAATTTCATGTATCCGTATGATTAATTAATGTTAATTAAAGTGCTTGATGTCCGTGCTGAATTACTTAACTGCTTTCTGATTACTGTGTCATACTTACATGTGCTTGTAAACATACTAGTCTTGTGCAGAAAATTGACTAAATAATCATGTATGCTTTCCCAAGTGTTGGGAATTAAAAATGTTACAAAAAGATATATATAGGACACTAAACGGGATAACTTAGCACTTTAACGGAACGGTATCAAACTGAACAACCGGACATTACCCGGAACACCAAAATAATGCTAGAAGCATTGTTTTAATTTTCTGAACTAGTTATGGTTCCCATACACCATAACACCCACCAAATATCTAGTAACTAACTAAGGTAAACATACACTTGATTTCTAACTAATAAGTAATCAACTAGTTACAATTTTGCAATTAACCCCCCCCCCCCCCCCTCCTAGCCTAATCGACCACATGTCTAAAGTGGTGGGATTTCTTTGAATTTTTAATTAAGATATGTTGGTACTCTAAGAAACATTTTATCCAAGGGATTATGTTATAGTATGGATTATAAGAACGCAACATGGACCTAACTTCATTACTTACACACATCAAAACACACCACAAAACTCTCTCTTCTCCTCTCTTGGTTCGGCCGAGATCAACAACCCCACAATCACTATCATTCAATCTTCTTCATTCAATTCCAAGTATACTCAAAGGTGTTAGAAGGCGTACAAAGGAGCTAGGAGCTTTCGGAAGTTCAAAGACCTTCTTCGTTTGCTATTAACCACCTCATTTCCACTCTTGATCTTCCCTAGCTTAAAAGCTAGTAGTAAGTCTCTTGAATCCTTGTTTATTCCATGTTTATGGTGGTTAATAGTTATATTAAGATAATATCTCAAGAACACTAAAAGATTATGTGCAAAAGTCTTGAACATAAAGCTAACTTAATGATGAAATATTGTTAAAATGAAGAAGTAATGTTAAGTATGAAGTTGTTTTGTCATGTTGTTGATTTCTTGATGTTTATTTGATGATTACTAGCAATAGGGTTAGTCATCATATGAGACTTGTTAAGTTATGATTGAAAACATGGCTTAACAAGTTAGGGATGATTATGTGTACATGAAATAATCATCCACTAGTGAAACATGAACTTGAAAATAGGATGATTTTCTCGAAAAATAATAAACCAAGTAAACTAGTAATCTTGTAAATCCAAGTCTTAAGGATGATTTTTCTAAACAAACCAAGTCAAAAAGACGGATCCTTGAAAGGTCATGATTCTTACACTATTTTCAAAGGAAATGAGTTTATAAGCACTAGTAAAATAAGGAAGTGTTGGAAGCAAATATTTTTGTAAGATAAGTTCACAAGTTGTGAACATCTAAAGATCCCGAGAATAAGATTTTAACGAAAGAAAACACACTTCGGAGGGTAACTAAACCCACTAAACACCCCACTAAATTACTACGCGTTTTTACGAAAAACCAAGTTCATGTTATTGTGTAAAGTGCATTGTTTTTGCACTTGGTTAGTGTAATGTTGTTTAATAATTTGTTGTTGATTGATTGAATGAATTTTTGAAAAGAAAACGATATGCTAATAAGCATGGACACCTCCGTTTACAAAGGAAACTCTGGCGAAATTTTCTAAAAATTCCAACACTTAGAAAATATTTTTCTAAACAAGTGTTACAAGTATATTTTATAACTTGTGTTTCGAATATAAACTTCGCCATAATATTTGTGACAAAAATACAAAGTGTCGGAGGTTGATTTTATAAATAAAATGGTTAAATATATATTTAGAATATATATTTTATACTAGGACACTTGTGTGGATACTTGTTCATTTTGTGAAATAGTTATACTATTTTAGAGTAAAATAATATAACTTAACAAAGTACCTTGACGTTTGAATTATGTGGTATGTGATAGGAGTAATGAGTAGATAAACCGTACGTAGGATACGTGTTATGCATGCACGAGAAACTGATTGTTATATGTACCTTATTAGGACGTGCTTGATTCCTGTTTATTTGAGTAACTAATCTAACTGAGCAAACCAAGGTGAGTTCACACACTTTCTATGGCATGGGATTCCCGGTGGTTGGGAATGGGTTAAAGAATTAAAACGAAACCTGCATATCCTCCTTGGGTAGGATATGTATCACCATCCTCCATGGGTAGGATGCTAATATTAATCCTGCGTATTCTCCTTGGGTAGAATACGTACGTTCGTCCTCCTTGGGTAGAACAACAAACTTAAAACTTACTAGACAAAACTCTGTCATTAAGTCCCTCATTTTATATCGACTTAATCGCCGAGGCCAATGGCGAGCGGGTCATTCGTTAATAGCGCTATTAGGTTTAACAAACCTCACACCGTGCCAGTCGGACGGGCGTGTCCTAATGGACTATGGCAAACTGTCAATGATGATAGACATTGACGTAGGGCACAACTTACTTTCGTTAGTAGTCGATATGGTAACGGTCTAGTAGTTCACATGGGGAAGCCCCCACTGATCATGGATATGGTTTGGGTAATAAAGAAGGAACTGGTTAATCATACTTTCAACTATGGGGTAACCCCCACGGAAATTATACCAACGAAAGACAAACCATGTTTTCGGAAACAACTTAAAACTAAACAACCAACCGTGAACTCACTCAACTTTGTTGTTGACTCGTTGTTACATGCCTTACAGGTCGTTAGGTGCTTATGGAGCTTGCACGAGGAGGAAGTCGTTGTGGAATATGGATGTTATGTCCCGTGCTAAACATTTAATCCTTATGAACTTATTAAACCTACGTTTTGGACTTTAAACTTATGAACTATGGAACTTATGATTTGGACTTACGTTTTATGCTTCCGCTGTTAACTTAAAGTTGGTTACTGTCTTATGGTCACCAATTGTATTGTGGTTGGCTTTACTTACTTAATTACGTTGTTCAATATGATTGGTGGCTCGATCCTGGTCATGTCACGCCTCCAAGCGGGGATACTCCGCATGGTGGATTTTGGGGGTGTGACAATAAAACAGTACAATCAAGAGAAAAATTCAAAGTGTTTGAAAATTCGACTTTCGAAGAAGGTGAGAGTTCGAAACATTTTTACAAAAGAAAAGTTGATTTGAACAAACAAAGATGGGTTGTAAAATCTGAGAGTAGTTCTCACAATGAATCTGATTTCATAAAATCAGAGGAGTCGTATGTTGGGAAAAAGAATGAGAATTCCGTTCCAGAGTTGAACTATGAAAACTTTCCGCCATTGTCGAAAGAAAAATTGAAGTTAAAAATTGGAAAGATTGAGATTTCAGATCAATTCTTCCCTGGTAAAGGAGAATTTGATGCTGAAAAGGCTTTCAATGGGAAAGTCAAACATATATTTGGGAAGATGGTAGATGGAAAAGTGAAAAGTGCAAAATATTTTTATCAATCGAAAGGAGGTTGGGATAGAGTTGATTCAAAATCACCCAAGGCTGGTCAGGCTTGGGTGACAGGATTTTCAAACTAAAATTCTGACTTACCGGAGCTCCCAAGTGGGTAATCGTGGAGCATGAATCGGCATCTTTCTTGAGAAATTCACTTTGGTGATATTTCGACCTACAAGATTAATCAGGGACATTAAGTTGTACTTGATTTATCTTTCCTACAAGTGATATTGTTGATAGAATCTAAAAATGTTAAAATTTTCAAATGGTTGAGAAAACAAGATGATCAATTGATCCCCGATATTACTAGTGGTAAAATCAACAAAACTAATTTTTCGGAAAAAACATTTGATTAATACAAACTTAAGTGTTTTGAAATCTTAATGGGAAAATAGTTTGTTGACAGGGGGAGTTCTGATTGTTTATGCCAAGTGGATGGCGATTTGAAGCTTGAAAATCAGTTGTCACTTTACTTGTATAGTTTGTTTTCATTTTCCTTTAAATGATTTTGAATTTTAGGGGGAGTAAGAGATTTCAGAAAATCCAAAAACATTTGAAAATTTGAAAATGTCAAAAACAATGAAAAAGCAAAAATGAGTTTGGTTGTAAAAAGAGGAAATGATAGTACATCAGTGGACTATCACAGCATGCTAAAGAATTGGAAAGTTAACATGTGATAAATGGTCTCACTGATGATGTGCCAGTAGGTTTTTGCACATTTAGTAGATTGTGACGAGATATAAACCTAAATTTCAAACTTACTTATCTCGTGGGGAACATCTCTCGGATATATGGGTAACCCCCGAAATCTTGTTTGAAAGGTCCCTCTTTCTGAGATACTAGGTCTTTATGCTTAGTGATATCTGGGGTATTATCCCGGGACTTCTGATTTTGCGGAAGCAATGGCATAGTCCCCGTATAATACTTTTCGCTTGCTTGAAATATAGCACCACCCTCAGCATAAAAATGATGAAACATTGAAAAATGCTTATCATGTGTTGTTGAAGAAAAGATTCTCTAAAGGGAACACACCTAAAGTCGAAGCCATCATCTCTCTGATTTTGCGGAAGCAATAGCCTGAGCTCTCATGGCCCTCGCATTTAATCCTTTACAGATATCATCTAGGTATACTCACCTGTAAGACTGAATATTGGGATCTGGACACGGGAGTATATTCTGAGGTGGAACACGCGAATAAGTTTAAGTCTCTAAAACATTAATCTCGTATCTCAAAACAGTTGAACTTTGTGTGAAAATTTAAGTGGATCAGTATACTGACAATCTAAGTGAATCGTTTAGAACTTAAAATGTTTAAAGCTTAACGGTGTTGGTGATTTGTCTTAAAAACTGATATGATCCTCTTACACAAACTCACAAAAATATTGCCTGTAAATATTTCTTTACTGCATTTTCTTTAAATTTCAAAAGTCTACAAAGATTTTCAGTGTGTTTTAGCATAAATTGAAAAATACAAAAAGATTTTAGACAACTGGTGTTTAAAAGCTGATTTTCAAAATTCCGAGTGCTAAACATGATGAACAACAAGGTTGGGAGAGTCTGTTAAAATGAAAAAAAAATTAAATGATTAAATGTTTCATTCAGTTGAAACCAAATTTGAATGTTTCATATACAAGTGGTCATTCGAGATTATAAAATGTTAAAATTATTTTGAATGATTTTTTTCAAATGATGGTTTGTAATTGATTCTACAAGTGGTTACCAGAGTTTAAATTTGTCAAATTTTAAATTTGTGAAATTTACTTTGAGGTAGAGAATGTGCAGGTTATGGCTATGAGAGAGCCAGGTTGAGATTCTAGAACTTGAGAAAGCCAGACTACGATCCCAAGCATTCTTTAAGGGGGAGTCTGATGATGAAGAGTTTAAGGAATCAAGAGATCTGATCAAGAGAATGTGAAGAGATAGATTGAGATTCAGAAATATTAAAGATTGAGGATGCTTACATTGTCAGATAATTTTTGAAAAAGCCCGAAGACTGATCAAGGCTGAAGATTGTGAAGACTCGACAATGAAGACTTCATCAACATCCGAGGGGGAGTCTGTTGGTGCATACGTCCGTCGACTTCATCTTGTATCGAGTCTTGTAATAGAATTGTTAGATCAGGGCACATTGTACGAAGAAAATAGGGTTTGGGTGTGATTGAGCTATTTCGCACGAAATAGCAAGATGTCATTCCGTGCAAAATACCCACGACTATAAATACCTGTCATGCTGAGTCATTTGTAACGTTCATGTTTCCGGTACCGAAGTGCTACCGACGTGTCATTTGATCTGTAAACGTGTTAAATCAATAAAACAAGACAATTAAATGTGATTCAAGCTGTTACAAAGTCTAATCAATGAATTCCGCCTCTGATTAGACCGAGAACTCTTCTAATAGACTCGTTTCGATCATTTCACGGTCCTACAATAAGTCATTTATAGCAGATTTCTAGCAGATTTAACATGCTTGGACATCACGATTTTAAACCCTAATCCACATACATATGCCTACACATATTATCGGTAATACCATGCATGATTCTTGATTCTCATGAACCCTAGACACACCTTGTCATCTTAACACATCACCATCATTATTTAAACATAAACCCAGCCGCGATAACTTCACATGAATTATGTGTGAACATTGGTACTATCATCATCACAAATTCCAAACCGCAAACAAAAACCCTAGTTACTAACTAATCACTTTTACGACCAAAACCACCCTAAAAACACCAAGTTTCTAATGACCTTAGCTTGTAACCATTCACATAAACATCATGGTAAACCATACTTAAAATCGCAGCCATGTATAAACATTTGAAGCACATAAAACACTAAAGGAAGCACGACAAGTTACCTTGAAGCAGAACGGAATAATCCAGCGATTAACTTGGAATGATTTGCGAATGAGGGGGGTTCTCTTCTCCTATTGTCGCACACAAGGTTCACCAAGGGGACATAGGGTTTTGATTTCCTCATGCAAGATACGTATTTAATATAATAGGTGGGAGTTTGGGGAGGTTTGGGTGGAGTGGGCCGTAAGAAACAATTGGGTGGGTGATGGGGTTGGGACGGGTTGCGCAAGAGGGGGTAAGGGTGGTGGGTTGGGCTTGTTGATCGCACAAGGGGTATGGGGTGAGGGTTTGGGCCGATTGGTATCGAGGAGGGATAGGGGGTGGGTTTAAAAAGTGTCAATCTTATAAATGGTGCTTTAGCGAAACTTGTAAAGTGGTGGTTTCGCGAGTTCCTCCACGTAACTTAATTAAGATGTTTTGTGTCGCAAGTTAGCCTACTATAATATCTCGCTTCATAATGGTGACGTATCACAATACTTCGGTTTTGGTTTCCGGTTTCACATGATTCAATTTACACAATCAATCAAGGACAATAATCACACACCACATATAAGTCACATATCATTCATGAATTTACGCGTAACGTAACACTAATTTACAAAATACATGGATTTATACGAGTTGTCATAGCCAGGCCCAACCTTGGGTTGCACTTGGGTCGGGTATCGTTGTACCCTTGGTTCGAGTTTAGGCCGAGGACAAGGACAAGAGGTGTGCGATCACGAGTGTGGTGTGTGGCCAAGTATTGTAAAGCATGAACGTGTAACATCCAAACATTTAACAACTCCAATGCTTTCATTTATCAACCAAACATAAACAATACTTTAAGTCATTCACATATCGTACTCATGTTACAACGTAAAAATGAATCGTGAAAACAAGTGATACGTAGAGAAAGGGCCTTGAGATTTCAGGTTGTCACAGAACGTATTTGTGGTGTTGTGTGGACGGATATTTTCACACCTGAAGAGTTTGAATCAGAATGGGAAGTGGTTATCGGCGAGTTCAATTTAGCAGATAATGACTTCCTATCTGATATTTTTGCACTCAGGGAATCTTGGATCCCTACATACTATAGAATGGAAGAGATGTCGGGTCTTATGCGAACGACATCGAGGTCGGAGAGTGAGAATCATTTTTTTGGTCAAGTGTGCAATTCGAAAGCTACACTTGTTGAGTTCATGACTCATTACGAAACTGCAAGAGAAGCACAGCGTCACACGCATCGAAAAAATGATCATGAATCTCGATACAAACGACCCCAGTTGAAGAGTAATTACCAATTGTTGGAAGACCAAGCTGCAGACATATACACAAAAAGTATTTTTTGTGACGTTCAAGCTGAGCTAATTGGAATTGCGGATTGCATAAATCAACGTTACGAAGATCAGCCCGATGAGTTTGTTAAGTTTTACATAAATGACTTCCAGCTGCCTTGTACATCCTTATTTGAGGTAAACAATGGCGTTTTATTTTTTATATGGCGTTTTCTGTGCATGGAGTTTTATCATATCCATTGTGTTTTTTTTTTGTTTTTTTAGACAAACATTCTCTACATGGCGTTATAGAGATATTTTTTTGGCGTTTTTCAGGTAATGCACCGTAAGTCTGATTGCACATGCAGTTGCTCATGCAGGTGTTTTGAGCAGTTTGGTTTGCTATGTATACATAATTCTATGTTTTGAGAATTATGGACATTAGGGAATTTCCAAAACAATACATTTTGAATAGATGGCGCAAAGAGGCTTCCCCAAACTACTCTCCCGAATACTCAATTAGTCGTGAATATATGACCGAGCTTGATCCCGATGTGCAAAGTATGATGCGAGATATTATTTTTTCAACGGAATATACTTTGAACCGTTTATCTGGTAATAAAGAGGAGCTATACTTATACAAGGATCATGTTCAATCTTATATGAAGAAGATTCAAGATATGCAGATTGTTGCTCCTCCTGCTAGTACTAGGGATAGATTTGCCGAGATAACCGGTCAATATAAAAACGACAAGAATCCGATAAAAGTCCATGTTGGGTATAAATCCAAAGGTTCTGGTTCTCGGAAGCGCCTGAAATCTAAACAGGAGATAGCAATCGAGAAAAAGAAATCAAAGTCGAAACCCGGGGCCAAAGAAAGACAGTGTCAGAACTGCAAAGACTGTGGACACTACGCATCGACATGCAAACAGGCCGTAATTAAAAGAAGACCGACAAGGTCTTCGAGAGCTAGTGAAGAGTAGTTTGGCGTTTTGTATTTTTCATTCTTACAGAACACACACAGATGGTCTTCGAGAGTCAGTGAAGAGTAGTTTGGCGCTTTGTATTTTTCATTCTTATAGAACACACACAGATCTCAGTTTGGCGTTTTACATCATTCTTTATACATCATTTTTTTCCATCTTTTTTTCTCGACCTATTTGTTCATAACATGTTTACTTCAAAGTTACATAACAAACAATATAAGATCGGACAACCAAATCAAACGCCAAAAAAAAAACAACGCCACTAAATAAAACTACCATAAACCTCTAATTTTGGTCATGCTAAACTCAATAATGTTTTGCTAAACGAGATGGATAACATTGTTAATCCTCAGTCAAGAAAGATGTCTAACAATGTTGTCCATCCGTTCAGCTAAACTTTATTGAGAACAAAACTGAATCCCATGAAATGACGTTTTTGAAATTTTGTGATTTTTGTATGTTTTGGCGTTTATATTGAGGATTTTGCCCATTTAAATCGAGCGAAAGTTTACTAAGAAAATAGTGTCTCAAAGAAACATGGATTGGAATCTTTGATATTTGGGTTTTTCGGCGTTTCTAAGATGAATGGTATAGAGGAAAATATGGCGTTTGGGGTTTCGGTGTGGTTATTAGTAGGTCTGAGAGGTTGTTTATATAGGAAGTTTTTGACTCGTATTTTAGGCGTGATTTTTATTATAGTAAAACTAAGAGGTGTTGAGAAACTTTTATTTGATAATATTTTCTTTCAAATTTGTCCTACCCTGATTTAAAACCGTTAGAAAAAAATGTAAACATTTATTTGGAGAGATGGCTCTTATATATATTTTTTTCTAGCATTGATTATTATGTAGTTCTCAATCTTTTTCCCTTCTCAAGACTTCATGTACTTTGCTTAAAGAATGTAAATATTGTAATGGTAAGCACAAGAACTGGTATCATGCTATCATGTGTATAGTTGTGTACAATGCAAAATTGCAAAGTAAAGACAAAGTTGAAGTTACCCATGTACCCTTTGCTTCTTGAATGCAATGGGACGGCCAACAACTATAATTATTGGAGCTTGCTTGACTTGGATTCTATTCATGCTTATGGTCAATTGTAAACGGTTGACTAACTATGCTCAAAACATAAACACGTTTTATTTGTTGTATTTTATTACTTCTAGAGAACAACGTAATATCGATTTTGGTTAGAAGCTTTTTTGTTTTATTTGTATTTAACACATGTAGTACTTGGATAAGGTTCCAGCGTGAACAACCTCTCAAGAGTGAACTGCGTGAACAAATCTTGACCGCTGATTAATATGATCTTGATTATTTAAAGGGGTGGCATGATTGTAATTAATAGGTTAGATTTTATTGTTTTATTAAAATTAAAAGGGTAGAAGTGTAATTATATTATTTTGCTTATTTAAAACTAGGAAAGAAAATTATTTCCAATAATAAGAGAGTAAATCCCGTAAATATACCATCTATTATACACATGTGTACTATCGTGTTGGAATGTATAGAACAGTAGAACACAGCACTACACATGTGTACTACGGAGCTAAGACAACAATGTTGCGGGTCACATGTGTACTATACCATGTATTATACACATGTGTACTATACCATGTATTATACACATGTGCACTATCGTGTTGGAATGTATAGAACACAGCAGTACACATGTGTACTACGGAGCTAAGAGTAATACACAATAAAAAAGATGACTAAAAACTCTAGTTCAACCAAAAAAAGACTAAAACTATAATTCGAATCTTGCTACTATGACCAAAAACAATGACAATATTAAAATAAGTTAAGATTATCCTAACATATTTAAAATAAGTAATTGTTTTGTAGATGTCGAAAATGTTGGTAACTAATGATGATTTAAATATGTTAGGATTTTGAAATTAATAAGGCAATAATTTAAATTCAATATTTATATAAAGTTACAATCTTACCCTTGCTAAATGTATATGGAATCAATGGTTCAGATCAGTTCACGCGGTTCACTCTTGGAAATTTGTTCACGTTTGAACCTAATCAAGAATTTGATGGTTCCTTAATATAATCATTTGTTTATAGTTTAGGCCAATAATTGTACAAGAAAGTATTAGACCATTTGTTATTGTAGGTGGAATGGATGGTTCCTTTCCTTACACACTCTTTTATATATTTTTCACAAAAAAAATGGCGAAGAAGAAGACATCGCTTTGGTCGCCTCTTGGATTAATATGTCCGAGAACATGCCACAAGGAACCGACTCATTTGGAAGAGCTGCATTTCAAAAGTTTCGTTAGTGTGTAGGCGAAACCAATTGCTCTACAGACCAATTTGCTTCAAGGTTTAGGGATTTGAAAACAAAGGTTTTCATATTTAACCGACTCGTCAACGTCTTGATGGGTCGCGATGACTGTGGAACAGAGACGAAAGCAATCATAGACGCCCTTTGCAAATACCAGACGTCTTATAGTAGAACATTTACTCACATCTCATTCTAGTAATTACTAAGATACCAACTTCATTTGGGTCCAGCTACGCGTTCGGATTCTAACTCAGACGATTCACAGGTTGATGATTAGTTTAATTATGTAGTTTGTTTAGTTTGAATTATCTAATTTATTTAAGTTTCATTATGTACTTTTCTTATTTGACCAGTTAATTGTTTGTGTTCCAAATTTATTTTAGTGTTTTATTTTATTTATTACTACATATGAATACTTAAATTTAAGTTTCTTTATTATTAAATTATAATTTAAAATATAAAATTAAAATATATTAAAAATATCTAAAAAAATTATTTAAATATTACGACGGTTATATTCCAATGGATATATTTTAACTTGAATATAAATTGAATAAATGTTAAAATTATTTAAATATTACAAAGATTATAATCCAACGGCTATATTTTAATTAAAAAGGTTAATTTTGGGCTAATTTAAAATATATATTTTAAAAAATTATTTAAATATTAAAAAGTTTATATTCCAGTAGCTAGATTTTAGTTTTGTTTATTTTGGGCTTAAGTATGTATAGTTTAAATTTTAGTATGTTTAATATTATGTGTTTGCAATTTTAATGTTTTTAATTTCAATCCTTTTTTAAAGGTTTTTAAATTTATTTTTATGTATCTTAACAAAATTTAATTTTTTATTTAATAATTAATCTAAATTAGTTAGTATTAAAATTACAAATTTAAATAAATGGGTAATGATTAAAAAATTATTGTGGTAGGTGAAAACTAGTAAAATCATAACAAGGGTTAGTGAAAAATGTTAATGAATATGTGTGTTGATGTGTCAGTAAGGTGACAGTTCATTTAAGAGCATTCACATTCTATCCATCAAATTATGTGAGGGGGAGTTTTTATATTATAAAGGGTATAAAAAGTGGTTGTGAGTGGAGGAGAGAGAAAATGTTACTGTTCATCTGTATATTTGGGGGGACACTGTTCACCCAGTATAATTTTTTGAGTTAAATGCCATTTTAGTCCCTGTGGTTTGTGCCATTTTGCCAGTTTAGTCCAAAGGTTTCATTTTTAACCTGTGGGTCCAAAAAGGTTTCACCGTTGCCATTTTAGTCCACTGGGTTAACTTCATCCATTAATTCTGTTAACGAAAAGGGCAATTCGGTCATTTTATATGTAATTCTGTTAACTAGAAGGGCAATTTGGCCATATAAAATGACTGAATTGCCCTTCTCGTTAACAGAAAAAATAAATGAACTTAACACAGTGGACTAAAATGGCAACGGTGAAACCTTTTTGGACCCACATGTTAAAAATGAAACCTTTGGACTAAACAGGCAAAATGGCCCAAACCACAGGGACTAAAATGACATTTAACTCTAATTTTTTTAATATATATTGAAAGTGGTTGTGAGTGAAGGAGAGAGAAAAATGTGATGATAATATTATTTAATTGAAAAGGAGAGAGAAAAAGTATTTGTTTTTAGTGAAAATATATTGATATAGGAGTTGTTTTTTAGTGGAATGTATGTATAATTTGATGGTTTGGATGTGAATGCTCTAAGAGCATTCACATTCTATCCATCAAAATATGTGAGAGGAGTTTTTATATTATAAAGGGTATAAAAAGTGGTTGTGAGTGGAGGAGAGAGAAAATGTTACTGTTCATCTGTATATTTGGGGGGACACTGTTCACCCAGTATAATTTTTTTAATATATATTGAAAGTGGTTGTGAGTGAATGAGAGAGAAAAATGTGATGATAATATTATTTAATTGAAAATGAGAGAGAAAAAGTATTTGTTTTTAGTGGAAATATATTGATATAGGAGTTGTTTTTTAGTGGAATGTATGTATAATTTGATGGTTTGGATGTGAATGCTCTAAGTAAAGTAAAGTGAAAAAAAAAAAAAAAACGATAACACATAATCTTAGAAGTTTGATACTATATTTTGTTCTATAATATTACTAATTTGGTGATGAGCTTTTAGAAACAGCAATCAAATGGCTAGAAATTTAATGATTAATGAAAAGCTGCAATAAACCTCAAAGGTTTTTTTATAGAACTTAAACGTTCACATTATAATAACAATCAACCAAAAAACTCACATCAATGTTCACTAAGAAACAATATTTGAACTAGACTCTAACAAATTTAGAGATAACACATCAATAAATAAAAGATAAAACGAAAAACAGACTTTTAAAATTCAAATTAGGAGATACCCATGTATCATACTTTTGCCTCTGGACTAAAGCCACATGGTTGTAAGGGAACATCGGGTCGTCTCTTGTAAAATGTTAATTTGACGGGATTAAATAGTTCATCTTTCGTGATTTGTCTTGCTCAGCACTGAGTTGGCAAGTCCTAGGTCAACTGCGTTGTCGGGTCTCCTTTTCTCAGCTCCCTTCTCCCCTTCTTCGAAAAAGACCTGCCCCTAAGTCTTGAGAACATCAAAAAGATCTCTGGCAAGCCGAGATAAAATGTCGGCTCCTTTGTTCTATATTCGCACTTGCGGTGAAAGCTGAACTTGAAAAAACTTATCCATGGTCTCCTTTTGATTTTTCACTTTATGTAAATATTCAGTAAAATTACCTTAAGAAACCGTTGAAGATTTAAAATTGTTATCACACTTTTCTTCCACATGTTCATCCTCTTGAATGGTAATCTCGCTAAGAACCTTTTAAATAAACACACATTTTTCTCAATAGGTTCAATCCCTTCTTCCACTTTTCTTCCACATGTTCATCCTCTTGAATGGTAATCTCGCTAAGAACCTTTTAAATAAACACACATTTTTCTCAATAGGTTCAATCCCTTCTTCATTGAATATGGGTTCATCTTTTGATAAAAACACTCATGGTAGATAAATTCGTAGATTCAAAGAGGGTGACTACCGAACAGACACTCCTCTCTGCGTCGTCTTCGTCCTAGATGACGGTACTTGACTTCATTCCCACATTACACATCCCAGTTGTAGCTCAAGATCTCGGATCCTTTGCTGAAGTCGCTTAATCATAATATCCTATTCAAGATCTCGAATCCTCTGTTGGAGACACTTGTTCTTGAGATCCCATGGGTCGAGATCAACTCCATTGCTGCCTCGATCATTTTGTGAGTAGGGTGGCGATTTCTTCCGTGAGCAACCATTTTGATAACCAAGAGCTACGATGCCATATGATGCAAAAATTGTTAAGCAATCAAATGACTAGATTCATGTTAATTCAAAGAGCTTCAAACTGAAAGATTTTATAAAATAATAATTCAATAACTCATAATATATCATGTGAATGTTAATCAAAATGACCTGATACCAAATAATGGGATTCTACGACTAGCATTCGAATGGTTAAAAACTCGAAGATTAACCAAAAGCTTCAAGAAAACACAAAGGTTCATGATATAACTTAAAAGTTCACGTTATAATATAAATCAACCAAAAAACTAACATGAATATTCACCAAGAAACAATATTTATATAATGTTAATTTACACGATTTCTGTGCATTGTTCGTTTTACCTTGGGCTTTATGGTTTTTACTTACTTTGTGACGGTTGTTTGTTTAGATTTCTGGTTTATACCTTTTGGGTTGGTGTGGTTTAAAAGATTGACCCCTCAACACCTCTTCCATCTTTACACTGTAGCTCTACGCGGCTCTCTCTCTCTCTCTAAACGAGGACTACTTTAGTTAAGTTTCTCCGATGACAGTCTGGCTACTTTAGGTAAATATTTACTTTCTTTGTTTACATGTGTTGTTGGATCAGGTTGCTTATTGGGTATTACTCTTTGAACGATTGGGTTTTCTGCCTTTCTGTCTTTGTGATGTTCATTTTCCGACGTATTACGGTGCTTATTTTGTTCATGTCTTGTTGTACGTTGTTTGATCGTATTCGTTTTTGGGTTTCCATGTTTGTGACTTTTTGTTTGATGGGTTTGTTTGTTTTTTATGTTAACGGAACTTTGACGTCATCATATGCTTAGTGTTAACTTCGTCTCTAAGGAAGACATATTTTAGGATTTTTTACAGTTGAATGATGTTTTGGGTATACCGATTGCTTTTGACGATTCGTATCCAATGTTGGCTTTGATGATGTTTTGTTGGGTTTTTTGTGTTTTATCGTTCGATCACATAGATGCATGTGTTCAAAAGTTGTTGGATTTTGTGTACAATCCCTAACACCTTACAGTAACACATAAGTACACTCAAAGCATTTAAAAATCACTTTCAACACGTTTCAGTTTCACATCAGATTTTGAGCAGTTTTACGGAATTTATTTAAAATAATAAACTGACTCAAAAAATTATGATATTTTAACCAGACATTTTATAGTTCACGAATACTTGTTGATTTTTCTCATGACCTAATTACTTACAGAAAATTCACTAAAAATCATCTATCACACATAGGTCTTATTCGTAACATTCTGGTGACAGTTTACGGAAAAATTCATTTAAAAATCCTCATTAACTCTTTTAATGAAATTCTAGTGGAAGAATTTCACTATTACTTAGCACTATCTACATTAAATTTTTTAGGCATTAATTCAATTTCTACATCAAGTTATGACATTCGTAATAGGCTTCAAATTCTGCCTGAAAATGCAGCCTGGACCTTTGTTACGGAAAAATTCATTTAAAATATCAAATCACGTCAAAAAAAAATATAATTCCAGTGAGGATTGAAAGTTATTTACTGGAACTACATTATAGACTCAAGAAACACTGCTTTTTGTTCAATTTTGACCCGGTTACAGTCGACACAAGTCAGCTGTAACTTTCTGGACAGAAACAGTTTCGTTACCCAATTTCCTAAAACGACTTTTATAGTTTTAAACACATACCTAGCAAACAAAAACGACATGTATACATCATCTACAACAGGTTATCATTGTAATTTAGATTATACATCATCTAATTCATCAATCAAGACTAACAATATTCAAAGTAAGATCATACCACATCAAACCCTATTAATTATACGAACTCTTATGCGTTTATAGCACCAATCAATCATGAATTCTAGCAACCCTAGACTACAAGTAGCATCACAAACATCAAAAACCTCAAGAACCAGAAAACAAAACCATGATTTTATAATATTAGCAAGAATATTACAATTACAAGTGAGTTACCGAGCAAGGGAGTGATGTGGATCAATAAAGACTTGAACCGAACAAACCTGAGCCTTGTATCTACGTCGATTAGAGAGTCAGAGGGGGAGAGACTAGGAATCGTAATAAGGTTTTGAAGTTATGAGGGGTTGCATGCACGTACATAAAGTATAGGGGTATTTGGGGCGGTTTGGGATTTGGTTTGGGCCGGATTGAGTTAGGGTTGTAAAGAGGGGAGCGGAATTTGGGTTGGGTTGCAACACAAGGGATGTGGGGGTGGGCAGTTTGGGTGTATTTTATGTCGGGCCGCAACTGGGCCACAAAGGATGTGGGATTGGGCTTCGGTTACGTGGGTTTGGGTCTGGTCGAATATAGCGCAGCTTAGATGGAGTTTCAGTTACAAGATTTGATCGGGTCATGTAAACGAGTTAAGGTTCCGAATCATCCGTTACGTATAATATATATATATATATGTATATATATAGGAACGGGATCAGGAGAAAACGCCCAAAAGTGTGAGAACGGTGAGAACGCATTCTAGCCAAACACGTGTCTCGGGACATGTTCAGGGTCCGAGGGTTTTTTTGTCTTTTCAATCTTCTTTTATTTTCCGAACACGCTATAACATTTTTTGGCATCTAAGATATTTTTGGCGTTAATTGTATTTATGAAACTTTTTGGCGTTGAATTAATTGTTTTTGTGTCACATAGATAATTTTTTGGCGTTATAGAGTTTTCTGGTCAATTTTTTGGCGTTTTGTGGCATTTTGCATAATAATTCACTACGAGTCATTAATATTTTCATAAGATTATAATAAGACTAAATGTTTTTTTTGGCGTTTAGTGAATTTTTTGGCGTTTAATACATTTGACAAGGTGCTTTGCCAGCACTCGTTCTCATAGTTTTCATACTACTAGCGTTTTGGTGTTTGTAGTTTTTGGCGTTTTATATAATAATGTATTTTATTTGTAGAGAATTAGATAACAAAACAACATATAACTTGATAACAAAACAATATAAAATGAAAATAAAAAAAAAATAAAAAATGGTAATCTAATTTCTCTTCTGAATCTTCACTGTCATCGGCCTCTTTTTCTTCTTGAATTTCTTTTGGTGTTTTGAAACTTTTTCAGACGAAGCTGCTTAGTGGCATCCTGTGTTTTGGTGTGATATTCTTGTTTGGTTACATGTCATTAAGATCAACTCTTGCTTGATGTTATTTATAATAATAAAGTCCAAAATAGCATTTTACTCTTGTGTTGATCCTTTTCTTCTATGCATATAGTCATCAAGAACAAAGCTCACATGATGACATATCACTGTCATCAGTCTTTTTTTCTTGAATATTTGTCCATCTCATTCAACAAAATATTATTGAGATAACCCCCTCAGAAGAATAATCCATTCAGTGAAAGCTTTGCCATATGTGGTTATTTTAACTAACATTTTTTGGCGTTTTTAAAGTGAGTGGTTTCTTGAGGATATGGCGTTTGTTTTTCTGGGTGTGATCAATTCATTGTGTATAGACCCCTCTCTTATAGGAGTTTTTTGGCGCGTAGTTTAGGCGGGCCTTTTTTATTGTAATAAATGATTGTAATAAAGTAACCGTCTTTTCAGTTCCTGTTTTTGTATTTACTGTTTTGATCAGCTTTATCGGTTTTATAGGTGATAGACGCCACATCTTCTAAGTTAGGCGTTTTTTTAAATGGCGTTATGCAGACCAGGATGACAAAATACAATAACGGAGAAAATAAAATATTAAGCATTAAAAATATTTTTTGTTACTTCTAGCGTTTTGTAAGCAATAACCTTTTTAGTATTTTTTTGGCGTTTTGCAAATAAATAGAGAAATATATTATTTAATTATCTTAAAAAAGAAGATTACACAGAAGAAGAAAAAAAAATTAAAACCCTTCGTCAGAAGGTACTTTATCGGAAAAGTATCCATCACTTGCGTCATCTTCTTCCTCGGAGTCTTCATCTGGATCTTCAATCATGTCATCACCTTCACCTTTATCGGCTTCCGGTTCCTGAAGATTCTGAAGCCTCCACTTGAACATGTTTTGTACTAATTCCCATTTTGAGTCCATTTCTGTGTTCTCACAAGTGGCGTTATGCAATTCTTCCATGAAACAAAGCCCATGCTTTATCATGATGTTTTCAAGCCAGTAGACTTCCTGCTCTCAGCTGTCGTATATAACTGTCACCATGTCTGTTTCATCATCAAAACGCCATGATGTCATGACATGGTCCGGCTTTACATCTTCTTTGATTGGTCCAAATTTCCTTGTTAATGCTTTTATAAGCATATGTGTTTCATGGCATTCGTTGTCCAGAGCGATGCCAAGGGATAGGATACCCCTCTGTACCACTTCTTCTATCTTCAAAATTGCCTTGATTGTCCTAACATACACCCTTCTTCTGTTGTCAAAACGCGGACGAATCGCCTGATTTCCAGAGTGTATCTCCACAAAACGATTGTTGGCATTTTTGGCGTTTTGGTTAAATTGGTGTTTTTGGTTAAAGATGTTTTTGAATAAATGGATAGATTGAAGTGATTATGGAAGCGATGTTTCTTCGTTGTTTATATAATGATGTTTTGGCGCGTAATTTAGGAGGGAATTTCTTCTAATAAATGTTAATAACTGAAATTCAGTTACTGTGTTGTTTCCTCTTCCTGTAATATCCAACGCGTTTTATCACTAATTTTTGGCGTTTTGTTTTTAATGGCGTTTTTTTTAATGGCATGTTATCATTTGATGGCGTTTTAAATTTGAGCGGTAAAAGACCCTTTTACCCTTAATGAAGCGCGTACCACATAATAAAATTGAGGTTATTTATGAAAACGTCACCGCGCAATCTAGTCCATGGATTGTTTTGATCTGACGATCCATAAGCGTTCTCACCGTTCTCACACTTTCCACCGTTTTCTCTAAATCCCGACCCTAAATATATAATATATATAAATTGCTAGTTTGGATGTTTATTAAATATATTAAATCGTGTGACATGAAAACATAAACGAGTCATAAATTGGTAAACGAGGAAGTGAATGGTGCTAACCTTGGAAAGTTCAGGTTGTCACAACCTAGGTTTGTGGGGCTTATGTCGGATTAATGCTTTTAACTTGCATTTTGTTAGTTGAACTTTTGATTATTTTTTTAAAAAGATTATTAAATGTCAAACTTGACGCGGACATAATGGATAGATTCATTGACAAGTATTTCAAGAGGCATTGGCAAAGGTAAGATGTGTATTATAGCATTATTTTACATGTTTAAGTTTGTGGTATGCTTAATATTACGCAATATTCTTGATTAGGCTCTTTACTTTAGATGGTTGATAAGCTTTTTACTTTTGCTCAACTTATATTGATGTGTAACTTATACATTTTTTCCCTTTTATGCAATAAGTTGTTACACCTTGTGCAAAATTGTGTTTGTTTCCTTATTGCCTGCCCACTTAAGTGCTTATTTCGGATTCAAACATCCGTTGTCGATGCGTGTGCTGGAGTTGATCACATCATGGTAAGCGTACTTCTTATCGTTTTATTCGTTAGATGTTTTTAGCTATTTTGACGAATAATTAATTATTAATTTTGTGGGACAACATGCACACTCAATTCCAAGACAACCTTTGGATATGAGGCGTCCAAGAAACGGATTTCATATCTAGCTCATAAGGTTAGTCTTCAGATAATTCTATCGAAATTGTTATTTTACATTTGCTTTTAATGTTGGTGACTGCAGCCTTCAGATAATTGAGTTATATCAAACTCAGTATACGTTTCATCTCACTAATATGTGATGGATGATTTATTGGAATCTGAAATTCAATGTACCCATCTACAAGATTCACATTTATTAACTTCAACTGGAAGTCAATGATGTGGATTTGATTTAATACCTGTCACTAATAGAAGCCAATATGTATAGATGCAAGGAAGTGTGATAGCATCACTGTCTCACAATGCAGACTCAAGAGAAAATGCGATAACATCACTGACCCACCACAAGATTCACGTTTTCCAACTTCAACCGAAAGTCGAATAAACATGTTTCAGAGGTGGCTATTAAAGTATTATGTATTCGAAAGTAACAGTTTTGTATTACACAAAAGTTCGGTTGGGTTTCTTATTTTTGTAAAAGTATTGTCGTGATACTTGTAACAGGGTTTTCTTTTAGGTTCAAATTTTGTATGAAAGTCTTATGTATTCGAAACTAACAATATGTAACAACCGTTAATGGTATGTCTATGTTCTAAATGCTTTGCGTTCATTATGTCTACGATGCAACCCACACACACATACAAATTTTAATTTATATTAGACCCTAACAACCTTAGAGATGAAGTCAATAAATAAATAAATAAAAGATAAATAGAAAACTGTTATAAAACTTAAGAGATTGAGATCAAAACTTCCTTTATATATCTTTCTCTATTCTTCTCTTCTATCACAATCATATTACATCTAATATTTCTCTTGATTAAAACTCAAAAATGAACTTTAAAGATATGAAACAAAGCTATTGTTGTGTAGAGGTTAGAGCATTGAATGAAGAAGATGTGTCTCCCATTTACAGTGAAGCAATTTGTTTTGTCATCCACATTATTTGACTTGTCATCCACATTATTTGAAAATAATGATTCACAACACTTTTGTTATTTTGTCATCCAATATTATAACACTCCCCCTTGGATGACACTTTGCAAACTTTGGGGTAATTAAGTACTGCCTCATTAAAAACCTTGCTAGGAAAACCCAGTGGGACAAAACCATAGCTAAGGGAAAAAGAGTGCAGCTTGCATTATACACATTGGATCAGATATGTTGCCTCATTAAAAACCTTACTAAGAAAACCCAATGGGATAAAACTTAGTTAAGGGAAAAAGAGTGCAACTTGTATAGTACTCCCCCTCATTTTAATATGTATTATTTATGTGACTTGTCTCTATCTTTCTTGAAAGTTGATCAAAGCTTTATAGACAACAATCCTTAGGTAGGCAATCTTTTTCCGATCAGTGTTATATGATCTTTATATGAGACTTCTGGTTCCATTTTGGAAACAAATATCATAAGATCCACAACTGTGTTTTGTTACATTACCTGCATTTACAAAAAAAACTAACCAAACTTGTTTCGATGGGTTAGTAAAAATATAAATTATACCTTACATACCTCAAGTGTATCAAAAATTTCGTTTCACCTTAGGAGAATATGAAAAAGGAAAATATAATTCATCTTGCAACATGTTAATGAAAAATTTCTAAATTTGTATGGTAAAAATGGTGAAACTGGCCGTCCCCTGGATCGAACCCGGGTCTAGGCCACACCCTTTCGCGCACCTAGCCAACCGAGCTAGGTGCCTAGTTTGTGAGATTTCCTTTTTGGTTAAATATAAGCATATGTACAATAACTTCCTATTTTTTAAAATCCCTGGCCTTTGCGAAAAACCTTGAGCTACAAGTCTCGCTTTATACCTTGTAATCTCATTTTTCTCATTTCGTTTCCGTACGAAAACCCATTTATACCCTACAGGCTTTATTGCCTTAGGAGTGATAACAATAGGCCCAAAAACCTTTCGTTTGTTTAATGAATTTATTCAGCTTGCATAGCATCTTTCCACTTTCCCCAGTCATGTCTATTTTTACACTCATTTACAGACTTTGGTTCAAGAGTATCATCTCCACTCATAATCTCACTGGCAACCGAATATGAAAATATTTCATCCATATTTTCCATTTCATCTCGGTTCCATATTATATGTGTATGACCATAGTTGATTGATATCTCTTTGTTAGTATCATCAACATCTTCCTCATGAGAGGTTTCGGTATTTACCGCTTGATCAAGATTTTTATCTTTATGGTCAATTTCATTTATAAGCGCTTTTCTTTTTTCGAGGATGTTTTATCCTTTGAACCGACTGGCCTCCCATGTTTCAAACGGGATTCAATAGCCATATTATTATTATCCCTTTGCTTGTCTGTAATATCAACTCGAGCTAAAGCATTAGTATCTGATATATAAGATTTTCAATATGTCTTTGTCCTTCTTGGACATTAATTTTAACTGGAGCAATTCAAGACTTTTTGGATGAATTTCCTTCTTAAAATATCTTTTAGATATTTTACTCGAGGATACAGATAATATAATGATAACTTCAAAATTTATTTCACTTTTAGTTGTTTTCTATCTCCCCCTCATGTTGGGATTTATAATCAGCAAATGAAGCCCATAAGAAATCTCTCATTTATGGCTATATATTATTTATTCCCAACATGTCATTAAATCTCATCTTTGTGCGTTGTGTTGTAATAATTTCAGTAACCATTTAGACGATGCATCGATTTAAATACTAAATGGTATCATGCTAGGATATGTGTATCCTTTAATCCTTTTTAGGATTATCATATGATATGTGAATCCTTTTCATCATAGTATATCCTTGATGGCTTAATCTGACATGCCATCATATCCTTGATGATATATATATATTCTTGAAACTCAATAAGTTCCTTATTGATTTTTGGGAAAAATAGAGCGTCCTCTATTTAAAAACTTTGTACTATCAGGTAATTAGCTTTTCTCATTCTTTCTATTAATTTTGAATGTCCCAGGCAAAACCATTATTTGCATTATTCGTCTAATTTATGAATAATTTATATATACATATGTTTGTCATTGTATTTCCACAAAACATTTGTATGTGTGTATGTATGTACAACCCAAACTTGTATGTTTATCATGCTTCGTCTTTACCATTTAATATATTTTA
Organism: Helianthus tuberosus; assembly: GCA_030545235.1. Lineage (NCBI taxonomy): Eukaryota > Viridiplantae > Streptophyta > Magnoliopsida > Asterales > Asteraceae > Helianthus > Helianthus tuberosus. The sequence continues at coordinate 182,058,474 of CM060393.1, read as the reverse complement.
TAAATATAAACTTGTTTTATGAATCAAATAAACCTGACAGTTTTCTAACTTCCCAAAAATAATATTTCCTTAATACATCATTTATTATATATACATATATATATATATATATAACTGTTGTATATATATAACCGTTGTACAACGGCTATAAAACGGTAATATAACCGTTACAAAACAGTTATAATTTACCACTATAAATAACCAATTATCAATCTCATTTTTTTTTACATCAAACCCTCTTCTTCTCAAAGTTATTCAAGGAAAAAAATTTCGAAGATGATTCACCCGGTTTTAATATTGACCGGCATAATGTTAATATTATTGCCGATATTAATGTATGAGCTTCCGCCTCATCTATTTAGTACTTATGTATTCATTTATTTGTTCATAGTTGTTCCTTTGTATGTTATCTCATTTTTAATGAGTATTTAGATTTTAATATTTATCTTATTTATGTTTTGTAACAAAATTGGCAACCTATAACTGAAGTAATTATTAATATGGTGGTAGGTTCCATCTAATTGTTATGGGAGTTGCTGTTGAGATGACAATGCTCGCGTGTCATCTTCCATATCAATGTTGTATGTAAACATGTTTCAATTCATATGGCTACTTATCCAGATACTTAAATAATTGAATCGTAGCAAAATGATTCTAGTATATAGTTATGTTTGCGGACCTCTGTCTGTGTATACAACTGAAATTAATCAGAATCAGAATCATGAGGTGATGGTGGTGGCGGAGTAAATTGTTTTGAGATAATACTAGCTACTTGTCTTAGCATTTCTTCCTGCCACTCATTCTTTTTCGTCAACCACTCTATTTGTCTTGACATTTTCCGGTTCTTTTTTATTATTTTATCAACCTTTATTGGATCTAAAAATGGATTTATTAGAGGCACCGTACTTGGTCCGGCTTCAACAATTGACTGTTGTTGTTGCTCCGGATGTAGTGAAGACTATTGCTGTAATAGTGGTGATATGGGTTGTTCTGGTGCAAACAACTCTTGGAATGTCATGTTATCATTAAATATGGATTGTTGCATCATTTCTCCTTGCCCAAAAGATAAAGGTGAAAGTGCCTGGTAGATGCCTGGTGTTTGTGGTTGAGTATGCTGTGTTTGAGATGTGTTAGTTGAAATATGTTCAAACATGGGTGGTATTGGCTGCTGTTGAGACAACAAATCAAACTGATAAAAAGATGGTGGAGGAAACTGCGACAGTTGATGTTGTATATTTTGTGATGTATTTTCTGGGATAACCGGTGCTGCCTCAGATTGAAACGATCGTGTTTGTGTAGGAATATCAATAGGTATTATATCAATATTGGTAAAACTTACCACTCCAGGTAATCGTGGTGGGGATAATTCTTGAATAATCTGATCGTTTATGACACCTAGAGATTTAGCTATTTTTGTTATGTATGATCCTCCCATAAGGTTTTTCGGGAGACGTGTTTGGTATTGCTCAAAGTACATAGCAAGAGAGTAAGCAATATTACAATGGACTGACTCGAATATACTGTATAAGTGGAAGAGATCGGTACCACTAACCCTGTGTAGATTAGACGTGCGCCCCCTGATCGTGTTGGCTAGAACACGGTGCATATATTGATAAAGAGGATCTCTAAATGTTCTTGAATTATTATTTCTACTCCATACTGCTGGTGTAAGTGTAGACCAATAATCTTGTATGCGATCAGGATATTCGGTTAATGCGTTTATAAATATAGGTGATCTAACCTCTTCTTCTGTATAAATACCTAAATGTACTGCGAACTCAGATAATGACAAATTAAAAGTTTTTCCACCGAGTCTAAAATCGATAGAGGGCTCAGATAGGTTTTTATTTCGTGTGAAATGAAAAGTAGACCAGAACTCATATACCAATTCATCGTATGAGGGTTCTAAGATATCAAAAAAACGACGCCATGGTGAACCGATTGGTAGTAACCTCGTCAGTCGATCATCTTTGTCTAGAATCCCCGTTATGTTCCAGTCGATACTATTAATAGTATTAACTTTAAGCCTCCTGAGGGTTAGACATTTCGTATGGGTGCGTGCATCCCTAAACTGAAGAAATTTATGGACTTCGATCTGGGCACGAATTTCTGCTGCGTTTGAAGATTCAGCGTGTGCACGAGTAGAAAACTGAAGACTCATGATAGTAATATTGGGCTTTGTTTGAGATCTTAAAAAATAGAATTTGAGTATGAGTTGTTTTGGGTATGTGTCGAACTATATCAGAAGTTCAGTTGGTTTGAGGATTTACATGAGTGGTGGGTTACTTATATAGATAAAAATTAAGCTTACACAATACGCTTGGTTAAGGCTTCAATGATACACCTTGAAAATAGTTTTACTGTATTAGGTTTGAAAATTTCGATAACAAACAAAATGTTTAAACTAATATTAGATTCGGTAGGTATCGTGGGTAACGTGCTGAGTATCACTTCTAAATGGTTCCGATAACAACAGCGATGATATTAATAATTGGTAATTTTATAATAAAATATCCATAGTCATTTTTACGGATATATATATATATATAATTAGTATGCACAATAATAAATAAATTATTATGAATGTGGATGATAACGACGCGCACAGTAGCGCACAGTAAATGAAATAATTCGAACGAATTATTATGATATAGGCCCCACCAGTTTTGTTTTATTTCTTTTTCGTTAAAGAAACTGCAATAAAGGAGCTCAAAAAGGAGCCTAAGTCTCCATAACACAAAATGCTTTTAGGCCAGTTTTTATAACATAAATAAACGTTATTAAACATTAGAAAATAAATGTTGGATAACATAAATATAAATATTAGGTGCATAAATAAATGTTAGATAACATAAATGTAAATGTTAGGTGCATAAATGAAATTTTGATTGTTAGTAGTCCCAAGTTATTATGTATGAGGTTCTCTGCACTAATTTAGATTGTTAGTAGTCCCATAGTTATTATATTCCCATAGCAATAGGTATCTCGTACTCATTTTATTATTAAGTATGGGATTTAGATGTTTTTATGACAGGAGTGTCTGGATAACTGAGTCTCCTAAAGGAAAACAATCCCACGGTATAAAAGAAATATTACGTTTATCATAACAATTATAGTTTATATAAATTAATCAAACACTTACTTTGATTATAATTGCTTGAACGTTTCCTTGGCTAGAACCTCGTGCTTGTCTAGAGCTTCGTGCTGATAACGTGTTATAAAACTTAAGAGATTGAGATCAAAACTTCCTTTATATATTTTTCTCTATTCTTCTCTTCTATCACAATCATATTACATCTAATATTTCTCTTGATTAAAACTCAAAAATGAACTTTAAAGATATGAAACAAAGCTATTGTTGTGTAGAGGTTAGAGCATTGAATGAAGAAGATGTGTCTCCCATTTACAGTGAAGCAATTTGTTTTGTCATCCACATTATTTGACTTGCCATCCACATTAATAATGATTCACAACACTTTTGTTATTTTGTCATCCAATATTATAACAAAAACAAAATTTTAAAATTCAAATCAGGAGACAAAATCATTTGATCATGTCATAACCAATTTAAAAGTCTTGGTAATCATTATGTCATAAGGATGTTAAAAGTCTTGGGTGTTTTAAACGACTTTGAAACAATAGCTATTATTTTTCGTATGTTTCTTTCTTACATCATCAAAAATTAAATATAGACAAATCTTTTTTTAACGGTAAATTTGGATTACTGATGGATTATTGGAGTATCATCGTACCACTAGCGGAACCATTTGATCATATCTATCTCCACTAGACATTATACCTATACACCAATTCAGGAGGAAACCCAATAAACATGAGAAAAACCTCCCTTATGAGAATCAAACTCAGAGGACGTATTAGTCTCAAAGCCTTATCGTGCAGAGAAAGCTACTACAAGAAGAAATCCTTCCATCCCCCTAAAAAAAGACAATATCGCACACAAAAGGTACGTTAGTTAATATGCCAACGATTGCAGTAACATGAAGCATGGGCGCAGGATAATAGGGGCGGGAGGGGGCGGCCGACCCCCCAAATTTTTCTTTTAGTAGTGGGGAGTATGTAGTTTTCGTATAGAAATTTTTGGGTATATACGTTTTTGACCCCCTGGTTTTATAGAAATATTTTGGTATATACGTTTTCGACCCCACGGTCGGAAATCTCAAGTTTCGCCACTGACATGAAGGTTGGATCAAATAACGATTGCAGTAACATGAAGGTTGGATCAAATGATGTCAAACAGATAGGATGACAAACCTTTAGCTAGAAAACGGAAAGCTAAATGGAGGATAAACATATCAATCTCGAAGAGTAAGCGATCTGCCGAAGCTGTGGGATGTAAAAATAAATCGGTAGGGGAGCGTTGCTGCGCCTTAGAGTGAAGCACCAGCGCGAGCGGTAGCGGACGAAGCGGAAGCGAGAATGTCGGCTTGAGTAACGCAAACATTGGTGAGAATCCAATGCCTCGAAAACTTAAGTGTTCCTCCGCAAGGTTCGTCCTAGTCTTCGACAAAAGAAAAGGATTTTTCACACCATGAACATATTACGAATGGAATGTAAACTAGTCTCACGATATTTTGTACCCTAATAAAACACTGGATTGACCACTAATGCCAATTTTGTCACGCCATAAAATGGTTGAACCTATATAAGATAGGCATAACTTGAATAACAATGACATAAACTAACATATCTCAAGGGTTCGTTTGGTTTGCAGAATTATATGAAATTAGAATTGCAATCGAAAATGATTCTATCCAAAATCTTGTTTGGTTGGACACTATGGAAAGAATTCCATCAAACTCCTTTATTTGATGGAAGTTAAGAATCCTTCGACCTAAAAAAAGTTTAATTCCATTGGAATGTTAGACAAATGATATTAATCATATTTCTTAACAAAAAACTGATTCTGACTAACAATCAAATTCTTTTTTTAAATCATGATTGAATAGGTTTTTTAATCAAATGGCAGCCGCCCAGTTGAACAAATCACATGAGAAGACTATTTCGGGGGACTTTTTTTTCACTATTCATTAGCTTCCTTTTTTAATATATGTATAATTAATTATGTTGCTCATACGTTTCATTAATTCTTTACGAGCACAGATATCAAAGAGTAAATTGCCAAAATGTACTTAAGGTTTCGTCACTTTTGTCACTTTAGTGCAAAACTCAAACCTTTTGAATCTGAATCCTTATGATTTTAATTTTGTTGCAATTTTCATCCAAAAGCAAAATCTGGTCAGATTTTCAGTTATCATCCAAGTTTTTTTGTCTTTTTCCTCCTCTTTAATGATGAGCAAAATGATCAGATTTTTTTAATTTGTTATAATAAAACTTTAAAAGACCATTTTGCGCTTCATTAAAAATGAGGAAAAAGAGAAAAAAAATTGGACATCAACTGAAAAATCTGAACAGATTTTGATTTTGGATGAAATCATCATCATCATCATCATACTCAGTAAATCCCACCGATAGCAAGGCTAAAGTAGGGTCTGAGGAGGTTGAGATGTAGACAACTTTACCTCTACCCCGTAGGAATAGAGAGGCTGCTTCCAGTGAGACCCCCGACTCGATAGTAGTTTTGCATCAAGCCTTGGACATAAGGCACATAACACTCAACAATTGGGACAAGCGCCGATTAGTGCATGTACCCCTAGTCTTTCTGCTATCAACGCCACCACATGATTCATGATTAACGCCCCCCGTTTTTTTCGTTATTTTCACGAAACTAATAAAATAACGTTAAAATTATTGCACTTTCACTTTTGCTCCCGAGGGCCCACACACATATACATTATATGCGCATACCGCAAGCGGGGCGCTTGATTTTGATGAAAATGACAACAAAATTGAAACCACATGGACCCAGATTCAAAAGGTTTGAGTTTTGTACTAAAATGATAAAAATGACCAAACCTCATAGACCATTTTAGCGGTTTACTCAATATCAAAAAGATTTTTTCAAAAATTCAAATCAACACATAATAATAAACATCGAGTATAAACTGAAATGAAATATAAATATCGAACCAATTACCAAAGTAGTAACTACAACAATGATAATTTGAGGGATGAATCTAGGGATGATGATCAAAGACGACTGAACATAATGCATTCCAAGATTTTCTATGGTTTGAGCCTTTGGGGTTAATTTTGTGTGTAAGGTTTTTTAAGATTCCAATTCCATTAGAAATTTTAAGAACCAAACATGTTAATTTTTTTAAAAGAATTCCATTTAAATTCCAATTCTAATCCAGTTTTCAATTCCTTTACAAAAAATTTCGCGAAACGCCCCTAAGTGTTGTATGAGCAATTGCTTGATACCTTTTCTTTGTACTATACCTCGCAACCTTATGTGTTATTTATTGGATCTCTAATTTTTCAAAAAAAAAAAAATTAATGGATCTCTAACTTGGACCCAAAAAACATGTAAATGTTATTGTAGGCACATGACTTTATAGCCTAGTGGGATTTTGGTGGTGGGATAAGACTTTGAGACCAATAGGTCCTGAGTTCGATTCCACAAGTGGGTTTTCCCATGTTTATTGGGTTTCCTCCTGAATTGGTGTGGCATTATGCCTAATGGAGATGGATATAATCGGGTGGTTCCTCTGGTGGCACGATGATACTCCAGTGGTCCGTCAGTGATCCGAATTTGCCGTTCAAAAAAAAAATGTTATTGTAGAGTTTATAGTATATTGATGTTGCATATATATTTTGAATTTGAATTTTGAAAAAGGAAACAATAAGGAAAATAAACTGTCGAAAAAAAAAACAAAACAAAACAAAATTTTTTTCATTGTAATTTTTTTTGAACGGCCGACAAAACTTTTATTCAAAAAACGCTAACAAGATGCTAATACGCACAGTCCGAGAACAACAACCGAAGAAAAAAACAACCTGACAAAACGACAAAACCAACCCGAACACTATCCCATCTTACTTATTTCAAATCTACCCCAAGAGTCCCATGTCATGTCCGACATCTTCCCCCGATTTGTAATCCACTGGTAACTCATATTCTTGATCTCCTCAAAAACATTCCGAACCACAACCGCCTTTTGATTATGAATGAGATCGTTTCTCGCTTTCCATAAGCTCCAAAAGGTTGTTAACACAACCCCATAAAACGCCTTCTTTGCCCGAACATTAGTTATTGCTGTCTTGTAATAATTTAAAAGATCCCGCACATGGAAAGCAAAAAGATTTGGAACCCGACACCACGCAAAAACCACCTGCAAAACCTCCATAGAAACCGGGCAACCCGTGAACAAATGATCAACCGACTCCATGTTTGTATCACAAATGCGACAGTAAGGTGTTTCGACATGAATATTCCTCCGAGATAATGCATTAGCAGTCGAAAGGCGATTTAGAAACGCACGCCAAGCCACTATACCCACTTTCCTTAGGACCGAATTACACCACTCGTAAGACTCCTCCGGTATAACACAAGTTGCCTCAATAATAACTTTCTTTATCGAGCTGACTTCAAAGCATCCAGAACCAATAAATTTAGCAGTCCACGAATCTGCACCATAAGTAGTGGAAACGGCCGAAAGAAGCAGCAGCATCTCAGCATACTCGACCTGCTCCACATCTCTAATTTTATTTGATTTACTTTCAAAAGGGAAACAATAAACTATTATATTTCCTATGATTTCAAACAACAATGTATAACATACTTTGAAGAGGTATGGTCCCAATTCCTTGCCCACATGGCAAGGACCACACCACTTTTCCATCCTATGTGGCGCTGACACCAACGAGATCATCCAGAAGCTTCTAGAAGCTTCTGGAAAACATCAAGGTGGCACCAAAGATACTCCACCCGACATAAAGGACAACACGTGTCACCAATCATCAGGCGCTAAGTAGGCCTGCAGTAAATCAAGGAGCAGTCCGACAACACCAGTACGACGTCTCCAAGATAGGCAAATGTAAGCGCGCCACGTGTACCACTACACTGACCATAGCAGAGGAGACCAAGGGGATATTCCCCTTGGTCGGATAGCTGGCGCGCAATCACAGCTGGCATCGTTGCTCCTCCCTCTTTCACCCTCCGGCTATAAATAGGACCCTTCATCATCCAGGTTGAATTATCTTGCTCTCTATACTCTCACACTCAACACACACTGTTTATCCTTCCTCGGAACAGTACTTATTCTCACGCCGGAGCCTGGTTAAGAGGGAAACCCCCATATTCCCCTCTTAACGAGACTAACGGTGTCGCTGTTTTGCAGGATCCAAGTCATATCACGAGTAAGAAAGGAGATTGAATCCATAGAAGAAATAACCCCTCAGATTAACCCTGGTGTTAACCCGTGTTTCATCATTGGCGCCATCCGCTTTTAGCAAAAACCACTCTCATCTCTTTTCTTTTCGAAAAACAATCGTCAAAATGGCTGAACAAAACCCTTCTCACCCGGTAGACGGAGACGTTTCTTCTTTTGAACTCGTTTCGGACAACGTACACGTCCAAAGGGGTCAAAGGAACGAAATTATCCAAGAAGGGCCGATGAACAACGATTTTCCTAGTATCTTCGGGAGTGCATCCAGGGTTGTTACCCAAAACACAGCTGGTGCTACTTTCCAAACTTGTCACACCCCGATTTTTCCACGTGTCACCGGTGGGCCCGGTGGGGGAGTATCGTGACGTGGTTGGCAACATCATGGTCAAACAACACAATATAATAATGCACAGCGGAAGCAAAAGATAAATATATTACATTCCGAATATAAGTAATGTCAAAGTATTACAACGGAAGGTAAAGGATCCACAGGCGGATCAAATAAAAGATACTAAAACTGTTCAACAGACTTTAGGCATCTAGAACTTGCAAGATTCCCTAATGACACCCTGAGCTCCCAGCCAATTATGCGTAGTACCTGTCACTTAACCTTTTGGAAAATACGTCAGTTTACACTGGTAAATACAATTAACTGACTCATTTTGGAAAAAGAGTTTGAAAAGTGATTCGAGTGCAAACGGCACAAAATATCTTGACACATTGATTAAGATGCACAGAGGCATAATTAATCTTTTATAACTTGGGACAATTTTATTAATAAAAATCTTGTATCCGATTTACATGGTTGTCCAACATTTAGGGCCGGTGATTATACAATACAAGCCGGACAAGATTAATCGACACACCACAAATATAATCTCACAAGAAGATACCCTTACGAGTGAGTATACGTTATACATATGCAACAGGAGGTGTTATGTCTACACCTTGTGCTTACGTCGTGGCCATTCACTTTTTAAAATAAGCCAAGGATATCCAGGACACGGTCATTAACCCCCAATGTTATTTGTTATCAATCAATACAGATTAAAACGGGATTATGCAATTTAATCATCTCCGATTAAAAGGTTTCTACACCCGACCAAGCGGTATTTTTATAATACCGTATCCCAAGCCCGTATAAGGGAAAATAAGTTAAAAGTATTTACCTGAGCTAGCAATGCAATTTACACTCAGCCGTATATCTTAATCAACAAGCACAAGTACTTCTACTGGGGCTCTTAATCTGGAACGAAGGTTTTATTAACCTATTAAATTCCTAACGGGTCTTATTTAAGTCGTAACGTAGACCGGTTAGTTTTAAGGAAATGTTTACGGTTCAAACGCATGATTAAGCGAAGACCGGAATAGGATGTGATTTAGACCCGACAAGTCTGGAGACTTGTATAATATGGGTAAACTAAACACATCCTGGATTTTGAGATAAAACCGATAAGGTTTGACCCGTTTCGGCTAATTTATGTAAACTTGTTACATAAACCGAACCGACGCGTAATAAGCATAACGGGTATCCGTAAGAGCCATATACAGGTTTCCTAAGTTAATATGCTTCAAATATGTTGTGACATTAGTAGGATGTCTTTCATTATGCCCCGAACTAATTTAAACACAAACTATGCCCCGTAGGGGTAGTTTGGTCATTTTAAAGGTTGTAAAAGAGTTTAAGTGTTTAACTGAGTTACAGGTCTAATGTAATCGGTAAACATACTCAAATTAATGAGTTATAACAGTAGGATAAAGTACATATGTGAAATTTATCCATTATAACCAAACTATGCCCCGTAGGGGTATTTTGGTAATTTCACATAAGCCGAAAAGCTCAAAACTGAAGTCTGAGTTTATCAACCTTTGCTTACTGTTAAAATATTATAATTTTCCTCTTATATCAGTAGGTATCAACCCGGGTATGTCCAATATGATTTTAAAACATACTACACGCTAAAAACGCTAAATAAGGCGATTAAAGACCATTTCCGGGTTTGATACTTAAATCTGATATTTTTATATTTCCAGAAGGCTTAAAATAATTTATTTATCATATGTGATCAGTAGCAAAAGGTTTGGAGTCGTTTAGATATGTAAAACTCATTTTATGGCCCGTAAGGGCAAAACCGACAATTACCGGATTAAGCCTACGACTACTAGTTATGCTCGGCCTAAAATTAATTAAAAATCTTTAAAAATCCCAAAATAATATATTACATCAGTGGGTATTAAGTTTGATACCAAAAAGTATGTTTAATTAGGCTATACGCTAATTACGCCATTTTATTAACATAAAGCACCGTAATTACGCTAATGAGCATAACTCTTATTCTACAATTCAAACTGATGTCAAACTTTGCATCCAAGTTTATATATCAGTAATTAAGGTTTCTACTCTTTTACATTTCCAAAAATCACGTTTTAAGGTAATAAGGGCATAATGGTCAACATATGAGCAATTAACGGAACGCGTAAACGAATGGGTCAATCAATGAACCAACCACAGAGGGTTATGCTAACATGTAGCCTGGTCCTAAGGAAACTCTAAGTCATTTCCAAATCATACTAAAGCGGGTCAGAACTGAAAGTCAAAGTGAAAGTCAAACTATGTGACTTTCGGTTCCGAACCGGGTCTAAACAGGAAATAGTCGGGTTGAACATGTTTGGACATGTTCTTACACTTATTACTAAGTTATAGCAATGATCAAATAGGTTATATATGTTCTAGATAGCTAATTTTGCATAAATGACATTTTAAGCATTATGTTGACTTTTTAAACCTATGTTTGACCCGACATTTGACCTGATTAGGGTGGTGATCATGGGAAACCCTTTTGGGGTTTTATTACCCACATAATTACCAACCTATAACTACTTTTAATTCGACTAACCACTGGATCATTAGTGATCAATCGTTAAGTCAACCTTTAATTACGACGGTTGACTTTTGAGCTAAACTAAGCTAAAACTTAAACTAAGGAAAGGTTAGAAAACTTACTGAAGTCCTAAGCTTGGTTAGGAAGGTCTTGTGCCTGCTTTGAAGTTCCAGAAAGGCTCCTCAATTGCACAAGTGAAGTGTGAAGAATGTTTTGCAACTTATTGGCTTTATATAGTGTTTAGATCACCACAATTCATTGACAACTAAGTCTATGATCAACCACAACTGATTAACAAGTGTCCCTAGTGTTCTAGGGGTGTTTAGGGGTCAAGAGAGCTGAGGAAAAACGTTTAAAAGTCACTCCCACGCGCATAACAGCCAACAGCAACAATTCTGGTCGCTGGGTGTGCCTTGCGCATCGTATGGCTAGGAGTGCTACGATGCGCAGGGGTGTTATCAGAAGCCAAAAATGTTACATCTTGTTCCTTGGCCTTTTGAAAGGGCAATTAAGCTTATATTTTGCAATTTGAGCCCTTCTTATTGACATATAAGGGCCTCAAGGTATTTACCTATTTTGCTTAGTCCCCGGTTAACTTTATTGTCACCCGAAAAGTCCAATCTTTCAACGTTAACGCTTTTAACCCTTGTAAACGAATTTGATCACAACTTGCTGATACGATAACGAAACTTTATGAAATTTATAACGTGTATTCTAGTGAGCAGAATTAATCGTTACAAAGCTTCGGGTTTGTCAAAAGGTCACTCAGTGGCATAACTTAAACATGTTGACACATTTAACCCCTGTCGTTTGTAATCTCTCACTTTTAGCTTCGTATGATCCATGATTTATCCGTCTAAGGGTAAAAACATCATGTAGGGTTATTGAAAAGTATATTTATCCATTGTTGACATTCTGAACCCTTATTTTCACATACTTTCTATGTTTGTCAACTTTAGTCCCTCTAAAGTATACTTTCCCACATTCAAGCTTATGACACGTGTCAATACTTTATAGGACGTGAATTTTCGAGGTGTTACATCCTCACCCCCTTAAAAGAAATCTCGGCCCGAGATTTACCGAAATAAAGGAAGTATTCTCTGCCTAATAATGGCAACTTACAGAGAATTAGGAATTTGTACGATCTTATTTGTTGTTTCCAATGCAACTTTCAGATCCTGAATATTGGACTTACCAATCTATTGTCCTAACAACAGATGTTTAACATTTCATTTATACAAGGTCTCTAATGGAGCAACCTTGATACTTCTATATCAACTATTATAGAAAAGCTTCTCTTGAGATGGTTATTCCAGCCACTGTTTAACTAATCTTAAGGAGTAGCTAATCCTTACAGTTAGTCGAACAATTCGACGATCCTGGGTAGTTGATGGCGATTCTTAATCGTTGTTTAAATAGGGTTGCGGTAATGAGTGCATAAGAAAAATGAACCGTCTTTCTTATCTAACAATATCATACTCTGAAAATATCGAGTTAGGCTATATGAATCTCCTATCTTAAAATTTTACTTAATCAGGTTTCCGGTTATTCCATAATTAACATGGAGTTCTTACAACACTCTAACCCAAAGCGGGATGTTAATCTTAACTCTACCTGCCTCTAGGGAGGTAAACAGGGTAAACTTAGGAGAAGATAATCAAAGTACAAGGAGGTTACAGAGATTTTCCATATCTCAAGCTCCAGTTCGTCCATCTTTGCTTGTGTCAAAAATGACATATATGTTATGAGTCCATGGATTCCTTAATCTGGAATATTTATTTGGACAATTCTATTATGGATATCTTCTTTGAATGCCATTAGTTGACTTTAGTACCATGTGATCATTGGGATATCTTTGTGGTTCCATGCATTAAACCTCCATACTGATCAGGCATGGACGCAATCTATGGGACATATTAAGATACACCAAATCCTCATATGGCGCTTTTGTCATTCCTTTTGGTATTCGAAATCAATAGAGATCAAGAGATATCAATTTCATATGATGATGTACTTTATCTGGAGAGAGGGTATATTAGGGTTTTATGATTTGAAGATTTCAGAAAGGAATAGAAGAATTAGTCCCTGTGTATTTCCTACCTGTAGGTCTTTACCGTACACTTAATATATATAGGGTTCTTATGAAAAGTTTTTAAAAATTTGTTATACTTATAGTTTATGAAGGATTTACTGGTATCCGAACCAAAATAAAAACTCTTAGTATTCAAATTACTGATAAAATGCCAAGGAATGTACCTGATGTCATTATTTATGGACTAGTTCAGGCATTTTAGGCGCTTTCAATTTTAGGCTTTACTTCCTCAACCGCTTTTCCTTTGGCAATTTTAGGGCACGTAGTCTTGATGTGGCCCTTATCATTACAGCCGTAGCAGACTGCATTCATCATGTCCTTACAGTCCAACGTTTTATGTCCCTTAGCCTTGCAGATTCCACAAGTCCTGGGCTGCGATTTGGATTTTGATTCGAACCTGCATTTCCCATAATAGCGCTTCTTGCAGGTCTCACATACTGGTTTCTGGTCGGACTTTTGTTTGTTCTTTTTCTTAGAACTCTGGGAGTTATCTACCTCCCTTTTCCTTTTTAGTTCATCCTTTGCAACAGGGGCATGAACGGGATCCTCCTTAAGAGTAGGGAAGTGTGGTCCTAGATAAAATTTAGACCGAGCAGCATGGGGCTCCTTGAACTTTTTCACAGCCTTCTTCACAGCTTTTCCAACAGCTGCGTCTATCATAGTTTGAAGAATATCTTTGGAAATTCTAAGGTTCACAATTTCAGCATCATTAGCATGCGTCGTGCCATCAATGGCGCGATCGACTGTTGTCTTATCCGAGTTTGCCATTACTTTCTATTGGTTCCTAACACCAATAAAACAATTTCTTAGTTGAAATCCAACAACTACTATATTTTTATTCTGATGGCCTTAATATATACAAACCATGGTGTCAATAACCTATACAGGCTATTATAGCACTAACATTCTTAATGAACGTTATTAAAAATATATTAATATTACTTAGCCTAGGTCGCAAAAGACCATCAATGGCATTAAAGATTTGGACCTAGTCCATCACTTTTCTGACAGAGGATCAAAACGTCACATCTGTCTTTATTATATTAAAGAATTTAGGTAGCTTGAAAGCTTGCCATAGGAATATCAGAAAAGAGTGATTCCTATTAGATATAAACTATCCATCTAAGGTTTGTTGGAGCATTTTTCTAAAGTATCATCGGCCAATATATATCTCGTATTAAATGACCGAAGTCCTACTAAGACGGAGACAACAGTTCTCTACAGTGATCGTTCATTATTGAATCACATGTGTCAGCATCAAATGAATTTCTGCATAAACTGCTTGATAAGGAAAAGTACCTGCTATATAGTTATCCTTCTGCACCATCTCCTGGCGTTCATCCGGAAGACTTATGCGGTTGTTTTCCTGGTCTCTCCAGGCTTCTTTATAAGCTTTGGACAGTTGGTCTTAATGTGCCCTTCTTCGTTACAATTGTAACATGTGGCGTCTTCATCCCCTTGCAATCTAAGGTTTTGTGACCCTTGGTCTTGCAAATTCCACACAATTTAGCACGTGGGTCTATTGTACATTTTCCATAATGTTGCTTTTTGCAGTTACTGCATTTGGGTCTGTTATCAGACTGACTCGAGTTCTTCCTAACCTCGGAATCCATCCCGCGTTCCGAGCTTCCCTTCTTCTTCTTGTTATAATGATGGGAGTTTTCCTCCTCTCTTTCTCTTCTTCCCTCGCCAGAAGCCTTAACAGAATTAGTTCTGATTGCGTCTAAGGTGAGAGATAAGGATAAGTCCACCGCGGACCTATATGTGGTTGGCCTAGATGCTTTAACATTTCCTTTTATCTCTGGTGCTAGGCCTCCAATGAAACGCGCTATGCGTTTAGGTTCAGGGGTGACTAAATAAGGAACTAGGCGGGACATAGTGTTGAAACTTGTCACATATGCCTGGCAATCCAAATTCTCCATGACCAGAGTCAAGAAGTCTGATTCTATCTTTTCTACTTCATGCTGAGGGCAATAGTTTTCCTTGACTAATGCAACAAATTGCTCCCAAGATAAGTTGTAGAGTAGAACCTTTCCCGTGGCTTGGAGCAATGATCTCCACCATGCCAACGCTTCTCCTTTGAACGATTGTGAAACAAATTTCACAACATCTTGTTCCGCACAACCGCTGATGTCAACAACAGCGTCCATCTCATCGAGCCATGTCATGCAATCGATGGCCCCTTTTTCCCCTGTAAAGTCTCTGGGCTTGCAGGAGACAAAATATTTATATGAACAGGTGTTAACTGGTGCCTCTTGATGAAACACAACCTGTCTAGGCGGAATACTCCTTTGATTTGACAAGTCATGAACATCGTCCTCCCTCAACTCATGTGTGTTAGAAGGGGGCTTACTACGAGCCACAGATAGAGTCTTAGAGTGGGTATCATTTGACTCATCATACTGCCGATCAAGAGCTCGAGTAACAGCATAATCTATTATTGCCTGTAGTTCTGCTCCAGTTACATTAATTCTGGTAGTATCATTGTCCTCTTTCATGTGGCTGTTAACTTCATCTAATCCAGCCATGTAGCTTGATGTCTACATAAACATTGACAATGATTTATTCAAAGGTTATTATGGAATCATCATCTTTGACGATTCATCAACCATGGTAATATAAACCATATTGGTTAATTTGTTAGTTATATTAAATCTGTATTTTTATTATAATTTATCCTAGTTATAAATCATCAAGGATAATAAAGTGGCGCAAAAAGGCCTAGTCACAAGGACAAATTTTTAAATTTATAAGCCATGATTTCAGAGGATCAAGGCATTAAGGTTTGAACATATTTCATTACATTTTCTTGACAGAGAGCTAAAACTTCAACTGTCTTTGTCTTTTAGGACAATAGATATAGCCCGTGGGCATTTCCCTTCTGAGGGATGGTTATAATATGATCATCTTTTCAGATGCTATTAGTCGAGATCATATGGATCCTACCTACTATTAAGCTTGGACCTAGTCCAACATTTTTAGACAGAAGGTCAAAGATCACCACTGTCGTTGTCTTATCGGACAACAAGTTTAGCCCGCAGGCACTTCATCACTATCGGATGTCTATAATATGATCATCTTATAGGATGACAAAAGCCATGATTTCTAAATCACTAGGCTAGATAAGAAAATTGGAAGAATCCAATATAAGGATGACTGTTGTGATTTTATCGAATCACATTTGTCAGGAGTGCTAACACGTTCTTAGGTGTTAACAAGGATCTAAATCACTTGGGTAGGTTTCACCATCTTGGCCGCGTAGGCTAGGTTTCACTTTTAAAATTCTTTTTAAAAATGCCTACTGGCAGGGAAGGAAGGATATTTATTTATTTTATTCAGGATTTTTATCATAAATCCTAATTTATAAGTTAATAATAGCACAAATGGCCTAGTCGCGTAGACAAATTTAATTTATAAGCCATGATCGTCTGGGATCGAGGCATTTAGTAATAGCACAAAAGGCTTAGTCACGTGGACAAGTTTAATTTATAAGCCATGATCGTCTGGGATCGAGGCATTTAGTAATAGCACAAAAGGCTTAGTCACGTGGACAAGTTTAATTTATAAGCCATGATCGTCTGGGATCGAGGCATTTAGTAATAGCACAAAAGGCTTAGTCACGTGGACAAGTTTAATTTATAAGCCATGATCGTCTGGGATCGAGGCATTTAGTAATAGCACAAAAGGCTTAGTCACGTGGACAAGTTTAATTTATAAGCCATGATCGTCTGGGATCGAGGCATTTAGGTGTGAATCAAAGTTCATTACTTTTCCTCGACAGAGAGTTGTAGGCTACCTCCGTCTTTAGTCTCAGAGGACGTTAATTATAGCCCGTAGGCACTTCCCTTCTAAGGGATGTTATTTTCCATTTATTTCATATTTCATGTTTAGAATGAAAACTTAATTTAATCAATCCATTATATGAAAATAAAAGTACAGAGTTGCCCTAAGCGGGTCTTTGAAAGGAATAATACGTCCTTAAAGGGACTGAAAGATAAATATGTCCTTATGAGGACTATTAAGGAAACGATCTTCAGCAAAAGGAGTTTCTTCTTCAAGTTATTTCTGAATGCTTTCTCCTTGGATGCTCGTTTCGTTCTAGCCGCGGTACGAAGCTCAGCATTTCTAGGATCCGGGTGTGGAGGACTCCTATTACGGCTCCTTCGCTTGGCGACGTATTCAATAAAAATTTTTGGAAGTAAAATTTCTAGATTAGGATTGAGAATATTCCTAAGTTAAGTCTAGACTCAGAAGATTTAGGAATGTGCAATTGTGTCATTGAGATTAAACACAAAAAGCTAGTGTTTAATTCACTCAATGTTGGCTCTGATACCAACCTGTCACACCACGATTTTTCCACGTGTCACCGGTGGGCCCGGTGGGGGAGTATCGTGACGTGGTTGGCAACATCATGGTCAAACAACACAATATAATAATGCACAGCGGAAGCAAAAGATAAATATATTACATTCCGAATATAAGTAATGTCAAAGTATTACAACGGAAGGTAAAGGATCCACAGGCGGATCAAATAAAAGATACTAAAACTGTTCAACAGACTTTAGGCATCTAGAACTTGCAAGATTCCCTAATGACACCCTGAGCTCCCAGCCAATTATGCGTAGTACCTGTCACTTAACCTTTTGGAAAATACGTCAGTTTACACTGGTAAATACAATTAACTGACTCATTTTGGAAAAAGAGTTTGAAAAGTGATTCGAGTGCAAACGGCACAAAATATCTTGACACATTGATTAAGATGCACAGAGGCATAATTAATCTTTTATAACTTGGGACAATTTTATTAATAAAAATCTTGTATCCGATTTACATGGTTGTCCAACATTTAGGGCCGGTGATTATACAATACAAGCCGGACAAGATTAATCGACACACCACAAATATAATCTCACAAGAAGATACCCTTACGAGTGAGTATACGTTATACATATGCAACAGGAGGTGTTATGTCTACAACTTGTGCTTACGTCGTGGCCATTCACTTTTTAAAATGAGCCAAGGATATCCAGGACACGGTCATTAACCCCCAATGTTATTTGTTATCAATCAATACAGATTAAAACGGGATTATGCAATTTAATCATCTCCGATTAAAAGGTTTCTACACCCGACCAAGCGGTATTTTTATAATACCGTATCCCAAGCCCGTATAAGGGAAAATAAGTTAAAAGTATTTACCTGAGCTAGCAATGCAATTTACACTCAGCCGTATATCTTAATCAGCAAGCACAAGTACTTCTACTGGGGCTCTTAATCTGGAACGAAGGTTTTATTAACCTATTAAATTCCTAACGGGTCTTATTTAAGTCGTAACGTAGACCGGTTAGTTTTAAGGAAATGTTTACGGTTCAAACGCATGATTAAGCGAAGACCGGAATAGGATGTGATTTAGACCCGACAAGTCTGGAGACTTGTATAATATGGGTAAACTAAACACATCCTGGATTTTGAGATAAAACCGATAAGGTTTGACCCGTTTCGGCTAATTTATGTAAACTTGTTACATAAACCGAACCGACGCGTAATAAGCATAACGGGTATCCGTAAGAGCCATATACAGGTTTCCTAAGTTAATATGCTTCAAATATGTTGTGACATTAGTAGGATGTCTTTCATTATGCCCCGAACTAATTTAAACACAAACTATGCCCCGTAGGGGTAGTTTGGTCATTTTAAAGGTTGTAAAAGAGTTTAAGTGTTTAACTGAGTTACAGGTTTGATGTAATCGGTAAACATACTCAAATTAATGAGTTATAACAGTAGGATAAAGTACATATGTGAAATTTATCCATTATAACCAAACTATGCCCCGTAGGGGTATTTTGGTAATTTCACATAAGCCGAAAAGCTCAAAACTGAAGTCTGAGTTTATCAACCTTTGCTTACTGTTAAAATATTATAATTTGCCTCTTATATCAGTAGGTATCAACCCGGGTATGTCCAATATGATTTTAAAACATACTACACGCTAAAAACGCTAAATAAGGCGATTAAAGACCATTTCCGGGTTTGATACTTAAATCTGATATTTTTATATTTCCAGAAGGCTTAAAATAATTTATTTATCATATGTGATCAGTAGCAAAAGGTTTGGAGTCGTTTAGATATGTAAAACTCATTTTATGGCCCGTAAGGGCAAAACCGACAATTACCGGATTAAGCCTACGACTACTAGTTATGCTCGGCCTAAAATTAATTAAAAATCTTTAAAAATCCCAAAATAATATATTACATCAGTGGGTATTAATTTTGATACCAAAAAGTATGTTTAATTAGGCTATACGCTAATTACGCCATTTTATTAACATAAAGCACCGTAATTACGCTAATGAGCATAACTCTTATTCTACAATTCAAACTGATGTCAAACTTTGCATCCAAGTTTATATATCAGTAATTAAGGTTTTTACTCTTTTACATTTCCAAAAATCACGTTTTAAGGTAATAAGGGCATAATGGTCAACATATGAGCAATTAACGGAACGCGTAAACGAATGGGTCAATCAATGAACCAACCACAGAGGATTATGCTAACATGTAGCCTGGTCCTAAGGAAACTCTAAGTCATTTCCAAATCATACTAAAGCGGGTCAGAACTGAAAGTCAAAGTGAAAGTCAAACTATGTGACTTTCGGTTCCGAACCGGGTCTAAACAGGAAATAGTCGGGTTGAACATGTTTGGACATGTTCTTACACTTATTACTAAGTTATAGCAATGATCAAATAGGTTATATATGTTCTAGATAGCTAATTTTGCATAAATGACATTTTAAGCATTATGTTGACTTTTTAAACCTATGTTTGACCCGACATTTGACCTGATTAGGGTGGTGATCATGGGAAACCCTTTTGGGGTTTTATTACCCACATAATTACCAACCTATAACTACTTTTAATTCGACTAACCACTGGATCATTAGTGATCAATCGTTAAGTCAACCTTTAATTACGACGGTTGACTTTTGAGCTAAACTAAGCTAAAACTTAAACTAAGGAAAGGTTAGAAAACTTACTGAAGTCCTAAGCTTGGTTAGGAAGGTCTTGTGCCTGCTTTGAAGTTCCAGAAAGGCTCCTCAATTGCACAAGTGAAGTGTGAAGAATGTTTTGCAACTTATTGGCTTTATATAGTGTTTAGATCACCACAATTCATTGACAACTAAGTCTATGATCAACCACAACTGATTAACAAGTGTCCCTAGTGTTCTAGGGGTGTTTAGGGGTCAAGAGAGCTGAGGAAAAACGTTTAAAAGTCACTCCCACGCGCATAACAGCCAACAGCAACAATTCTGGTCGCTGGGTGTGCCTTGCGCATCGTATGGCTAGGAGTGCTACGATGCGCATGGGTGTTATCAGAAGCCAAAAATGTTACATCTTGTCCCTTGGCCTCTTGAAAGGGCAATTAAGCTTATATTTTGCAATTTGAGCCCTTCTTATTGACATATAAGGGCCTCAAGGTATTTACCTATTTTGCTTAGTCCCCGGTTAACTTTATTGTCACCCGAAAAGTCCAATCTTTCAACGTTAACGCTTTTAACCCTTGTAAACGAATTTGATCACAACTTGCTGATACGATAACGAAACTTTATGAAATTTATAACGTGTATTCTAGTGAGCAGAATTAATCGTTACAAAGCTTCGGGTTTGTCAAAAGGTCACTCAGTGGCATAACTTAAACATGTTGACACATTTAACCCCTGTCGTTTGTAATCTCTCACTTTTAGCTTCGTATGATCCATGATTTATCCGTCTAAGGGTAAAAACATCATGTAGGGTTATTGAAAAGTATATTTATCCATTGTTGACATTCTGAACTCTTATTTTCACATACTTTCTATGTTTGTCAACTTTAGTCCCTCTAAAGTATACTTTCCCACATTCAAGCTTATGACACGTGTCAATACTTTATAGGACGTGAATTTTCGAGGTGTTACAAAACTCCACCTAGGATCATTACCCAAACAACAAACAGAGCCACTTTCCAACCTCCGTCAGAGGTAGTCCAACAAACACCTCCACCAGTACAAACACAGAGCCATGGAGCTGGGCCCTCAGCTCCATCAGACCAAGCACAACTGAACTTCTCTGCACTGCTAGGGCTACCCGAAGGAAAAACTCTGGCTTCCTGGTATGCCGAACAAGTGGCATCTATAAACCTTGTTTACACACAGCTCAGTGCGCAGCAAGCTCTACTCCAAGCACAAGCCAACCAGTCCGCATTTGTCACCCCACTGCAAAGGCCTTTGAGCGCTCCCATGCCTCAACGGACCAATGCATTCACTTTACGCCCTGAATCAGTACCTCCACCACACATTAGAAGGCCAAGCGCGCACGACACGCGCGATACTTACGGTGAAACAGAAAGCAATTATGTGTAGTACTGTCACCAACCAAAGAAGCCAATACAAAGTCGTTTAGGTCCGCGCAACATAAACGATGAACTTGAAGATGACGAAGAGACGTACAAGGAAAGTGCAGTGTTCAGTAGGTTGCCGCCAGAGCACGAAGCATAAAAACCTCGCAAGCGCGCAAGTTATGACCCAAAAGCAGAGCATGATTACACTTTGAGCTATCGCCCAGACGACATGGCTGAGAATTCAAAATTCATTAGAGAGATCGCCATGACTGCCATTGACAAAACGAAATTCCCACACAACGTCGGCAAATACAATGGGTTGACAGCCCCAGACGATCACCTTCAAGTTTTTAACGGTGCTGGAGCAACAAGCGGATGGAATTTACCAACCTGGTGTCATCTCTTCGCTCAAACCTTCGTCGGCGCAGCGCGCGTCTGGTTCGACAGCCTGCCAGCAGGAAAAATCAAGTCATGGGTCGATTTCCGAGAGAAGTTCCTTGCACACTTCTCTCAGCAACGTAGACACACCAGAGACCCAGCTGATTGTTTAAACATATGGCGCAGAGACCACGAGAGCGTGGAAGATTTCATTACAAGATATAACGAAGAATGTTTGGAGATTGGCGATGTGGGCAAGAAGATGATGCGCGCGCACTTCATGAGGGCAGTCAAGTGCGATGATCTAATCAAACGTGTGAAAGGAAGAGACAGGGGACCCAAAGACTGGGAAACCTTCATTGAAGCAGCCAAAACCATTGCGCAGTCTGACAGACAGCTGACCGGTGACGATCACCGCCAGCGCGGATACAACCATACCGACCAGCATAACAAGAAAGGCAGAAGCCAACCATGGAAAGCATCCGGTCACAGAGAAAGAAGCCCGGTAAGAGAGGATGCGCGCCACACGATCAATCAGATAGCTCACCGGAAAGAGGTGAAAAGAGAAAACAGGGAGAAACAGTGGACACCACTAACAAAGACCCCTTCCGAGGTCTTGGCCACTGAAAACCACCAGTTCAAGCCACCTCTACAAATGCGAAACAAGAGGGGTCAAGATCCCAACCTTTTCTGCGAGTTCCACAAAGACACATGGCACTTAACTGACGACTGTTTCAGTTTAAAACATGAAATAGAAAGGTCCTTAAGAGATAGAAAACTCACTCATTTGGTAAAGGGCGCAAAGCGCGACTACCGCCAGATACAAAGAAGAGACGAAGGACCAGATAACAAAAAACTCCGGAAACTAGAAACCCATATGATTCAAGGAGGTCAGTGAAGACCAAAGAAAAACTACAACAAGCGCACACAAGACGATTCGTGGCGTGAGAGGCAGGTTGTTTTTCCGGTTGTAAGAGGAGGCCCAAGAGAAAGGTGACCCATAGTCATCTCGGGCGTGATCGGGCATTACCAAACCGATTACATTTTCATCGATCCAGGGAGCACTGTGGACATCATATATGAACAATGTTTCAACCAATTCGATCAGGAGGATAAGGCGCGCTTAGAACCAGTTGATTACCCACTCACTGGTTTCTGCAACGAAGCCGTTTTTCCCCTTGGGCAAATATCGTTCCCAGTGTTACTCTCTGATGGAAGGAATTCAAGAACAGAAAAGGTTACATTCATGGTGCTACCCGCGCATTCAAGACACGGCATACTCTTAGGAAGAGAGTCCCAAGGAGACTTCAGTATGATCTGCTCCGGTCCACATTCAGCTGTGGGATTCCCAACAGAGACGGGGGTAGCAATAATATATGCAAGCAAAGAAGTATTAGCAACAGATGAGCTCCGACCTGCAAAAGCAAGTAAACCAGCACCTCGCGCGGAAGCAAAAAAATGGGTGTTGAACAGCGCATACCCGGAACAGACAGTTACCTTGGGACCTGCAATGTCCGACCTAACGCGCGCGGCGTTAAAGAAACTGTTGTTCCAAAACATGGATGTGTTCGCCTGGACACCAACAGACATGGTGGGTGTTCCACGGCACATAGCTGAACATCGATTAAACGTCCCAGAAGATGCAAAGCCGGTGGTGCATGCCAAGCGCCACTTGGGAGACATAAAGCACGACGCCATGAAAGAGCAGGTGATAGAAGTGTTAAATGCGGGAATCATCAGAGAAGTCAGATACCAAACATGGGTAGCAAGCCCAGTGATGGTCCAAAAGAACAACGGAAGCTGGCGAATGTGCGTAGATTACAAGGATCTGAACAAGGCATGTCCACGCGACTGTTACACCTTACCAGACATTGATGAAAAGATCGATTCGCTAGCAACGTTCTGATGGAAATGTTTCCTTGATTGTTACAAGGGGTACCACCAGGTACAGATGGCTGTGCAAGACGAAGACAAAACCACGTTCCGCACACCGACAGGGCTATATTGCTACACCAAGATGTCGTTCGGTTTAAAGAATGCAGGTGCGACTTATCAGAGGCTCATGAACGAAACTTTCCACGACGCCATCGGCAAGTACATCGAAGTGTATATGGACGATCTAGTCATAATGAGCAAAGAAGAGAGTACAATGTTGCTGAACATTCAAAAAACATTCGACACCTTGCGCGGAGTAAGTATCAAGCTAAACCCAGCGAAATGCTCTTTCGGCATGGAAGAGGGAAAGTTCCTGGGTTTCATTGTCACAAAAGACGGCTTCAAAGTGAACCCCGATAAAATACAAGCAATTGAACGCATGCCTTCACCTTCGACGATCAAGGAGATGCAAAAATTGGCAGGGCGGTTGGCAGCGCTTAACCGTTTCCTGGCCAATCACGCGGCCAAATCTTTCCCGTTTATCAAAACTCTTCGAAATTGCATGAAGAAGAGCCAATTTCAGTGGACTCCGGAAGCCGAATGCGCATTCCGCAAGATGAAAGATTGCCTCATCAAGTTGCCAACATTAACCGCACCAGTCAAGGGAGAGCCGCTGGTGCTATACTTGTCAGCTTCCGACAGAGCAGTAGGAGCAGTGTTACTTGTTGATCGACAAGGCGTCCAAACACCAGTTTACTATGTGTCACGAACCTTGACTGACCCAGAAACCCGGTATCCAATCATGGAAAAACTAGTCCTCGCACTGATCCATGCATAAAGACGGCTGCGCAGGTATTTTGCCAACCACATCATTCACGTGCTAACAAACTACAATATTGGCAACATCCTCGCAAGGCCAGAGATTTCAGGGAGACTAGCAAAATGGGTGATAGAGCTCGGGAGCCATAATGTAGTTTTCAGGCCAAGATCGGCAATTAAGGGCCAAGTACTCGCAGACTTCATGACAGAGGTACCGGATGACAAGGATCGAGAATGTAAGGCGATGGAAAAAGCCGAAAAACAGCAAGTAGAAGAACCATTGTTGTTATACACAGACGGCGCGTCTAACGATGATGGTGCAGGTGCTGGGCTCCGGCTGGTAAGCCCTGATAAACATGAGTTCACCTACGCCATACGCTTGGATTTTAAAAGCACAAACAATGAAGCTGAATATGAAGCCTTCCTTGCGGGTTTAAAGTTGGCAATCAAAATGGGGGTACGACACATCGAAGCGCATGTGGATTCCATGTTAGTGGCCGGACAAATCAACGGGCAATACGAAGCCAGGGGAGATACAATGGCGCTTTACCTGAGTCAAGCAAAGACGTTGTTACAAACCTTCTATTCCTACAAGGTGCACCACATTAATAGAAGCGAGAACAAACCAGCAGACGCGCTGAGTAAACTCGCATCTACAAGTTTCCAACACCTGGCGAAAGATGTGCGCATAGAAGTTTTAAGCAAACCGTCAGTGCCACTGAGAGAAGTAAGTGTTGTTCAACTAGGGACAACGTCTTGGATGACTCCGATAATCGCATACCTTCAATCCGGAATACTCCCGGAGAACAAAGCGGAAGCGAGGAAAATCCAGTACAAGGCAGAACATTATCAGATGACTGACGGAATTCTATACCGAAAATCATACCTCGGGCCACTGTTAAGATGTGTCGATCCCGAAGACGCAAGCTATCTGATCAGAGAAGTGCACGAGGGAATTTGTGGTATACATGCCGGACCAAGAATGGTGGTGGCAAAGGTCATGAATGCGGGGTACTATTGGCCCGGGATGCACTTAGATGCAGTTAAAGAATTGAGGAAATGCAGCGGGTGCCAAAGACACGCCCCCAAAACGATGCGCCCCAAGAATGAATTGGTACCAGTCACAACGGCGTGGCCCTTTCAACAGTGGGGAATAGACATGGTCGGACCTTTTCCCGAAGCCCCAGGAGCTGTCAAATTCATAATAGTCGCAGTCGACTATTTTACCAAATGGGTAGAAGCAAAGGCCCTCGCATCGACCACAGCCACTGTTGTCAAAAAATTCATTTGGGAACAAATCATATGCCGTTTTGGATTACCACTCAAGATCATCACGGACAACGGAACGAACTTTGCCGAAGACAACCTTCAACAGTGGTTTAAAGAATTACACATCGAGCACACCTTCTCCTCGGTCGCGCACCCACAGGGGAATGGTCAAGTTGAAGCCGTCAACAAGAGTATTGTCGATGGAATCAACGCAAGGTTGGGAGAAAAAAGAAGAGGTTGGGTAGACGAACTACCCAACATCTTGTGGGCCCACAGGACGATGCCCAAGACAAGCAACGGAGAAACACCGTTCAGCTTAGTCTACGGGTCCGAGGCAGTAATACCAGCGGAGATAGGATTGCCGTCACCATGAATGCTCTCAATGAACCTGATCAACAACGAAGAAGAGAGGAGGATCGACCTTGACCTCCTAGAAGAAAGGAGAGAAATGGCGGCAATAAATGAAGCAAAGTACAAAACGAAGCTGGAAAAATATTACAACTCCAAAGTTCGAGTCTGCACCTTCAACCCGGGAGAATACGTCCTCAGAGACAACAAGGCCTCCAACGCTGAAAAACCCAGAAAACTGGCTCCCAAGTGGGAAGGCCCATATGTCGTCGACACAGTACTCGGAAAGGGAGCCTACAAGCTCCGCACCATTGACAACAAGGAGGTTCCACGAACGTGGAACGCCCAGCAGCTGAGAAAGTGTTACCTGTGAAAAAGATTATGTAATTGCAATGGCCGAGTCGCCAACACATTTATAGTAATACAAGAAGTGTTTGGCTATCTTTCTATCATGCAAATTTCTTTGTCACAACTGCATATATTACTTCGGGCATACACGAAAACATCAATGGCTCGACCATTAGGAAACGTTGTAGACCTCCAAGGCCTGTCACAAACAAGTGCACAGCCGGGCCAGATACACAACTAAATCCTAACAAACGCCAAATAAATACTTCGTGCCCACATAAACAAGAAAGCATCGAACACAGGACGAATAAACATTGTAAGCACCCCCAAGGCTGAACACAGCCGGGTCCACACAATAACCTGTAATTCGATCACTTCGTATCCACGAACCAACCTGCGCACACGAACGACAGAATAAAACGTTGTAATAAACACAACACAACCTGTCAGCGCCATCATTCATTCGTGATACCTGAATCAAAGTAATTATACATGCACATATTATGACGTTAACAAAATTCGCAATAAAACGAAGGCATATATTAACACGTCTACCGTCAAGCATACCAAATTGTTCAGAAGCATGACAGATAAGCAAAAATTAAAATTGTTCACAAACTTTTCAAATGATTACAAGGCCATCCAAGGCCATACGCGGCATGCAGGCCGGAAACTTTCATTCTGGATGACTGGAACCAGCACCTCCAGCCGCACGATCCTCATCTCCAAGAGCCTTTTTCAACAAAGCGACCCCATCAGATCTTCGGGCCAATTTTTGGGCAGCCTTCACAACAGCAAAATCTAAAGACGCGAACTCTTGCCTTTTTGCGGCATAGGCAGCACCACAATCCTCTTTCCATAACTCGAAGTGACGCTCCTTCTCTTTATTGAGAGCCGCAGCTCTGCCCTCATTATAACCATCCTTCCGCCCGCTATTATAACCAGCTTGCCCCAACTCAAACATATAGTTGGCAAGTTCGTGGGAGTTCACTACGCGATCAGCAATCTGCGAGAAACACACAAATAAGAGAAACAGCCAACGAAAATCACAAAATAAAATAAAGTTACCAGGGGCACCGCGCGCGAAAGCAACCACTTGCAATCGGCCGATGTTTCCTCAGCAAGAACTTCAGAGGCCTTGCATTCAACAGTTTTCTCCTAAAGAAGACGTTCAGCAACCTCATACTGTCTCGCAAGGTCTTCCAGTTTAGCAATGCGTTCAATATACTCCTTTTCTTTCTTCTCAAACGCGACACGCGCCTGTTGAGCTTCCTCAGCAAGATCCGCCTTCTCACCAGACAAACGTACAATAGTGTCACGTTGAGATTTCAGCTCCGCATTGGTACGCTCGCACGCAGCTTCCCAATTTTTCTGCTTATCAGCATTGGTTTGTTTCTCTTGGATGAGTTTCTCCTCCGCATTAGCCAACCTCCACACCAACCCTTTCTTCTCAGCATTGAATTTTTCTCTCTCTTCCGCAAATAACCTCTTCTCATTTTCAAACTCAAGAGTGTCCTCCCCCATCAGCTTCCACTAACGGACGATCTCCTGAGAAGTGGACCAGAAGTTAACCCCGGCTTGAACATGCTCATCCAAAAGTTCTAACCGGCGACGCCTCTTCTGAAATAACCTTTCAGCCGGGGGGAGAGACAGAGAGAAAAACTCATGACAATTGTCAAGATCATTCATCCGGGAGCCCTGGGTCAAACGCCAGCGAGGAGCATGGGGCAAATCATCACAGGCTGGGTTGTGGGTATCCCAGGACCCACCCCGAGCATACTCAAAATCAGGACTCCGAACCGCTCCGGAAGTTGCACCACCACCACCACCCGGTGGGCGTTTGGTATATATCGTTTGACGCGTAGTGGTCTCACTTGTCTCCACCTCAACTTCAATATTCTTACCACGATCACCACCGCCAGCATCACCCGCAACATTACCACCACCGCCACCTGTATCACCACCCGCACCACCCTCCCCAACCTGCTCAACATTAACGACATCTTCTTTCCTTTTCTCACCAGACGTTTCGTGAGGAGGAGACAACCTAAATGTCCTCGAAGGAGGAGAGGCAGGGGGAGTAATTTTGGAAATATCAATCTTGTGCGCAGTCTTGGTTGGTTTGACACCTGCTCCAAAGCGAGCAAACACATTTAGAGAAAATAAGGGAGAGCGAACAAAAAGGAAAAACAAACTGGAAACTGATAAAACGAATACCAGAAGCCTCAAAAATCTTCTGCAACAAATTCCCAGTTTTCTCAGTAAAAATACCCATGTCAACCTCCGACTCAGAAGGGGCGGGAGGATCCTCCTTTTGAAGTTTAATCCTTTTCGACTCAAGCATAGCAGCGGCCTGCTCGTCAAGCTTCCATTTTTTATCATCAAACATCTTCTTCTGCATTATCTCTGTTAAGGTAGCGCGGTCTTCAGGATCAGATTCTTGATGTTTTTCCCCGGCCCCTAAACCGGACAACGTATCAGAAACTACAACGTAATCTAGGACAGGGAGAGTGTGAGGTCGCTTACGAGGAGTTTCAGTGGCAGTTTCCTCAGCCTTTTTCCCCTTCCCTTCTGGTGTGTCAGTTTTTGTTTTCCTCCTTGTTTCCAACTGCTCAGCAGGCTCAACAGGAATCTCCACGTCGTCATCAATGGGCTCGTTCACGGGCTCATGCACAACCCCCTGCGCCGGACCTGCACGCGGGGAACGAGAAGTTAGGCCTTCAACAGATCTGCCAGACCCATCACTCGAGAGAACAATAACTTCCTCTCGAACAAAATCAAAAGCATCATCATCATCCTCACTATCTTCACCTAAGCCAGTGTTGGCATAAGCAGTGAAACTCTCATTGGTCGGATGCAGGAAACGACCACGGATCTGATCCAACCAGGGTCGTTTCTCAGGCTTTTGAATCGCCTCAACCATGGCACCACCAGCTTTCGAGTCCAGAACGTTCAACAAAGTGTAACCCACTGCAAAAACACGCAACACGAAGATGAGGAGTAACGACAAAGGTAATACAAAAAATATATACAAAAGAAAGACAGAAGGTTAGGGAACATCACTCACATTTACCCTCATAGCCATAAACCGGAACCCCCAACGGATGCTTAGGAATCCACTTCATACTCATACCGGCGCCCACCAATGCTATCTCCTCAAGCTGAATAATCGGAGTGGCTTTACGAGTCAACTTTTTATACCAGTCTTGTTTAGAAAAATTTGCAACCACATCAACCTTGGGGATCCCCTCGCTCCCTGCCCGGTAATGCATATCTACCGGGATGACCCCTCGGCGAATATAGAAAAATTTTGATTTCCAGTCATGAAGACTCTTCAAAGGCACAGAACAAACGGGAGCAACGCCGGTCCGAGCATTAAACGAATAAAACCCACTCGTATATGAAACGGTATAAAAGACGTTGAACATCTCAAACGTCGGATCCAAACGGTTAGCCATGCAAACATACTCAAAGTGAGTAACACGGGGAAGCCCGATAGCGTTAATTTGAGAAAGATGGAGCCCGTAGTTTCTTAAGACGTCGACGGTAAATTTGGTGATTGGAAGCCGGAAATTGCCCTCTCGGAAAAATGCAGCATACAAAGTCATATAACCAGGGGTTGCATCCATAGCAGTTGAACCGGCAGTCGGATACTGGGCCCCCCATTCCGACAAGAAACCCATCTCCCTCACAAGATTGTGGAACTCCTCCTCCTTCCACCTTATGACCGCCTGGTCAGGACCCGGAGGAGCCTTCCCTTTGTTCCTTTTCTTCTTTGATGATGGATTTGCAGCAGACATAATCACAATATTATGAGTGAACTCTCGAAGAAGAATGAAAAAAGATGAAGGAACGGAGAAGAAATCAGGAATTCACATTTTGAAAAGTGGAGAGGAAAGAGGAACTGCCATGATATTTATACCCATCACATTAAATGCGATGGGTAGTGGGCCGTCAGAACCCAGAAAAGCACTCAATGGGGAAGAGACACGTCAGAAGAAAGAGAAGACGCCACCTCTTTTTTCGGGAGCAGGTGAGCAGACGCCTGACACATCGCCGAAAAAGTAACTGACAGTGACTGAAAAGGCGTCTGTTCACCTCCGACAGGACAAGAGACACGTGACAGCCACATCAATCACCCCTTCCCAAGACAAACAAAACTTCCTCCAGAAGACAACAACAAGTGCCATCACGCCATGCGCCATGCGTCCATTCGGCTCAACTTTACAAGTTGCCAAAACCCATGCGCCATGCGTCCATTTGGCTCAAATTTTACAAGTCGCCAAAACCCATGCGCCATGCGTCCATTTGGCTCAACTTTACAAGTCGCCAAAACCCATGCGCCATGCGTCCATTTGGCTCAAATTTTACAAGTCGCCAAAACCCATGCGCCATGCGTCCATTTGGCTCAACTTTACAAGTTGCCAAAACCATGCGCCATGCGTCCATTTGGCTCAACTTTACAAGTCGCCAAAACCCATGCGCCATGCGCCCATTTGGCTCAAAATTTTACAAGTTGCCAAAACCCATGCGCCGAGCGTCCATTTGGATCAAAATTTTACAAGTTGCCAAAACCCATACGCCATGCGTCCATTTGGCTCAGCCTTACAAGTTGCCAAAACGCATGCGCCATGCGTCCATTTGACCCAATTTCACAGATTACCAAAACCGATGCGCGACGCGCCCATCAGGTGCGATTTTTTAGGTCTCCCGTAACAACCACTACCTTCATAAGTCCAGAATCCCTCCTAGACGATCAACTCACCTAGAAGGCACACTGGACTGGGGGGACTTGAAGAGGTATGGTCCCAATTCATTGCCCACATGGCAAGGACCGCACCACTTTTCCATCCTATGTGGCGCTGACACCAACGAGATCATCCAGAAGTTTCTAGAAGCTCTGGAAAACATCAAGGTGGCACCAAAGATGCTCCACCCGACATAAAGGACAACACGTGTCACCAATCATCAGGCGCCAAGTAGGCCTGCAGTAAATCAAGGAGCAGTCCGACAACACCAGTACGACGTCTCTAAGATAGGCAAATGTAAGTGCGCCACGTGTACCACTACACTGACCATAGCAGAGGAGACCAAGGGGATATTCCCCTTGGTCGGACAGCTGGCGCGCAATCACAGCTGGCATCGCTGCTCCTCCCTCTTTCACCCTCCGGCTATAAATAAGACTCTTCATCATCCAGGTTGAATTATCTTGCTCTCTATACTCTCACACTCAACACACACTGTTTATCCTTCCTCGGAACAGTACTTATTCTCACGCCGGAGCCTGGTTAAGAGGGAAACCCCCATATTCCCCTCTTAACGAGACTAACGGTGTCGCTGTTTTGCAGGATCCAAGTTATATCACGAGTAAGAAAGAAGATTGAACCCATAGAAGAAATAACCTCTCAGATTAACCCTGGTGTTAACCTGTGTTTCATCACATACTATTATTTCTAAGAAAAATAAAGGAAACTTCAGAAAAGATTCATTAGATGTCATTATTTCTCATCAAATCAAAGTAGGGATGAGAAAAGACACCAACATGATTAGAAAATTCGAAAAATTTGAAACAATTATCCGGGTATGAGACTAGTACAATATTAATTTCAAAATATTACGGATACGTAATTGGTATGATATTAGATGATACTTGTCTAATTATCTAATCTCGTTTAACAATATTGTGCTATAACTAAATACAAATGATTAGAGTAAAGTAGCGACGCATCTTGTTAACCGTTTAAAATCTATCTTATAGTAAATTCATAACACGGTAATATTTAATATATCTAATCTAATAACTAGAATATTATGCAAACAATATAATAATTATTATTACTTTACTTCATTTCTGCAGTGTAATTACTCTAGTTCAAAATTGTAGAGTAAAGTAATAGTTATTCATGTTATATGTATGTTTAGTAAGTTGATTTCATTTGTACAGAATCTCACCCCTACTTGTATCAAAATCAATTATATTAATATATTATATAATCTTAAAAACGTAATAAATAATATGTTAAGAGTTGTTAAAAACTTAAAATGACTATGTTTAGGGATGAGCCCGGTGCCGAACCGAAAATACCGATCTTTAAAAATGTAAAAAATGGGTGCCGCTATTCGAAGGTAAATCAACCTGAAATACCATACGGAACCAGGAAAATGCAAAAGTGGGTACCTAATTGGTAGCTAAAATGGCTTGGCATGGTACTGATTTAGTATCGGTATCCCTAACTATATTATTGAATTCTTTAAGCACACATGACCACAAACGGGCATTACAAAAACCACATACATAAACCATGAAGTTAGTAAGTAACGAGTAAGGGGTACACAACGACTACAAGGGCAAACATAAAACATAATTTTACAATCAGATATGAAGATTGCTGCAAACATAAAACATAATTTTACAATCAGATACGAAGATTGCCAATACTCGTACAACAACAACCCATTTTCCTTAAACGAATATAAATAACCAAAAACTAACTAAAAACATCTTATTATGTGTGGAAAGAAATATATGCCAAAAAGCAATAAAAACATGCCCATGACATGTGAAACACAATAAATACACAGGCAGGCAGGCAGGATTACAAGAAACAAATCAAAGGACATGCAAATCCCTCTTTTATCCTTCCCTCCATTGTAATTTGTACTTGAAACTTTGTTTAACTTTTTCATGAGACACCTTGTCCCTGTCATCCTCCTTTATCAAACAACACTGAACCCACCTCAATAAAAGAAAGTCCATTATACCACATACACCCCTGCCCCACCTCCATCATTGATTTGAAAAACTATACATACAACTGTTTTTATATATACATATATCTATTTCTTGTTTATTTTGTTTAAGGGTTTTTTGGTATCTAATTCCCATTCCCCTCCCCCCACAAGTTCCAATGTTTGTTATTGATTAATCAAAATAAAAATAGTTAAAAATATTCTTTTTGTTTTTCCCAAATCCAAGATCAACTTAACTTCCTAATGTTTATATTTTGCCTTGATGGTGTTTGATAAAATGCCTCAGTGAGTGAAGCACAGATTCTTATCCTACACCCATCTCCACTTTTTTGGTGTTTTCCTTTTCTTACCCTTCACAGGCTTTGAAAGGCTGTAAAGCTCTCACTTTCTCTCTCTACATCTGTTTCTGTAAGTACCCTCTCTCTCTCTCTCTATATATATGTTCTTATATGGGAAAGCTACTTGATTGATTATCTTCAACTGTTTTCAACTATCAAGTATCAATCTACTTCAACTTATTCTACTACTAGTAGTAGTAGTAGTTATATTTCTACTTTGTTAACCTTATTTTAAGTAGCCGGAAACTTGTAATGCTTTTTCTGTATTTACTCTTTTAATTTATTAACCATATGCTTTTCCCCTGCTCCGTAGATTGCCTGCACTGGTTTTTTTTTTTTTTTTTTTAAATATGGGTTTGTTTGTAGAGGTTATAACTTATAACATTGATTTCAGATAAACTTAGGAAATAAACAGGAAAAAGAGTAAAAGACTCAAAAAGTCAAGAGTCAAAAGGCTAAAGATAAAGTATTTGAAAGTGAAAGTGAAAGAGGATTATGGACTGGAATTTGAAGATACCCTCATGGGAATTCACAGAATTTGAACAAGGATCAATTCCCAATATTGATTCTAATAACGGGTCAAGTAGTTATGGAGGTCCAGGGATTAAAGGGGGCAGTTTTTCTGTTGATTTAAAGCTTGGTCAAGTGATTGATTCAGGGAATGAGTTTAATAACTTGAAGGCTGCTGTATCTAGTGGTGGTTCGAAAATGGCCTTGTCTCCTTCCGGATCATCGAAGCGGGCTCGGCCTGTTAGTAACCCGCTAAACGGGGCTGCTTGTCTTGTGGATGGATGTAAAGCTGACCTTAGTAAATGCAAGGAGTATCATAGGCGCCATAAGGTCTGTGAAGTCCATTCCAAGACTCCTGAGGTTTCGATTAATGGTCACAAACAACGGTTTTGCCAGCAGTGTAGTCGGTATGGCTCTCGATTATTTCGTTTTGTGTTCTTTTGTTTGCTTAGTTTGAAATAGGAGGCGCGCTTAGGTGATGAGTCTTGCGCTTCATGAGGCGACAGGCGCAGACGTTATGTGTTTTTTGATTATTCGCTATCACATGTTCATTTCTAAAATGCATATCTATGGGGGCGTTTGGTTTGGGATTTCTTATTTAAATGTGGAATAAGTACTTTTTGTGTGTTTGGATGAAGTAAAATGCTTACTGAGTGAAAAAAATCCTGGCCATTGATTTACACACGTGTATGTCTAGGATTTCATCATCAAATCGTAAAATACACTAGTGTATTTCATCATCAAATCCTGACCATTGATTTACACACGTGTATGGCTAGGATCAGTTCGCTCAGTTCGTAAATACACTAGTGTTCACTCTTGAACCTAATCCTATATATATATATATATATATATATATATATATATAGGGTTAGGATCGTGTGAGAAATACTAGGCTAATTGAGGAACTTGAGAAGCATTCTGTACCACACATTTTCCCTAAGCTTTTCGTAATATACACGTATGTATAGTTTAAAATAGACTATATAGTATATACAGATGTGTATAGTATAATTCAAGATTTGACAATATACATATATGTATATAGTCAATTTTAAACTATACATATATTTATATTACAAAAAACTTAGGGAAATGTGTGGTTCAGAATGTTTCTCAAATAAGGTGGACTTCAACTAAGCTGGTTATTTATAATATAAGCATTAGTTGTTTTTATCTAAACACCCCTTAATTCTATATATTTTGTTCTAGAAGGGTGGTTTTGATTAGGTATATACAACATTGTTACTTTAGTCTTGTTAGCAGTATCTTAATATATGTTGATTTTTTAATCGAGGTAGTTAATGTTTTGCTGAATCAGGATAGTAACTCTTTAGCATTTTGTTTGGTTCACCTTGTCTTTTATTGTATAAAGTTTGTAGGGTGGTCCGTTGTACTCTCGAAAAGTTCTTTTATATGCTGTAAATAAATATAAAATACAAGTTGTCATTTATAATGCATCCATGAATCTTTTTTTGTTTTGTAAGTGCATATTCAGGTAGGTCAAGTATCTCAACAACCATAACTTCACCATTATTTGAAGCTCAACTTTAATCTCTTGAAACATTAAAAACCTTTCACACAATGTCTAACGTTTTATATATTCAGTCCGGATGACATAAAACATCACATGTAACATTTTTTAAACCGGACGACTTTAATTTGTCACATGACTGGCTTCCCATATAATTCATTCACAAAATGTAACCTTTTTTAAGTCGAGCGTTTTTTTACCGTGACCACGAGAACCCATTACCAAAAACTCAAGGGACCCGAGACCTCTGGTAGAGGGGAATCAAGCGCTTACCACCGCACATCATTATTCATTGAAGTTGTCTTTTTTTTTTCTTTCTAGATTTTAACACAATACTCATTCATTTTGTTATTGCCAAACTGTATATGTTTAATTGATTATAGCATAAAAGGTCTCTAATTTGACTATTAACTATGGAGTATTTCCTGTACTAAAAATTTGTCACTCATTGTAGATTTCATTCACTAGAAGAATTCGATGAGGGAAAACGAAGCTGCAGAAAACGTCTTGATGGACATAATCGTAGGAGAAGAAAGCCTCAACCCGATACCTCACGTGCTGCAGGGCTTTTCTCCACTCACCAAGGTCTGTTTCAAATCTTAACTACAGGTGGTTCGATGTGTGGGTCGGGTGGGTCAGGTAATCAGTCATGTTGACCCATAAACACCTTTTAGTCAACCTAATTAAAGTATTTTCTAAATAAACAGTGAGATACCTATGATTAAAATTTCAGTATTGGTATAAGCATAATTCGAATATAACAATTTAGTACGTTGTATGCATTGAAAATATAACAATTTAGATGAAGCACAACCAAATTGACCCATTATATATATAACGAGCCGATGATATTTTACGCATGCTAATAATCAATTTGGCACATTTTAGGTACCACGATGTTACAATTCGCAAGTCCACACGTGTACCAAACACCAACTCTCACGAACCCACTATGGACGGGAATGGTCAAGTGTGAAGAAGAACCCACATACTCGACCCGGTCCCTAAAACAGAACCCATATCCAGAATCATCTTCGGGCACCAAAAAAGTACACGGAAAGCAGCAATTCAGCCTGTTTCATAACAACTGTTCGGGTTCACACCTTAAACTCAACCACCAAACATCACCACCAAAAGTCTGTCATCAGCAACTTCTTAGTTTTGAGGCTAATAATAATAGTAGCAGCAACTATGACAAGCTGTTCTGTGACGGGTATCCGCCACCGGCTCGGGTGGTGCAGCCGGTGGTGCCATCCGACTGTGCTCTCTCTCTTCTGTCATCATCACCGTCGCAAACATCATGTACAACCCTGAGCCATGTGATGCACCCACCTAACTCGTTTACTGCAACACCAAACCCGTTGGATCCTGGTGTGGGTTATGGTGGTCTGGAGTCGATTATGGATCATAATCATAATCATACTCGTAATCATCATCATGTGTCGCGTGATAATGGAGCTCCTCAAACACTTCCGTTCTACTGGGAATAGGGTTAATATTTGAAAAAAGATATAAATTTCACTCGAATGAGATTTGATTTGATTTGATTAGGTTCGATTCAATTAAGTTTAGCTTTTGATTTTGATTTGTAGTTGTTGGTGTTTTTATTCTTTCTTATGTGTTACTTTCTCTTGTATGGTAGGAATTCAACATTTTTTTTCTTGGTTGAACTTGAATGTGTTAAAACTTCAATTTAAATTCTTAATTGACTTTTTTGCTGTTTTATTTTGTGCGTCACTAGGCTTGAACAAGGCTAGTCATGCCTTTATGAAGCTCGAGCTCGGTTAGGTTCAAGCCTACTATTTTGAGATCGAGCTCGGCTTGAAAGTAAAACCCAAGAGTTCGTGTTCGCCTCGGCTTGAGGTAATTTGAGAACATTTTAAACGTGCTAAAAGCACGGCTTGAGCTCGCTTCGAAAGCTTAAATGAGCCAAAGCTCGGCTAGAGCTCATGACATAAAATTTGTTTCGTGAGCCTAAACAAGCTTTTCTCGATAACTAAACAAATCATATTTTAGGATTGAACTCGGGCTCGTATTGTTTTATTGATTATGAGTATATACGGGGAATTGAATGTGGGATGTATATATACTTTTTTTAAAGTAATCAAATTCTTTAAGTTTGATTATATCAATGGATATGAAGTTCTTGAATGGTCTTAAATTATTTGGACTGCTTGGTGTTGAGATCCTTGACTTGGAGGGGTTGGTGATCCTACAATTACCAAATATATCATAGATGACCTAAAGGTTATAAACCAACTTGATATAACTTAATATTGTTTAGGGTATAACAAGGTCATTAAATTAAATGTGCAATACGCATATATGTTTCTGAAATCTTTAGAACCTTGGCAAAAGTTAAAGTACCACCTATGAAAACGGTTAAGACTACCTCTTATGGGGCGGCATGTGAGGGCGGTATGCCTCATCGCGCCGGTATAACGCCGGGAACACCAAAACGATCGGCGCCATGTTTCAGAAATTTGGGGGAGGCGCCATTATTATCGCGGCGTGATGGTTTGTAACATTTTTGGGTTATACAAACTTGGCCCCTACAAATCGGAGAAGAAGATAAATTGCTCCCTGCAAGTCCGCCGGAAAATCGGCCGGAAACCTACCGGAGAATTGGAGAAGAAGACACAGGCGATTTGATTTTCAATTTTTTTTTGGGTTTAACACATTTGGTCCCTGCATTTTACACTTTGGTCCCTGCATTTTACACTTTGGTCCTGCAAATCGGACCTGAAGAACGAGAAGAAGCCGGAGAAGAAGACCGGAGAAGAAGGCCGGAGAAGAAAAAGGCGCGTTTGGTCCCTGCTTTTTACACTTTTGTCCCTGCATTTTAATAAATTAATAATTGAGTAATGATTAGGCGTGGGCTTTATGACTACGGTCTTAAAATGCATAACACCCCATAACGTCCACCCGCACACGTGGCGCGCCACGTGTCGCATAACGCCCACAAAGGGGCGTTATGACTACACATGGCCTAATGGTCAACAAGATAAAGTTCACATCATGACCAAACATATACAAGCTTTGCATTTTTATTAGATATAATACACTAAACAATAACACAAACAATTGTTCATGATATTGGCACGGCTTAATTAAATTAAAACCATAACCGTCTTAGAGGGTGTCCCATCGAACAGAGCCCAAAATTTTTGACGGCCCAAAAATTTTCTTCTTTCATTATATTTGTATATAAAATATTTACAGACCTAAATGAAACATTAATATTGTTGTAGCTATAATGGTTGTACACTTACTTATCAATACACGAGTCTTTGGTTCAAGACATGACAACATTCTGTTTTCTCCAACTTTTATTGTTTTCATTTATTCAAGCTGAGGCTCTAAAGTCCAAACATATAGAAGAAGGAAAATGTTATAAAAGTATTTCAAGTTTTTAGTTCAATACATATAGATATTTTCATATTATAAATTAACAACATATATGTGCTTTATATTGTTGTACCCTATGTTTAGGGGGGGTTTTCAAAAAAGTTTTTGATATTTTTCACTTCTAACCCAAAACATCTTATATTTTCAATTTAACTCTTTTGGTTTTTTTACTTTTAACACAAAGCTTATCATCTTTTACAATTTAACCCCAATACTTTTTTACTTTCAACTTTGGCCCCCATAGTTTTCATCTTTTGCAAGTTTTTTGTTTTACCTTTCGTTCAAAATTTTGCGATTTAACACGCCGCAACGTGCGTGTGAGGTTCAAAGTTTTTTCGTCTATTTTTTCCCGTTTGAGAAGTCCGTCGCAAAGTACGGGTCCTAGATCGACAGAGGTATTTTTCTATGTTTTACATTTCAGCCTAAATTTTTCGCATTAACACGCCGCATTGGGTGTGCGTGGTTCAACGATTTTACATTTGCTTTTCATTCGGTTTTATTGTCTCATTTTCTATTTATTTTGTTTTTATGAGTTTTCGGCGTTGATCGCTGGTAGTGGTGTGGCATTGGTGCTACTTTGCATGGTTTTATATCACCGGCCGCAACGCGGGGGCCTTAATACTAGTTCATATTCATTTGTAAGTTTTTTTTATTCGATTTATTGTTTTTATTACTTTAATTGTTTTACTAGCTTATAACCCCGTGTTTTACACGGATTAAATATTAAAAAAATTAGTCTGACTATTATTTTAATTTATAGATATTATAAATAGTGTATTACATGGATTGACTATCGAAAAAAAAGTAAATCATAAACTTATATATGATCCTTACCACACGGTTAAAGAATGTTATAATATTATAATCTTATAAATTCATAATTTATGAATTTTATCACATGGGCCGAGGAAATATAAACTATAATCATATATAAATGTGTAATATCATTAATAAATGTTATAATATTATAGTCTTATCACAAGGTTGATATGTGTAAATATTATTTAAAATTTCAGTGGGATAAACTAAACAGTTTATAAGATTTGTTCGGAGGTAGTATATTATAAATTATAACTAGGTTATAACCCCGTGTATTACACGGGTCGAATAAATGAAATTTATATACTAAATAATAAAACAATATATCTTTAAAAACCTCCTTTATAACTTTATTGCACGGATTGAATAAATATAATTTTATATATTAAATAATAAAAAGTTATATCTATAAGAACCATATTGTACGTGTTTAATAAATATAATTTTATATACCAAATAAAAAAGTTATATCTTTAAAACCATGTGTATTACACGGGTTGAATAAATGTAATATTGTTTATCAAATAATAAAATAATACATCTTTAAAAAACCTCATTTATTACACGGGTTAAATAAATGTAATTTTATATACCAAATAATAAAAAAGTTACATCTTTAAAAATATGTGTATTACACGGGTTGAATAAATGTAATTTTCTATACTAAATAATAAAAAATATATATCCTTAAAAAACCCTGTGTGTTGTACGAATTGAATAAATCTAATTTTATATATCAAATAATAAAAAATTATATCTTAAAAAACCTTATGTATTACACGAGTCGAAT
This sequence comes from Helianthus tuberosus, assembly GCA_030545235.1. Lineage (NCBI taxonomy): Eukaryota > Viridiplantae > Streptophyta > Magnoliopsida > Asterales > Asteraceae > Helianthus > Helianthus tuberosus. The sequence goes on along the minus strand of CM060393.1, from coordinate 182,017,631 downwards.
AAATGTAATTTTGTATAGTAAATAATAAAAAAGGTATGTCTTTAAAAAACTACTTGTATTACACGGGTTTAATAAATCTAATTTTATACACCAATAATAAAAATGTCAGACAAAAAATGAATCTTTTAACATCTAAGCCTCCAACGTTTTTTTTTAATCCTTTTGGCCCCAAACACTAACTCCATAACCTCCTTTATTGCACGGGTTGAATAAATATAATTTTATATATTAAATAATAAAAAGTTATATCTATAAGAACCATATTGTACGTGTTTAATAAATATAATTTTATATACCAAATAAAAAAGTTATATCTTTAAAACCATGTGTATTACAAGGGTTGAATAAATGTAATATTGTTTATCAAATAATAAAATAATACATCTTTAAAAAACCTCATTTATTACACGGGTTAAATAAATGTAATTTTATATACCAAATAATAAAAAAGTTACATCTTTAAAAATACGTGTATTACACGTATTGAATAAATGTAATTTTCTATACTAAATAATAAAAAATATATATCCTTAAAAACCTCGTGTGTTGTACGAATTGAATAAATCTAATTTTATATATCAAATAATAAAAATTTATATCTTAAAAAACCTTATGTATTATACGGGTCGAATAAATGTAATTTTGTATAACAAATAATAAAAAGGTATATCTTTAAAAAACTACGTGTATTACACGGGTTTAATAAATCTAATTTTATATACCAATAATAAAAAAGTCAGACAAAAAATGAATCTTTTAACATCTAAGCCTACAACGTTTTTTTTAATCCTTTTGGCCTCAGACACTAACCCCATCCATTTACTTTTAGAGACTAAAAGGGTTAGAAAAAAATAACGTTGGGGTCCAATAGGGTTAGAAAAATAGATGCTGAGGACTCAGATGTTAAAAAATTCATTTGTGTGCTAAAAGTGTAAAAGTGATATAACCACAGGGGTCAAAATCGTAATTTACTCTAATATCAAATTAGATAACTAAGTTTGAATTTGAAGTAAATAGATAAATATAAAAGTAATAATTAAACTAAATAATATTTAGTAGAAGGATTATCTATAATTAATTAGAAGAGATTAAACTAAAATAATAATTATTCATAAGAGATGGCCTAATATGATGACAAGTGTCCCAAAAATGTTTTCTTTTATTATATAGTATATATATATTATAATATTATTTGTATTATATTATAAAACAAAGTTTTATAAAACTCGATTTAAAGATTTATGTACAGAATCTTCTTCATAGAGAAGCTTAACGGCAGATTCCATTCAATTAATATGTGTTTGAGATTGAGTTTGAAAATAACTTATTGACATTCTTTAAAAAGCCAATAAATTAAAACAAAAAGTTTCGCATCGATAAAAGTGTTTTTTTATTATAGTTTTTCTAAAAGTAGTAATAAGTTGTTTTTAAAAGTCACAAAAACGTGTCTGTTTAAATATACCTTTTTAAATATAAAATTATCAACCCACCTTTACCCTTTAAAATGGCAAAAAGCACCAAACCACATATATGGATTAGATGTCGGCAAACATACTTTTTAAAAAGTAATACCTGATACTTTTGTTTATTTATTTTTAGAAACCTAGTGGTTCGAACCATACTAGTGCTGCTGCTGCTACTACACCGTTGGTTCTCGTTCATTGTAAACTAGAAAACATAGAGGTTGAGTATAAATAAAATAATATTAACTAAAGGTCTTTGAGTCTATTTTTTCTTTTTTAAAACGGTGAAACTTCTATATATTAATATAGAAATCTGGCCAATAAGAACCTGGAATCCAAAAGTTACAAAACTACATCATGAACAATTAAATCGCACCATCTACACCAATTAATTTTACAAAATTTTGATCTATTCGTAATCCAAAGAAACAAATTTTCTTTGAATGTATGCGCCGTCCTATTGAAAGGAATGTGGTTGTTATTAAAGAACTTCTCATTCCTTGCTTTCCATTTTTCCCAAGCCGTCACCATCATGATCGCTTCGATTGTCTTCTTCCATTCGCTTGACCCGTTACACTCTTTTGCCATCCCAAGCATTTGTTGAATATGTCGGTCTTCATTCGGTATCAAGATAGTGTGGATAAATATGTTCCTCCTTAAAGTGAGGATTCAAGTGAATAAATAAAAGGTACAGATTTATGAGCAGGGGCATACCCACTCTAAAGCCCGGGTGACGGGCGCACTCTTTGAAAATAAATTGGTGTAATTTTATACCGAAAATCCCGTCCGTATCCTTTAAAAATTTTCAACCGCACTCCTTAAATTTTTTTAACCGCTCCTCTTAAAAAATAATATTATGAATTTATAGAAAATAAAAAATACATATATAAACACTGGGTAGGGATATGGTAAAAAGTGTCTAAAATGTAAGAAGGGTAAAAAGTGTTTTAAACCATTGGATATTTGATCTAATGGTTGAGATCAATAGGGTATAAAATGTAAATTGTGTTTTAATTAGAAGGACCTTATGTAAAAATTGAAGGGCAATAGTGACTTTTCCAACGTTTCAAATATGGTAACCGTTTCAAAACCCCCATCAATCTCCTAAATATCAGCGAATTTATGGTAACCGTCATAAATCTCCAAAAAATCAGCGAATTTCTCGTACAGATTAAATTCTTCGATTTCCTTCACAACAACTTTTATAACACTATAAGAACAATATATTACATGATAAAACACTATAGGAGGATATAACACTATCTGTTTACTGTAAGACACTATACATAAATAAAACACTGTTGATGGGGGATAAAACACTATGAAAAGGAACAATATTGATGGGATAAAACAATATGAAAGGAACAGTATATTACATGATAAAACACTATAGAAAACATTGTTCATGACGTAGTGTTTTATCAATACAAAACATTCCAAAATTTTAAAACACCATGACTATGATTCAAGTCATGGTGTTTTATCTGGAGACATTGTTCATGGCGTGGTGTTTTAAACATCTATGATTCAAGTCATGGTGTTTTATCAGGAGACATTGTTCATGGCGTGGTGTTTTATCAATACAAAAACATTCCCATATTTTAAAACACCATGACTATGATTCAAGTCATGGTGTTTTATCTGGAGACATTGTTCATGGTGTGGTGTTTTAAACATCTATGATTCAAGTCATGGTGTTTTATATGGATTCAAGTCACGATCAGAAATGATTCAAGTCACGATCAGAAAGGTGGATGACGAAGATGAAAGACGATGACGGTGAATGATTTGTGGAGACGAAAGAAATTGGTGATGGTGGTCGGAGATGCAGGTGTTCAAATCGGAGAAGATGACGTGAACTGTGATGATGATGACGGAAGGTTAACAAGATGGTCGAAGAAGATGATCTGAATCGGAGATGGAGATGAAACGATCAATCCCTAAAAATTCTCATCGCCAGTTTTTTTTTCCAGTTATATTGGAAATCAATTAATTGACAAGAATGTACAATTACTAATATACCCTTTTGAATTAATTAAGATGAGGGACACTTGTCATTCCCAAATTATTTCTTACACTTCTTACAAAAGATGGACTTTGTACAGGATCCTCTACCTATAAACACTAATTATTATTAATATACTAGTCTTAAGCTACCCGCGTTGCGGGCAGTGGGCATAAAAGCGTGCTACCAAAGTTGAGGAGATGGGGACGTAAACAGTGATGAAACTTGAGATTTCCGACCGGGGGTCGAAAACTTACACACCCAAAAATTTCTATAAAACGGGGGTCGAAAACGTATATACCAAAAAATTTCTATACGAAAATTACATACTCTCCACTACTGAGCGAAAAGTTCGAGGGGTCGGCCGCCCCCACTATCCTATGCCCTTGGACGTAAAACCATGCTAAGTAGCATCGAACGAAGACCAAAACCGAAAAAAAAACGTAAAAAAAATGAATTTCCAACACAAAGTGAATTACGTGACGTAAAACGTAGACGGAGTCGATTTTAACGATACATATTAGAAAGTGGAGGGGTAAAAAAACATGAAAGACCAAATGTGACCACCAAATACAAATGAAAAAAAACCCGAGGGGCCAAATGTGACTATCAAACACTGTGCTAAATAGCAGCGAACGACGAACAAATCCGAGAAAAACGTAAAACAAAAACTAATAAAAAACTAAAATTATTTAACATTTGTGACACAAATTATAAAAACTAAAGTTTTGCTACAAAATGAAAACTGATAATGCCAAAAAAAGAAAAGAAAAAAAAGAAGACACAAAAGACAAAATATATTATTCTATTAAAATTAAAATTGAGAAATTTACTATTTAATAATAATAATAAGGATAAGTATAAGGATAATAAAATATTTTTATATATAATATTAAAATTGAAATTGAGAGATTTATAGATAATAATAATAATAATAATAATGATAATAATAATAACAAAATATTTTTAAATAAAAATATAATTGTGAAGTTGAAGAAGAAATTGGCACGTGGCATTAATTGTAGTCTTTTATTAATATTTAGATTAGATAATTAGATAATATCATTTATATAATTATAACTATAATTATAACGTAACCACTTAACCCAATTAAACTCCTCATCTTATAAGTTTAAACTCAATATATAACCCAATTTTATTAACCTAAGCCCAACCCAACCAAAAAAAAATTAAAATTAGTAAAATAACCCATTACACCCAATCATCCATTGTCCGGCTATTGCAATCTTGTTGATGGTTTTTTTTTATTTTTTTATTATTGATTTTGTTGTTTTATTTGAATTTGTGTTTATTTATGTTATTACAATCAAGTACTACTAGGGTTTTATTGTTTAAGAAGTTCTCTTTAGATGATTTTTTGGATATATTTCAAAAATTAAAAACCCGTAGGGCAAAACTTTAAATATGTTCGTAATGACTTTTGAATTGCTTTTGATGATTATATGAATTTTAGTTTGATGTTGTTTTGGTTTACATGACTTGACCATATCCCACCCGCTATGAACCCATTTTTTTTATATAATAGGGGCCTAAAATCCTTAAAACTTTTCCGCACCCCTTAGAAAAATTCCTACGTCCGTCACTGTTTATAATTAGGATTAGAGGGTGAGTTAGTTGTTTTTAATTAGGATTAGAGGGTGAGTTAGTTGTTTTTAATTAGGATTAGAGGGTGAGTTAGTTGTTTTATTAACAAACTATATATAATGTTAAAGAAATTAGGAGACTTTTCAACACCGAAATTCTTTTAAAAAAGTAAACTTACTAGTATTGTGGAATTTAAGTACTTGTTGAAGTAGTAGACTTGTTTTAGAACATAAGACGACTTAGGTGCGGTTTTATTCCGTTTAGCGAGGTAGATTTCAGTCTATTGGAGAACATTGACGTTGTTTAGTGAACTACAATACGCATGTCAAAACCATAAATCTTATGACGCGACTGCTTCGACCATGACCATTGGGTATTCGTGATCACTTTCATATACTGGCCTTGTAACTCTTTGGGACACATCCTCCACACAAGATGCGTACAATAAATGCTCCCTACCATCCCTGGAATGTATCGTTTTCCTTGTGGTTTTTGTAGAAATCTGATACGTCGGTGCTTGTTGGCCTACGCCTGTACTCATCGCCATACAATTGATTAACAGCGTTGCAAAAAAATGTAGGCACTCTCACAAAGTCTTTTCGGCCACTTGTAAGTACTCGTTGTTTTCGTCGGGAGTATTACCGCTCGCGAGTTGTTTAATGGCGGATGGTACTTTTTGTATCGCCGCAAAACTCTTTTTGTACCGCCCATCTAATCCCTCTTGAAACCAAGGATATTGTACTCCACATCACCAACAATTTTTAGGAATAATCGTTTTGACATACGAAAACAGAAAGTGAATGTTTCATGATGATACTTTCGTTCATCAACAAAATGATCGTTCATAAGATTTTCGTTATCTTGTATGCGATCACGTTTGACGATTTGTTTTGAACGCCGAAAGACGTTGCCGTGCTCCCGCTTCGACTTCCTCTAACTTCTCTACGAAATAAAGTAAGCTATTATCGGTAGAAAATCGTCTTCGTAATCGTAATCGTCGGGCGGTAAATAAATACCCAAATCTTCGTATGAGTGATTAGCCATGAGACTAGAGTGAAAATGGTTGTGTGAGAAAGAGATTTAGAGTGTAAATGGTTTAAGATTTGAGTGAGAATCAGATGGTTGTTTATAAAGATAAATAAAAGAAATAAACACATTTTCTAATTTAATTGAATAACGGTTATATGACCGTCCCATCGAAATGACAACTCTCACATGGCTTACCCTACTAGCTTTCGGAACCGCCAGCCATATCCGCAAGGGTGGCGATGGTGTTCTGGTACGAGTTCTAAGCCGGAATGGCCAACCCATGGAGTGCCCCGGCCTACCTTATCACTAGGATAGTCTTTTAAGGAGAGATACTCATTAAATAAATGCTTCTAATAATTAAACTCAATCTTCGTATTTGAAATACTAACATCTTCTAATATTTATTAGATAGTAAACTTAATTATCTTAGTTTGTAATTATTATTATTATTATAGGTCGTAAATATTCGAAACGATATGATAGTGATAGCGGTTGAGAATGGCGCCGGTTGACTGTTATTAACTGTTATTCCCGCCGCAAATAACCGTTGTTAACTGTCGGTTATATTAGTGTATACATAATTGATCATCTGCAACTATGATGATCACCAAGATATTTCAATACAATATCCATATGCATGCTTCTCAATTCTCTGTACAAACACACACACTAACACGAATACGATGACGATCATGATGACGGCTTCCGCTAACATGTGGTATCAGAGCCCATGGTTAGAAAACGAAGAATTAGGATCAGAATTACACGATCCTGGGAAGATACGGATGAAGAATATGAAAAACAAACACGGGAAGAGGCGAGAAACAAATAGCGATTCAGATCATATAAGTCCGCGATTACGCGCGATTGCAATCATGAAACAAGAGATTGCAATAATGGAATTTCAATATGAAATTGCATTACTGGAATACGAATCGGGACGTCACGAAGATAACGGAGATGCATGTGAAGTAATAACACGGAAAGAAGATAATTCAATGTTACAAGAAATTGAATTCAAGAAACAGGATAAAGAAGAAGACGATCCCAAAAGAGATGAGATGGCATGTGAAGATGTTCTGGATAAAAAGAATGAAGAAAATGAGTTTGTGAAAGACAAGGAAACAAAGGATGATCACGAAGAAGAAGAGAGCAAATGATACAACCGGAACCGATCACCGGAAACGGTGACAGAAATAGTCGTCAGAAATCATGACATTTTATTCTTCAAGAATGATATGAGGAGACAGAAACACATGATTAAGAATGAATCATCGGATGTTAAAATGAAGAAAAGAAGGATGCAGGAACGGCGGGAACAAAAAGGAAAGAATGGATTTCCAGTTTTAGCAACGACAGTTAGTGACAAAAGAAGAAAGATAGTGACAGATGACGGATTAGCGACAAAACAATTATTAGCAACAAAAGGGAGGTTTGACAATTTCAATTACAGAAATTTCTGGAAATCAAGTTGCACTGATTTAGAAGAAAAGGTTCGACAAAGAAGAAAGAAAATGAGGGTATGTTTAGTGACAATATTTAGCAACACTGAATTGGCATTAACGACGGTTGAAAGACTTTCAGCGACAAAATGGGAAATGAGCAACAATATTACCGTACTCGGCATCACAAAACAATTCATGGTAGATTCATGGACGTATTATGATAAATTCAAAGAGAAGACATTTTATCATCGACAAAGACGAGACGAGTCATTACGGATAGTAGCCAAAGACATGGGTTATGATTATGGTGATGGTGAGTTAATGAGAATAATGCATGCTATGTACTTAGATGTTCTCGTGTATTATTACAAGTTCAAGACAACCCAGCAGAATGTTTGTGAAAGAAGAACAATAAATAGTGGTGAACCCATTAACCGAAGTCGGATTTACTCCGAGAAACAAGATATAGTTGCAGAACAGAGAGAAAAAGCAATGAGCGATGGCTGCATTCCGGAAGAAGAAGGAGAGCATTACGCGTTATTTGCTGGAAATGATTGGCATGGAATGAAGAGGCTGCAGAAAAGGAGACGTTTCGATTTCAAACAAGCAGCAAAAGCTTTGGACGAAGCCAACAAAAGCGTGCTCAAGAACTCTCTTAAACCGAATTAAGTTTAGGGGAGTGTATTAGATAGTAAACTTAATTATCTTAGTTTGTAATTATTATTATTATAGGTCGTAAATATTCGAAACGATATGATAGTGATAGCGGTTGAGAATGGCGCTGGTTGACTGTTATTAGCAGTTATTCCCGCCGCAAATAACTGTTGTTAACTGTCGGTTATATTAGTGTATAAATAATTGATCATCTGCAACTATGATGATCACCAAGATATTTCAATACAATATCCATATGCATGCTTCTCAATTCTTTGTACAAACACACACACAAACACGAATACGATGACGATCATGATGACGGCTTCCGCTAACAATATTTGTGTTTCAACAACTGTGTATAATCTTCATGTATTTTGCAAGCAACTCATCATCTTTGATATTTATTTATGTGTATTAGTGTATAGGTATGCAACATCTGACACATACTTCTAACATCTAACCCTTAACCTTCTTAAAGGTTCGTCCACTTAACAAGTTAGATGATGTTTTGCTAACTGCAAATCATAACATCTGACTAGTTACTCCTGAAGCATCCGACTCTACAAATTATATGATGTTCATCGCACCCGATGAACAAGTCAAATGATGTTAAGCTAACTTGCATATTGAAAGTCTAAAATGGTGAACAACTTAGGAATATTAAATTATAATCAGCAATGCTCATATTGTTCTTCAGTACATTGTTATTTTAGACATACGAAATAACATATAAATCTTTTACATAAAAAAAACCTATATACTTCTTTTTATCGACGAATCTATATATACTTGACTTCTCATATATAGCAACATATATTAATAGCAAGCTATAAACTGATTATTTAGGTGTCGGCAAAAGTTACTTTAAAAAATAATACCTTGACTTCTCATATATATATTAATAGCAAGCTATAAACTGATTATTCAAGTGTAGTTGTAGGTGTCGACAAAAGTTACTAAAAAAATAATAATAATACCTTTGTTAAATTTGTAACAACTTTGATATTTATTTGGCAAAAGATACTTTTAGAAAATATTATTTTTAATTATCCAGTCTTTTGTTATCCATTGGTATTCACTGTTTATGCATGATTATGTTAATATTTTATATACAAGATTATTGCTTACTTTAAAACATTAAACACAATCGTGCTTTTGGCAAATCAATTGCAATGTCATACAACAATAAGTCGTATCAGGTGCACAATTGTAAAATGGTACGTATCTGGAGAATAAAAACTATGCAACTCTTAATTTTAAACACATATTGGTGTGAAATATCAAAGACCATCCCATACTATAGTACAGTATCAAAGACTGTACAAAACTAAATGAAACAAAACAAAAAGCATACTTATGAATGCCAAAATCAAAAGATTGAAGAACAATAACACCTGGGATGAAATTCAGAAACAAGCACCTGTCACAGCCCTCGACCAAACTCTGGACGGGAGCCGTGAACATTCAAGTGATACCGGTGTTTATTAAATTCGCAACAGAAAATATCATCAGGATTGTAGTTTGGAAAACTTCAGAGTTTGTAAAAACACAATGATTTAATATTAAACAATTGGGATAAAACCCATATTAAAAACAAAGGTTTTTATAAGGATAAACCCTAATTAACAAAACATAATTTCTTTTCTTTATTCTGGTAACATAGCCACTTTATTTAAGCCTTCAATGCCTCATAGCATGCTTCTTTTACTTTCACAGTAAGTTACCTGAAACGCGTTTAAAAACATTTTGTCAGCGAAAAATACTGGTGGGTTTATTCATTTGTATAAAAAGACACAGTTTGTTATAATTTACAGCATTAAGAATTTTTACATTTGTTTATATCTATCAATTACTCAAATCAGTATTTTCACTCGGTGGCTGTTCCTGTGACTATAGTCATATCACTCATTGGCTAACTCTTTGTCCAACAGTGAAAATTATCAAGTAGTGTATACAAAACCCCACATACCGACAATAATTTCATAATACAAAGACTTAATCACTGTAAGTATAACTAAAAAACATTTAGGGTTTTGCAAATTGATAAAAGAGAATGACTCACATTGTAGATTTTAGGGTTTTGATTACTATAGCCTCTTGGTGTTAAGCCTGGGTTCCTAATAAACACAATGCAACACGTATTAGCGCATTAACCCAATTCAAACTTTAACGATAATAACGAGATCAAAACCCCAATGTAGTTAACAAAGTATAGACTTATTCAAGCAGTACTTTGACATCCGTTGATGGGTTTCAGATCGATCGGACAGGGTATCGTACAGTGATCAGGGTTACGTACACTTACTACGGAGCAAAGTTTCACATCTTTAGGGGTTCGGGAAAAGAATAGCAGAACGAGAGAGTAATTGTTCTTGGATTTTAATCGAATAGGTGCAGAAGCTTCAGTCCCACGCCATGATTTATATAGCGATCCTGGGCTTCCCAGGCGCATCACGGAGGGAGTACAAGACTCCTCGGGGTGGCACGGGGGCCTTCGGCTAGGGTTAGGTCAGCCTCGTAATGTGTATAGGCTTGCCACTTGTCGCGCTCAGGTGCCACGTGTCCTGGTACTCCCCCGCGTGTCGCGGAAGAATCAGGGGTATCCCCGCGATGCTCTGGAGCGTCCTGTTATCGATTTCTTCGTTTTTCATGCTGGGTCGCGCCATACAAGTCCGGGGTTTCGATCAGGGTTCTTCAGAGGGTATTTTGGGAGTTGTTACAGCACCCCTAAAACCCCGAGTGTAACAATGAAATTGTAATCATGTTTGTCACACCCCGATTTCCACGTGTCATCGGTGGGCCCGGTGGGGAGTATCGTGACGTGGTTGGCAACATAATAGTCAAACAACACAATATATAAATATGTACAGCGGAAGCAAAAGGTAAATGTATTACAATCCGAATATATAGTAATATCCAGTATTACAACGGAAAGTAAAAGATCCACTGGCGGATCAAAAATAAAATAGAAACAATAGTTCAACAGACTTTGACATCTAGAGCTTGCGAAACTTGAGTAATGATGCCTGGAGTAGCCAGCCTATTTCGTCTAGTACCTGCACTTAGCCTTTTTGGAAAATACGTCAGTTTACACTGTAAATACAACTCAACTGACTCATTTAGAAAAGAGTTTAAAAATTGATTTGAATGCACTTCGGCACAAAATATCTTTTATAACTTGGGACAATTATTTGTATATAATCTTGTATACAGATCTACTTATTTGCCGTCCATTAGCACCGGTTAGAAGAGCCGGTTTAAGTTAACTGACACGCCACAGGTATAATGCCCACAAGGTTGATTCCTGTACGTGGATTACCAGTTTTACATAATACATCTGTCAGGTGTACGCCTACACCCCGTGCTTAGGTCGTGGCCATTTCGTAAAATGATGCCAAGGATATCCGGGACATGGTCATTTAACCCCCAAGGGCCATACATCAAATAATACAGAACAAAGCGAGTTATGTAAATACATTAATCACAATCCGATTTAAATGACTACATACCCGACCAAGCGGTACTTTTATAGTACCGTATCCCAAGCCCGTATAGGGAAAATAAGTTAAGAGTATTTACCTGAGCAAAGTATCAATCAATTACAGCAAATGCAAGTACTTTTAATGGGCTCCTAATCTGGAACGAAGGTTTATAATAACCTATTAGATTTCTAACGGGTCCTTAATTAAGCCTTAGCTTAGACCGGTTAGTTTCAATGATACGGTTCGCACGCACTATTAAGCGAAGACCGGATAGAATGTGATTTAGACCCGACAAGTTCGGAGACTTTCTTAATATGGGTATTTCATACACACTCTGGATTTTGAGATAAAACCGATAAGGTTTGACCCGTTTCGGCTAATTTATGTAAACTAGTTACATAAACCGAACCGAACGCGTAATAAGCGTAACGGGTAATAATGAGAGCCATTTACAGGTTTCCTAAGTTAATATGCTCCAACTATGTTGTGACATCAGTAAGATATCATTTATTATGCCCGAAATGGCTTTAAACACAAACTATGCCTCGTAGGGGTAGTTTGGTCATTTTCAGTGTTATAAAAGAGTTTAAGTATTTACCTGAGTTACAGGTCTGATATAATCAGCAAAAACACTTAGTTTACTAAGTTATAACAGTAGGGTAAAGTATATATGTGAAATTTATCAATTATAACCAAACTATGCACCGAAGGGGCATTTTGGTAATTTCACATAAGCCGTAAAGCTCAAAACTGAAGTCTGAGTTTAACAACTTTTGCTTACTGTTAAAATATTATAATTTACCTAAAATATAAGTAGGTATCACCCTTGTATGTTTAAAAATAGTCTTAGTACATACTATGCGCTAAAAACGCTTAATAAGGAGATTAGAGGCCATTCCCGGGTTCGATACATAAAGCTGATATTTTTATTATTCCCGAAGGCTTAAAATAATTTATTTATCATTTAAGATCAGTAGCAGAAGGTTTGGAGTCGATTAGATATGTAAAACTCATTTTATGGCCCGTTAGGGCAAAACCGACAATTACCGGATTAAGCTCACGACTATGAGTTATGCTCAGCCTAAAATTAATTAAAAATCTTCAAAAATCCCAAAATAATATATTACATCAGTGGGTAGTAAATTTGATATTAAAAAGTAGGCTTAACTAGGCTATACGCTAATTACGCCGTTTTATTAACATAAAGCTTTCAATTTACGCTAACGAGCATAACTCACAAACTATACCTCAAACTGATGTCAAACTTTGCATACAAGTTTATATATCAGTAATTAAGGTTTCTACTCTTTTACATTTTTACAAATCACGTTTTAAGGTGAAAAGGGCATAATGGTCAACATATGAGCAATTAACGGAATCATGCGTATTAATCGGTTAACTAATGAACCATGATGTATAATCACAGAGGGTTATACTAGCATGTAACCTGGTCCAAATGAAGCTCTTAGGTATTTCTAAATAATACCAAAACGGGTCAGAACTGAAAGTCAAAGCAAAAGTCAAACTATGCGACTTTCGGTTCCGAACCGGGTCTAAACTGGAAATTGTCGGGTTGAACATGTTTAGACATGTTCCTACACTAATTACCAAGTTATATTAATGATCAAACTGGTTGTATGTGTTCTACATTGCTAATCATGCATAAATTAGAATTTAATCATTCTGTTGACTTTTTATTAACACGTTTGACATGACATTTGACTTAGTTAGAGTGGGAATCAGGGGGAACCCTTTTAAGGGTTTATTACCCACATAATTACCAACTTATAACTACTTTCAATTCGACTAATCACTGAGCCATTAGTGATTAATCGTTAAGTCAACCGTTAATTACGACGGTTTGACTTTTAGCTAAATAACTAAGCTAAACTCAATTAAAGAAGGTTAAGCATACTTACAAGTGTCTAATGGTCGACTAGGAAGGCTTGGAAGGTGCTCTTGTGCTCCACAAATGATCAGATTTGAAAGAATGAATGTGTGAAGCATGTTTGCAACTTAGAGGCCTTTATATAGTGGTTTAATCATCACAAAATGTTGACACACAAGTCTAACATGGACCATGAATCATTAACACATGTCCCTAAGTGTTTAGGGGGTGCCTAGGGGCCAAGAAAGATGTGGAGAATCGGATATAAATCGATTGCAAGGGCTGTGGCAGGCAAGAAACCAAAAAAATTGGACCAGAAGGACCCTCGCGTGGCGCGAAGGCCCCTCCCCTGGGCTTCGCGTGGCGCGAGGCCTCATCTGACAATATCTTTAACTTTTGATTTTTGTGTTATGGTCCTTGGCTCTTCAAACTTTGTTTAGACATCATTTTCTTGCACTTTGAGCCCTCCAAATTGATGTTTAGGGGCTTCAAGACATATACCCATTTTGTTAAGTCCCCGGTTAACTTTGTTGCTACCCGAAAAGTCCTAACTTTCAACGTTGACGCTTTAACCCCTTACATACGAATTTGATCACAACTGGCTCATACGATAACGAAACTTTATGAAATTTATATCGTGCATTCTAGTGAGCATAATTAACCGTTACAAAGCTTCGGGTTTGTCAAAAGGTCACTCAGAGGTATAACTTTAAACATGTTGACACATTTAACCCCTGTAGTTTGTAATCTCTCACTTTTAGCTTCGTATGATCCATGATTTATTCGTTTGATGCTATAAACATCATGTAGGGTTAATGTACAATATAATTATTCACTGTTGACATTTAGAACTCGTATATTCACATACTTTCCAGGATTGTCAACTTAAGTCCTTCTATAACATTCTTTCACACGTTCCATCATATGACACGTGTCAACACATTATAGGACGTGAATTTTCGAGGTGTTACATGTTACATGAAAGAAATCGAATCCGAGAATTTATAGTGCTCGTACCTCAGGATGACTTGCATATACAGATCCTACCAGCAAGACCATACAATACATGGAAGAAGATAACGATGGTGGATTTGGCTCCTAGGCAGATTTGGACATGGAACGAAATTTGAAACCCTAAATAGAATTCAAAAGCTTTCGATTGTAGAATTAAATGTGAAAATCGTAATTTCAATTGATGAATTAAATTTCAGTATATAATCATCCAGCTGGTTTCTACATTTTAACATTGTATAGTAACCACAAATTGCCCTACCTGCTTAGACAACATAATTCTCTAGTCCCAACCAAAAAAAACCTAGCATGCCCACATGACTGAAGTTGCAATTCCAGGTTATGCAAAACAATGTATAAATTAAACTATAAATCTTCTACAATCCAATTTAACACCGAATCACACACAACCACTACCTAACCCTAGATTCAAGAACCTCAATTCTACGAGATCTGAAGAATTAAATCGAAAGTTAACGTCCGTTCATACTTGAATGCGTTGAGCCCTAATATGTGAGTGCCAGAAAACAAATATTGTGAAGATTAAATCACATTGAAAATAAAAAGAACGTAATTGATTTCATAGCAAAAGGTGTGAATTGCACTGTTTCTTGACCAAATTGATCATCCAGAAGCCATTTCTAACAACTAAGAGAATCAAATTATTCAGTTCTAAACCTAGAATTTAGTGGGTGGGATGGAAACGCACGACGCTTCAAGTGCAACATTCAATCAAGATTTAAATTTCACACTCATTAACCTGATTGATGAGGGTTATGGTGGGATGTGGAAGAGACGATGGTAACCATTGAACTGAAATTCAGCCTCAGAGAATTCTAGTTATATCAATGTCCAAATTTACCCCCTCTAAAATGGCTAGTTCTTTCTTGTACATGTTGCTTTAAAATTTATACGTGTGGTAAAATTACAATCTAGTCCATCGGATTTTCTTTATATAGTTATATGTTTATTTTTAATTTATATACTATTAATTTATAAGTCTGGTGTGCAATGTAGGTCATACATATAGCTTTGAAAGAAGTACAAATGTTATACGGTGGTTTGTGATAGAACTGTGGGCTTTGTTTCATTCCTTTGAAAGAAGTAAAAAAGTTACGATCATAACATCTTAATATTTCATCAAAATAAAAGGTGTCTACATGAAGATTATTTTGTTAATACCATACTTTAATTTTAGCAAAAACCCTCTAATGTAAAACATAAATGCATTATCTAAACATTATAAGTTCAATTAGGTTTTGGTTGTATCGGTTAACCAAAGTTTGATAACCGTAACCATAACCAACTGATCGGTTAAACAAAGTTTAATAACCATAATCATCAGTTGTGTCGGTTATAGGTTAATAGCGGTTTGGTTATTTCGGTTACTGTTCGGTTATCGATTATGACAGTTAATTTGCTCACCCCTACTAGTCAGTATTCAAGCTTTCAAAATACTCATCAAAGTCTTTTCCCAAAATACCCCTAGTCCTAACACACAGTCTACATCTCATTTTGCACATGGACCTTCTCAAAATTCATATTCTTATGTGAATGGTCCTTTTCAGTATTACATGCCGCAAGGTAATATGTCACAAGCACATGTTCTATCACCTTCACATGCACAAACTCAATCGTAGGTTAATTTACCAAGAGTTTCTCAAACAATTGGTTCCCCTGCACAAGAAACTACTCAACAAAACCTTGTTCACTCAAAGCTTTGTAGATTGGAGTAGTCTACTTAAGGATTTGAGTGATGAACATTGTAGCATGATTGCACTTGGTCAAGGACACAAGAAACTTGCATTAGTTGCCTTAGAAAACTTTTATGACACATCAGAACAACGCACTGGTGAAATTACTGGTTTGTACATTATTCCACTTGCTGGATAAACAACTTTTGGACCATCTCAGCAAGTTGATATATTCCTAGAAATACTATTAGAACTTTGTTCTTAAAAAAACATTCAAGCATTTGGGGATATCAAAGCAGTGAATATCATGCTTTTTGAAAAAACTTAAAATGTTGAGAAACTTCTGGCACAAACCAATAGTTCTCATAAACAAGTGTTGAAAAAAAAGACCAAATCATTTCTGATTTAAAAAATGAAGCCTTAAATCATTCTACACAGTTCAATCACTTCTTTCAAAATACCAAACATGTCAAAATGAACTGGAATCTACCCAAGTAAATTGTAAAAATGGGTAAAATCATGCGAAGATTTTGAGGTTTGTTAAATTAACAAACTAAAAGTAATGTGAAATTTGGTCTAGGATACAATCACACATAAGGACCAAGTGATTACACTTCAAAAACTCAACTTAGTGAAAATGAGTCCATTGAAAAAGGAAGTGTAAACACCATTGATGGTTCTTCTCATAAATTCATTGATCAACACAACACTAGATGGTTTGATGAAACTTATGTTGACAAGAATTTCAAACCAATGCCTTTTGTGACTTCTGAAGGAAAAAAATAACATCAATTGCTAACTCTTTAGCAGTTTCATCCAAAACTGCTGGCCCTAGCCAAAACTTCAAAGAAAAATCAAAGTTTTGTTCCAAAAAGGGTAAGAACACAAAAGGAACATTGTTCTGCACAAGGTGTGAGAAAACAAACCACAACACTGAGGATTGTAACATGGTCTTAGCTTATGAGAAAAACAAGATACAAAATTTGGAAAACTTTTATGAAAAGCCAGTGTTCCATCAATTTAGTGATTCCAGTTATTGTGAATGTACTGATTCTTTTGAGATTTTTAAAACTGTTGAAACACTGGTCATATTAGCCTTGAATCACAGGATATTCACCAAACTAGTACAAGTGACAGATGCACCCTCTGCAAATGTATGGCCAAAACAGAAGAATTCCCGTTATACCCCTAATCAGTACAAGCAAAGGTGGTCTGATCAAAGCGATGAAATAAAGGCACTGGTAGAGAACTAAACAGAGTTGATTAGGATAGTACAAAAGCTGTCAATGGGTCAAAATAGTGGTCAAAGTGACAAATCAAGCTCTGATGGAACCAAGTCTGCATGACACAAGGCATAGGTTCCAAAGTCCTATCAACCATTGATCTTGTAAATCAAGGGACAAACTTGTCTCCTACACTTCGTACAATTCTTTTCTCTTGTACAATAACCTTTCTCTATTTGGTATATGAAAAAAAACCTTTTTTAGTATATATTAAGTTTTGATTATTTATAGTCCTTATTTATTAATTATTAATTATTATAATTTATTTTTATCATATTTTATCTTATCTAACTTCCAATAAATAATTCCAATTAATATCATTTCACCACACCTCCTTTAATCTAATTTCTTTTATTAACCCTTTTTAATATTTTTTTTATTTGCCTTTGATATTTATACAATTCTTCATATCTTATATTTTCAATTTAACATACAAACTAAACTTTAGATTTTTTAGAAAGATTTCTCATCAAATTGATAGTATCCTTAAACATAAATTATCTTAATTTATCCTAATTTCTTATTTATTTGTTGTGTTTTATACAAGCACTTGTAACGGCAATTGTATACATGTGGTGGGTTTAGGATTTTTCTTTTTTGTTTTACTACTACTACTACTATTATTATTAAGTTTTAATAAATTTTGTTTTTCTTTTAAAGATTTATAAATATGATCTTTTATAAAATTCTAATGCTTATTTTTATCTACGTTCGATACAAGATTCACTCAAAATTCAGTTGTGAATTACGCGGGTTTGAATATTAGTGTATAAACACTTGTATTATGTGAGTTTTAGAAAAAAATGTATAAATTAATAATGTTCGTACATGTTTACATAACTAAAAAACCCTGAAACTTTATTTCTGGCAGTAACTTCATCTAAATGTTTGTAAATAATCGGTACAATTTCATAAAAAAACACTTTGATATTATGGTTTTTAAATCTAAGAAGAATAAAATATACTTATAAAAAGTTGTAATAATATATAAAAGTTATATATAACAAAAATATAATTAAAAAATTGGACCACAATAAAGCCAAGCATTGTTAAAAAAGTGTATTAGTAGCATAAAGCTAATACAGATTCGTTGTGGCTTAGCAACTTCACATTAGATTGAAGAAAATATAAAAATATAAGTGTTAGTAATGGATGACTTATGTCACACCCCCAAATTACCACCTAGGGCATGTCCCTAATAGAGGTGCAACGATCCAACAAAGAGCCACCAATCATGTCAAACACAAGTAATAATATATGGAAATACTCAATTGAAAGAAATGTATCGTTTGTAAGTTAAACCAAAACCAAAGTATTGAGCGGAAGCATAAATGTATAAGTGTATAAACGTATCCAAACCAAATCAATGTAATTGTTTATCATGACCACAACCACTCCAGCAGCATCAGACCGCAAGTTCCCAAGTTCCTTTAATGATTACCTACAAGCATGTAAACAAGTGTGTCAGACTACGCTGGTGAGTTCAAGGTTTGTGTTTGTTTACCAAGTCGTGATACCGATCATGTGAGTAAAACAGTTTACAAAACGATATGTTGTTCGTTGTTATGATGTTTGATGTTTCGATGTTGTTATTACTCGATTACCGTATGTGGCGACTAGATGTGAATGCCCAACCCCAATGCCTCCATTTAGGCATTGGTCATGATGTCAAGGTATCAAACAACCTTGAATAGATGTAAGGGGTCTTATATGTACACGATGTGAATGCCCAACCCCAATGCCTCTAACTAGGCATTGGTCATGAAGTCCAGGTAATTAGTTCACGCCCGTCCTTTCGGCCCGGTGTGAGGGTGCCAAACCTAATAGCGCTATCAACTAAATACCTCGTTGCTTCTTCAGCAACACGGTAGATGTATGGGGTCTTACATGATTTATACTGTGTTCAATAACCAACATCCCAAATAAACAGTTTACCCAGTATTCCCTTTAGAAACGTTTACCAGATGTCCCAAACCACCGGGACGCATGCTTAGAAAAGTGCAGTGAACTCACCTTGGTTTGCTCGGTATGCTAAGTTAAGTGCTCACAAGAATCAATCACGTCCGAATAATGAACTAGGTGATTAACACTCAAGCTTGATCCGATAAGGTGATGTTTCGAAGGAGGTTTCCTGTTTGCCGTACGCGGATGATGAGAGAAGGGTAGGGTTCGATTACATGTGTTGTAATGGTTAAGTGATCCCTATAAATCTTTCATGTGCGTGACCACCTAGCAGCCCAATTAAACAGCCCATCTCCCATTATGTGTGTGTGTATAATCTGACACTAGGAACCGGCCCCAACACACAAATAACTTTGGGCTTCGCTAGGCCCAATATAGATCCGGTGCATATGGTGCTCGGTTCGGGCTTCGGCTCGTGCATCTCGGCCTAGAATGACTTGCGTGTGTGTGCGTGGGCCGAAGGGAAGTGTAACAAATGCGGCCCAAACTAACCTAAGGCCCAAACATACGAATGATGACTCTCGTTTCCGCTAAGGTTTAACAATAATAAATAGCAGTCGTTCACTGTAATGTGTGATTAAGACGTAGTGTAACGGAAATAATACAAAATTAAAGTTATGAGATTAGACGAGACTAACCTTGGAAATACGGGTTGTCACATCATCCCTAACTTGAAAGAAATTTCGTCCCGAAATTTAGTACGTGGTTACTGAGGAAGCTAGTTGCGTTACGTTGTTTCCTGGTTTTCCTGGGGTGTCACATCATCCCCCCGTTGATTTGGAATTTCGTCCCGAAATTCTGTAATAGCTTCAGCCTCAGTAGTGGTTGCATCGTTTTCGAATAACTGGGGATACTTGAGTTTCATTTGATCTTCTCGTTCCCAGGTAAACTCTGGGCCACGACGGGAGTTCCAACAAACTCGAACAAGAGGTATTCTAGTGTGCTTGAGGACCTTAACATCCCGGTCCGTGATTTCAATTGGTTCCTCGACGAATCGCAACTGTTCGTCGATAGTGAGCTCCTTCAAAGGAACTATGAGGGTCTCATCTGACAGACACTTCTTCAGATTCGACACGTGAAGGACGTTGTGAATTACACTGAGTTCGGCTGGTAAGTTCAGTCTGTAGGCCACCCTGCCTATCTTCTCAATAACTTCGAATGGTCCGACATATCGCAGATTGAGCTTGCCACGTTTGCCAAAACGAACCACACCCTTCCAGGGTGAAACCTTGAGTAGCACTCGATCTCCAACCTGGAACTCGAGTGGTTTCCTGTCTTTATCAGCGTATGCTTTCTGACGGTCACGAGCTGCCGCCATGCGTTGTCGTATCTGAGCAATCTTTTCGGTAGTATCAACTACCATTTCTGGACCTGTGATTTGACTATCACCCACCTCTGCCCAACAAAGAGGTGACCGGCATTTACGTCCGTACAATGCCTCAAATGGAGCAGCTTTAATGCTGGTGTGGTAGCTGTTATTGTACGAGAATTCAGAATTCCACAAGTGGCAGATGCTTTTCCCAGCCGTTGCCAAAAATCAATTACACACGCACGAAGCATGTCTTCTAGAGTTTGTATAGTGCGCTCAGACTGCCCATCCGTCTGAGGATGATAAGCTGTGCTCATGTCTAATCGAGAGCCAAAAGATTTGTGCATCGCTCGCCACAGTTCTGATGTAAAACGTGCATCTCGATCCGAGATAATAGGGGTGGGCACTCTGTGCCTCGAGACAACTTCCTTAAGATATATGTCTGCTAGTGTGGAGAACTTATCCATTTCCTTGATAGCCAAGAAGTGAGCAGTCTTTGTGAGTCGATCCACGATCACCCAAATAGTATCGTTACCACTTTGTGATCTAGGTAGGCCAGTAACAAAATCTATGGAAATCTGTTCCCATTTCCATTGCAGTATCTCTGGTTGTTGAAGTGGGCCTGATGGTTTCTGATATTCCGCGTTGACTCTCGCACAAGTCAAGCATTTGCTAACGTATGTTGCTATGTGGGCCTTCATGCTAGGCCACCAATATGTAGTTTTGATATCGTGGTACATTTTATCCGAATCAGGATGTACCGAGTAGCGAGACTTATGAGCTTCATTCGTTACAAGCTCGCGTAGGTTGCCGTAAAGTGGAACCCAAATGCGTCCTGTGACGTAGTAAGCACCATCTTCCTTCTGTTCTAAGCGTTGCTTTGAGCCGCGTAGGGCTTCAGCCCTGACGTTTTCTGGTTTCAATGCTTCTACCTGAGCATCTCGTATCTGAGAAAGAAGACTAGACTGGATAGTAAGTTGCAATGCTCGTACACGCCTAGGCGTAGTATCCTTTCAACTGAGGGCGTAAGCCACCACATTGGCTTTACCCGGATGGTATTTTATAGCACATTCGTAATCGTTCAGTAATTCGACCCATCGTCGTTGTCGCATGTTCAACTCTTTCTGCTTGAAAATATGTTCGAGACTCCTGTGATCAGTGTATATAGTGCACTTAGTGCCATACAAGTAATGTCGCCATATCTTGAGCGCAAAAACAACAGCTCCCAGCTCTAAATCGTGTGTAGTGTAGTTCCGTTCGTGAATCTTAAGTTGGCGCGAAGCATAAGCTATATCTTTATCCCGTTGCATCAACACACATCCAAAACCTTGGATAGATGCATCACAGTAGACTACAAAATCGTCCGTGCCTTCAGGCAATGAGAGGATAGGTGCGCTACAAAATCTATCCTTTAAGTGCTGAAACGTTGTTTCCTGTGTATTTCCCCCCAACGATAAACAACACCTTTCTGTGTCAGTAGTGTAAGCGGCTATGAAATCCTTGAGAAGTCTTTGATGAATCGTTTGTAGTAACCCGCCAAACCCAAGAATTGGCGTATTTCGGTTGGCGTGCGAGGTGCAGGCCAGTTCTTGATCGAATCTACCTTGGATGGATCAACACGAATCCCATCCTTGTTTACCACGTGGCCTAGGAAGTGGACTTCATGAAGCCAGAAGTCACATTTGGAAACTTGGCGTACAACTGTTCTGTTAAAAAAAGGAGTTCCAAAATAAGTCGTATATGCTGCTCGTGTTCCTCCTGACTCTTCGAATAGATCAGGAGGTTGTCGATGAAAACGATAACAAACTTGTCAAGATAAGGTTTGCATACCCTGTTCATAAGATCCATGAAAACCGCAGGCGCGTTCGTTAGCCCAAATGGCATAACCAGAAACTCGTAATGGCCGTAGCGTGTTCTAAATGCTGTTTTGGAGACGTCCTCATCCTGGACTCTCAGCTGATGGTAACTTGACCTCAAGTCTATCTTGGAGTAGTAGCTCGACCCTTTCAACTGGTCGAACAAGTCGTCGATGCGTGGTAGAGGATAGCGATTCTTCACTGTTACCTTGTTCAGTTCACGATAATACTGGAGCTCCCCAGGGCGAAGAGCTAGGACGTATGAAACCCTTTTCCAAGAGTTCTTGCAACTGTTTAGACAGTTCTTCCAGTTCAGTTAGAGCTAAGCGATAAGGTGCTCGAGTTATAGGTGCTGCTCTAGGAGCTTGTTACTATGAGTTACCAAAGGTTCTTAACCAGCACGAGGAAAGCGGATGATCTTTTCTTTGCAAAGAGTCTCTGCTCGATGTTGAGGTAGCCAATCCATACCAATATCGATGTCGAAACCATCACAACGTTGAGTCATTCCTAGTATCACCCTGACCAATCACGAACACTCGACCCCTGTCACCATTGCCGTCGTTATTACCCCCATTGTTGCCTCCATTATTGTTCCTGTTTCTTTGATTGTGGTTTTGATTCTTGTTCTGGTTCAACTGTGGGCCGTGTCTCTTGGATTAACCTTCAGCACCACACTGATGACATCCCTTGTTACCCTGTTGTTGCTGTTGATTCTGTGGAGCTTGTGGTTGCTATTGTTGGTTCTGGTTTGCAGGACGTGAGTTTCTACCATCTTTGGCTCCATTGCATCATTGACAATGATTTCGGTTGCACTGCCCGCTGTGGTGCAAGTTACATCATTTGCTCTTAGGGTGGTTTCCCCTGTATCCACCCTGCCCTTGACTACTAAAAGGTTGCTGACCAAGACTTTGATTGTAATCGATCTTTCGCTGCTGTGCCTGGGACTGAGCTGGAGTCGAACGCCTGGCTGAAGGTTTCCTCCCGCTTTCGTTGGTTGTCACTGGGAGTAGCAGATGTAGTAGTAGCACTAATACGTTTAGGCAACTTGTTCTGTTCCACTGCCTGTTCTGTGAGACGATGAGCAAGATAAGTAATCATCCTGGATGGTAGCAAGGTTGGCAGAAGTCACATGACTTTAAATCTCTGGTACTAAGTCTTTGAGGTACAGCTCAATGCGTTTGATGGGAGGATCCACCATAGTGGGACATAACCCAGCCAGTTCGTCGAATCGTTTCGTGTATGCTTCTAATTCTGACCCCGTCATCTTCAGGTTAAAGAACTCCACCTCCAGCTTGTGGATGTCATCACGACTATAGTATTCACGTTTGATCAGCTACTTGGTATCACTTCATGGGGTGGCATTATCAGCCGCCAGCCCCGGCATCCGAACTTGCGCGTTTCACTAAGCTAGTGCAGTGCCTTCGAGAGTACCAGTGGCATATTGCTCCCTACGAGCCTCGGGGCATTCACACATTTCAAAGATCGATTCGTGCTTCTCGGACCAGGGGAGGAGTCCAACAGCTCCTTCAGTGCCGCTGAAAGTAGTAGATCGGCAGTCCATGAACGTCGTGAATGTACATACAAGTGGTTGAGCGTGTTGACCTGTCGTGTGCGTAAGGGTAATCATACTTGAGCACGAGTGTTGGTTTACGAGAGTAGGATCTAAAGATCCTAGAGTAAGTGGTGATGGCAGGTTACACTTCCTGCCTGGGCAGTTGCGAGTGCTGCAGTAACTTGTTCAGGGATCGAAGCCGCCAACTGGGCTTGAGTTAACTTAACGCGTCCACTCATGATTCTATAATAGAAGAAAGGGGACGAATTTACGAGTCGAGAACGAGAAATATGTTCAGGTTTATCACGTTAGGAACGATTAACCACCATGTACATACACAAACAGGGAAAAAAAACCCCTCTTACACTCGTTAAGCCTCATTGGGATTTGCATGCACCACGCGTTATTATTATGTGTGCACCCATGATAATAAGGCGGTTTGCATGCTTCTCTCGATGCTTGTTAACTCATGTTTGAAGTTTCTCCCACCCACAAAATATACACTACCAACAAGATTAGGATTTACTAGGTGCAAGAGTTATGTTACACTATCAATGTGTCATGACATCTACCATGTCGTGTCGTGCATGCTATAAACATAGATACGTTTACCAGACATGTAATGCATAAACTAACGAGGAACGAACCTTGCAATCTGAAGCTGAGTGTCATGGTCATCGTTTGGATCAATTCGGTTATAGTCTGGTTTTATGAAAACATTTTAAAACCGAGTTCTCTATAACCAGTGGCTCTGATACCAAACTGTCACACCCCCAAATTACCACCTAGGGCATGTCCCTAATAGAGGTGCAACGATCCAACAAAGAGCCACCAATCATGTCAAACACAAGTAATAATATATGGAAATACTCAATTGAAAGAAATGTATCGTTTGTAAGTTAAACCAAAACCAAAGTATTGAGCGGAAGCATAAATGTATAAGTGTATAAACGTATCCAAACCAAATCAATGTAATTGTTTATCATGACCACAACCACTCCAGCAGCATCAGACCGCAAGTTCCCAAGTTCCTTTAATGATTACCTACAAGCATGTAAACAAGTGTGTCAGACTACGCTGGTGAGTTCAAGGTTTGTGTTTGTTTACCAAGTCGTGATACCGATCATGTGAGTAAAACAGTTTACAAAACGATATGTTGTTCGTTGTTATGATGTTTGATGTTTCGATGTTGTTATTACTCGATTACCGTATGTGGCGACTAGATGTGAATGCCCAACCCCAATGCCTCCATTTAGGCATTGGTCATGATGTCAAGGTATCAAACAACCTTGAATAGATGTAAGGGGTCTTATATGTACACGATGTGAATGCCCAACCCCAATGCCTCTAACTAGGCATTGGTCATGAAGTCCAGGTAATTAGTTCACGCCCGTCCTTTCGGCCCGGTGTGAGGGTGCCAAACCTAATAGCGCTATCAACTAAATACCTCGTTGCTTCTTCAGCAACACGGTAGATGTATGGGGTCTTACATGATTTATACTGTGTTCAATAACCAACATCCCAAATAAACAGTTTACCCAGTATTCCCTTTAGAAACGTTTACCAGATGTCCCAAACCACCGGGACGCATGCTTAGAAAAGTGCAGTGAACTCACCTTGGTTTGCTCGGTATGCTAAGTTAAGTGCTCACAAGAATCAATCACGTCCGAATAATGAACTAGGTGATTAACACTCAAGCTTGATCCGATAAGGTGATGTTTCGAAGGAGGTTTCCTGTTTGCCGTACGCGGATGATGAGAGAAGGGTAGGGTTCGATTACATGTGTTGTAATGGTTAAGTGATCCCTATAAATCTTTCATGTGCGTGACCACCTAGCAGCCCAATTAAACAGCCCATCTCCCATTATGTGTGTGTGTATAATCTGACACTAGGAACCGGCCCCAACACACAAATAACTTTGGGCTTCGCTAGGCCCAATATAGATCCGGTGCATATGGTGCTCGGTTCGGGCTTCGGCTCGTGCATCTCGGCCTAGAATGACTTGCGTGTGTGTGCGTGGGCCGAAGGGAAGTGTAACAAATGCGGCCCAAACTAACCTAAGGTCCAAACATACGAATGATGACTCTCGTTTCCGCTAAGGTTTAACAATAATAAATAGCAGTCGTTCACTGTAATGTGTGATTAAGACGTAGTGTAACGGAAATAATACAAAATTAAAGTTATGAGATTAGACGACACTAACCTTGGAAATACGGGTTGTCACAACTTATTAAAAATAATTAGACATATTTATAAGAAGTGTTTCATGAAATAAAAATTGGAAACATGCAAAATACTTTGAAAGGGAAAATAAAACCTTGTAATTTATAAGGAAAATTGCTTAAATACTATTAATTGAAATGGTTTCAATTGTTAAATATGATAGTGTTACTATATTTTCTTGATATTTAATTGAAAAAAGAAATAATAACTTGTATCTCGGTAGTATATACGAGCAAGTTGCTAAACAAATTTGTGCATACATTTATCAATTCTTTTAGAAACAAACCAACTTTACATAGAAATTGTCATATACTTTTATTTATCGTCATGGTAAAACATAGGGCGAGAGGAAACTGTCTTTTTTCAATATATACGGAATCCTTCTATCTGGCGGTATTAAACGAAATCTAGGGATAAACGTTCAAGTGCTAGTATTACTTCCGGGTAATATGAGTGCCGCAATAACCTGATCACCCAGTGATAGGACCTGTAGTCAAGTTCCATTACATAAACCATTATTTCAATCAATATTTATTGATAAAGCCACTGAAACACTGACCTTTGTTAATTATCAATGGTTTGGCAAGCCTAAAAAATAACTCTATTTAGGACATCCGATGAGCATAGACTTGCATCAAAATTATTATGAAGATATTCTATCCTTAAACATGTTTATTACACGAGTCTAATAACATTAAGGGCATGTTTGGGTAAGCTTTTTGAAACAACTTATTGACTTATTGGCTTTTTGAAAAGTCATAAGCTCTAAAATGATGTTTGACAAAGAGGGTGTATGTGAG
This sequence comes from Helianthus tuberosus, assembly GCA_030545235.1. NCBI lineage: Eukaryota > Viridiplantae > Streptophyta > Magnoliopsida > Asterales > Asteraceae > Helianthus > Helianthus tuberosus. The sequence continues at coordinate 181,990,367 of CM060393.1, read as the reverse complement.
GGGAAAAAACCAATAAGTCAATAAGTCACAAAATCCTGACTTTTCCAAGAAGCCAATAAGTCAATAAGTTGTTTCTAAAAGCTTACCCAAACATGCCCTAAAAGTGTTTTCAAAGCATGGAAGTAAACCGGTTTTCAAATATCAGATTAACCTATTCTTTACCTTTTTATTATTATAATATAAAATAATAATTTACTTAATAAATGTTTTAAACATATAGTAAAAAAGTCTTTTTAAAGAATAAGAAGGTGTTGTCACACTGACATTATTTGAAATTGTTTATTATAAGTAGAATTTTTACTAATAACTAACTATATATTTAGATAAGTCAAAAGTAAATAATCAATATCTAAGTAAACAATAAAATATTTATTAGTATTAAGTTGTTAAGGAATTCTTTATTGTTTTGTATTAATTAATAATAATAATAATAATAATAATAATAATAATAATAATGGTTAATTGAAGAAGAGAATGCCATATGGCATTAAGTAGACTTTTGTTTTAGTATGAGAATGTCATGTGACGTTATCTATACTTTTTATTAGCATTATATATCTGTCTTAAAGTAAAAGGTTGGTGGCATATGCCACCGACAAAAAGACAAAGAAAAAGTTATTTAACTTTTAAAAATGACAAAAACAGCCACTTGATTTTCTTAAAACTTTATAAAATGTTAATATCACCTCTTAAGTTCTAACTTTTCATATTTACCCTATATATTTCTATTCTTTAGCTTAAAAAGAACAAAAAACTATCACCTTGTAATTTTTATGTACGTGTCGGTCTAAATTCAAATTTCGACATAATTTTTTTTAGAAACAAGTGGGGTCAAATATAATGCGTTTTCATGCTTATTTTTATGTACGTTTTCAAGTGGTCTACGTTTTGACATTTTAATGTACGTATCTATATAAATTCACGTTTCAATGTAAACTATATAAATTCTCGTTTTTACATAAATACAATACGTTTTCATGTTTATTTTTCGTACATTTTTTTGTTCTACGTTTTGAAGTAAACTATGTTCGTAAACGAGTCAGCCTAAATATAATACATATTCATTCGACGGTATAAATTTGAGATATTCTTCGTTTCGACGTCGCTAAGTCTCGACGCGGTGTAGTGGTTAGATGGAACCCTAACTAAACGAACCAACCGGGGTTTGATTCCGTTTCTTTTGTAACCACAATGTTTTAGATCGGATAAGTCAAAACACACGTTTTCATATCGTTAACACATCACATAACCTGCCGCCAGCTATAAACAACTAGGGCGTCGTCGTCACAACGTACGACCTATGGCAACAATCTAATTAACCTTAAAATTGAATGGTTTTCTAATGTTAACTCATCAGTGATATAGACTTGTATATACCTACAAAATCGATGCAATTGTGTTTTCTACTAATCTAGCCGATTGAGGCACCTTTTGTAGAGAAGAGGGTTAAGTTCTTGAAGTAAGTTCTTCACGCTTTGTGTCAGTTGTTGTACGTTTTTGCTCCAGTGCAGCTTAAGGTTCATTTCAATGGCTTCAACTAGAATAGGGAACACTATCTCGATATCTTGAGACACCACCCTCATGAATTGTTCGTTGTTCCAAACATCCAGAGCCCGCTCGGCTACCTATGATTTCACATAAACCCGGAAATCAGTGGTGGATGCATGAATTTTTGTTAGGGATGACAAAAATCGGGTAGGGTCAAATTTGAACTTGGCACATTAATATGACTTTTCTTAAAGCATTTTGGCTCTGATAGGAATATATAACATAAACAAGCAAAAATAAATAAAAAATAATCAACTAAACACCAATAAACTAAATATAGAAAAAGCAGGAAAGTTAGTTCAAATTATACCCAATGGTCGATAGTACCTTGTACTGACAATGTGACCAACGACATTCTTAATTTTCACTGATAAAAGCAATACCGCTTTATCTATAACTTTGTCTTCCTCGAATTTTCATTCGTGTCATTTCAAAATAAATTAAAACACTCTGTCTCAGTCAGTTGTTTATTAAAGACACACAAAGTCACTTTTCCATTAGAATGAGATTGTCCTTGACAACGAAGGTGAAAGTTAAAGGTATGATTTTTCGTATTACTATTATCCACTAATGAGGCCATAGTTTAAATTATTAAAACCCAAGTTACCAAGATAATTATTAGTTTTAGTTACCTGTGAATTATCACTTGTTATGCACTTTGCGAGTCTACTCCATACCGGAATAGCCACCATCAAGTACCACCTTTGATCAATATTCTCCACAATCTCTTCCAACTCTCCGATTAGCAACACTTCTTTTTGACAATTTGTCACCGGCCAACACCTCAAAATCTTTCCGACCACCACACGGCTAAGCATTGTCTCTTTCTGGACAAACTGTGACACACAATACACCAACTGACGGTGATAAACCACCATATTCTTCGGTTTATGCAACGGGATCAAAACCCTAGATAAAAAAACCTTGTGTTGCTCCTTTAATGGCACCGTAAACCCGTTGATAATGCTTCCCCATATCTCGAGAATCTCTCCGATCCCGTTTTGTCGATGATCAGTTTCGTAGATGAAATGGAGTAAAATGTCTGTCAGTGATTTGCGCATGAAGGATCGATGGGATGTGAACTTTGAGTAGATACGGTGGACAATGTTCTTGACCGCGTCGCGTTCTCGGAGATCGTCAGAGTTGAAGAGGGTGAGGAGGTTGAGAATGAAGTTCTGGCTTATGAACTTTTCTCCGGTTGTTAGACCTACATGTAAACCCATGCATTGTATAGTTGTGTGTAGGAATAATAGTAATAGAGTTGAAATTCATTTTACTCCATATAGTTTGAGTCATTTTGTCACTTTAGTCTAAAGATTCTATTTTTTGTCTGTAGGTCTAAAAATGTTTCATCGTTGCCATTTTAGTCCACTGGGTTAACTTCATCCCCTTTTTCTGTTAACGATAAGGGAAATTCGGTCATTTTATATGGCCGAATAGCCCTTCTAGTTAACAGAATTACATATAAAATGATCGAATTGTCATTCTCGTTAACAGAAAAATGGATAAAGTTAACCCAGTGGACTAAAATGGCAACGATGAAGCCTTTTTGGACTCACAGACTAAAAATGAAACATTTGAACTAAACTGTTAAAATGACTTAAACCATAGGGACTAAAATTACATTTAACTCATAATAATAATATGGAAAATCACCAAATTAGACGTTGACCAATGAGAACAGCCAAACTGGACATTGGATGTGGCTTCTCCAGAGACTACACAAGGAAGAAAAGGTTGTGTAGCCTTTTCCGCTTTCTTTTTCTCTATCGTTTTTAAACGGGCATAACTTTTTTTTATACAATAATATATTTAAAAAAAATATATACTAAATTAAAGAGAATAAAATGCTATTTAACTTGATATAATATTTTAAAATAGATATCATCATACAAAAAAGTTATACCCATATAAAATTCACAGGGAAATGAAAAGAGCAAAAAGGCTACACAAGGATCGCACATGGAGGAAACCTCTTCTCTTCAGTGTAGGCTTTTTCCATGTTTGTGGGACTAACATTGAGAAACAATAAAAATGAGACATGATAGAGGCTAAATAGCCTGCAAGTGATTAAAGCATTCTAGTCATTATCTTGAAACAACTAGGGTGCAATGGAAGAAAAGGTTGAGTAGCTTTTTCCTATTTTATTTTTCATGCGATTTTAAATGCACATAACGTTTTCCGTATGATAATATTAAAAAAAAAAAAAAACAAGGTTCCCCACAATTAAAAAGCATTTTATTTTCTTTAACTTGATATAATTTAATAAAAAATATTATCATATGAAGAAATTATACACGTGATAAAAAAATGGTTAGCCTTTTTCTTCCATGTATAGCTCTAGAGAATGTTGTTTCCCATTGTTTATTCTAGCAATTTGTAGTTGGTCAATGTCTACTTTGTTGATTTTCCTATAATAATATATTTAAAAAACCATGAAAATGACAAATTTTACCTCTTTCTATTTAATTAATTATTTGATATTTAAAAAAAAATACATACATCTTTTTAAAGACAAACTCACACACTCTTATAATTATTCCTAATATATACATTTGAATTAGGCCGGCCTTGAGAATATTTAGGCCCAAGGCAAGTAGAAAAAGGGGCTTTTATTGGGCTAATTTTAAATAGGCTTAAACGTTAATTGGGTTTAATTTTAATCTATTAATGGTGTAAATTAGGGCTATTCATGAGCCGAGTCGAGCTAGGCAAGCTCGGGCTCGGCTCGGCTCGAATTTGAAACCGAGTTGAAAATCTAAGCTCGGGTTCAGCTTGGTTTTAAACCGAGTTGGCTCGGCTCAGCATGGTTTGGCTCGATTTTAAAAATAAAAATTAATACATAGCTCTCAAAATTCCGTATTCTAAAATATTATTCAATACTTCAAAAGAACATATTCAAAGTAAGTTCAAACTAATACATTACAAGCCAAAATCACGTTATAAGTTTTACATTTCAAGTAAATACAATATTTGTTCATTAGCATGACAATCAACCTTTAAATATGTCATAGATAGCAAACTACAAGCCTAAATACATGTAAATAATAATCATTTTTTTGTAATATATTATATGTATATAAAAATAAAATATGTTATAAGTAAAATAATTCGAGCTAAGCCGAGCCGAGCTAACAAGCGAGCCAAACCGAGCCAATTTGGCTCGTCACGAGCCGAGCCGAGCTAGCCTCACTTTCTAACAGAGCCGAGCCGGCCCGGCTCACTTTCAAAGCGAGCCATATCGAACGAGCTTTTTCCGAGCTAAATCCGAGCGAGCTCCGAGCCGAGAGCTTTTTGGACGGTCCTAGTGTCAATTCTAAATGGGTTTAAACTTTTCTAATGGGTATTGATAAGTAAAAGAATAATGAGCTTACTTTAAACTAGGTTTTAGTGTTTAATGAGCTTAAAATAAATAAAATGGGGTTTGGGTTTACATAGTTTTTTTCTTTTTCTTTTTCATATATATATATATATATATTATATTAAAAAAAATTAAAATTTCGGCTATATAAATCTTATTATGGCTGGCCATGATTCTTCTGAATGATATAAATAATTATACCAAAGTATAACCGGTAATATAAATCTTATAAATTACAATCGACACGTGCCTTTCAAAATCGACATTAGCATGGTTTAAGCCAAATGAAACATAACTTGGCCAAGTAACCAATTACGTGATGATTGTTAGCCGTAAATCGAAAATTGTAAGGTTTTGGGCTAAAAACCCAAAAAGAGTATAAGAATTTGTGAACACTAGTGAACAAATGCTAGCCTTTGATTATCAATACACAAGTGTATAGATAAGTGTAAATCAAAGGCCATGATTTGATGATTAATATATATATTGGTCTGAACGTGAACATTTGATCCTCTAGCCTATCAAGTGTTTTTGTAAGTTGGTTAAAATGACTATTTATATAAAACATGCTTGATCAAAATAATCATTTTCCTAAATTTCGTTGCTTTCTTTCGATTTTGAAGTATGATGAATTTCTGTCAATGTCTATATGCTTAAATATACCTAATTATGCATGTATGTATAGGTCCGGTATTAAAGGGGTTGTGGCCTAATGTTATCAAGTGTGTAGTAAATATGTTCTCTCAAGTAATTGGAAGTTACAGTCCTATGGTGTAAATTTAGGCCGGTAGAGTTAGGGGCTGTTTGATAATCTTTGCGCCGGTAAGTGTTGAAGCATTAAGAGGTGTAATTGGGTAACAGACTCTAAACCAGTAAGAGGATTGACTTGGCTCGGCCTGATTGGTTTGTGGTGGAGGAGCGGGTGGTGGGTCGGTGGTGTGTGAGTGGCCGGCTTAGGGTTATATACACAGGTGAATAAATAGAGTAAATTTTTCATTCAACATCATTTTGAAATTTAATGGGTAAGAGGCTTACTAACTTATTCAAAGGTATCATGTCAGTGAACCAAACACACTTAATGTTGACTGATTATGAGGTAGCCTCTTAATGGAATCATTAAGAGGCTACCAGACAACCCCTTAGAAGGTGTGTAAGTTAACCGTTCCAAATGTATTGGTTGAGCATGCACACGAACTAAAAAAATTATACGGATTTATGGTCTATTCGATAATATAATAGTTACCGCACTACGTATATATGTTATATAGCATACCTAGTTTTAAGATCCTTGATCCAACATTGGTTTCACGTTGATTAGTCATGTCTATCTTGATTATCAACCGAAGGAGAATATCATAGACGATTTGCAAGTACGCCCAAGCGGCCGAAGGGACTGTTATAACATCATCATCTTCAAGCAAAATGGTTGGACACGCGGTGGAAGATGGTGGTGGGAGAGGTCGGAAGAGATTTGAAGCCACCATCTTAAACAAAAGATCTAGAGTATGATCAGAAATTGGAGTTACCGAAGTTTTAATGATCGATAGAAGTTGTGTGAGTTTGAGTTTTTTTAAAGCGGATTCTTGATCATCAGAACGCGAGTGGGTGCAATATATGATTATCGAAGAAAGTTCTTCGTCTCTAGAATTGGAAGATTGATTCTTCGTTTGGTCGTTTTGAGTTATGTAACATTTTGAATCAAGATCGAAGAGGAAGTGCAAGGTTGTGGTTTTTCCGGTCTGCGGTTTTACGGTGGTATTGGGGCTGTTCCGTTGAGCCAACATGTTTGTTTGATGTGGGTTGGTGTTGATGATCCAAGAATTGGACTTGTGATGTTTTAAAATAATGTTGGATTGTTGTTTTTGGCATGGTTTTTGTAAACACTGATAAAACAAAGTGACGGTTATTCTTAGGTGACAAGTATTGAAGTGATCGAAAATATTATAATTTTTTAAGCTATTGTGGATATGTGTCTTAACTTTATAAATGAAGTGATCCAAAATATTATAATTTTTTAAGCTATTGTGGATATATGTCTTAACTTTATAAAATCCGGCCAAGCTACATAAAAAGACACATGTGATAAATATTAGATATGATTCTTTTTATAACATGATTCATATCATATTTTATTTTATATAATAACAATTCATGAATTGTCTTAGTAACAGGAAAATACAATCCTTTGAAGCATAAGCATATATGGTTGTACAATTTCTTAGAGCCATAGCATTCTAAAAAGCTGTGTGATTTCTTTTTTTTTAATTGCAAGTTAAAGGTGTTGCAATTAGTATTATTGTTTTAGATTTTAATTTTTACATGCTGACTATGGAATACATTCTGCAAAAAGAAATTGTTTTCATACTTTTAAAACTATAATTTTGCCATATAGAAAGTTAAATAGAGTATTCTTAAAAATAGTATATTGTATTATTTAAAGATTAGTTTTTTTTCCTAATTCTTAGCAACTTAACTAAACATATAAAAGAATGTTTGATAATGTGGTTATTTTTATCTACAAATGTCACGTAAAATGCTTTATAAAATTTCAAATATATTGTTGTAAATCATGACAAACCAAGCAAATACCGTTTGTTTCCGTGATGAACCAAACTGATTCCGACTAAATAAAATCGATATTGATACCAGTATTGGTTTTAATGTGGTTATTTTTTATCTACATTTTATATAATAACAATTCATGAATTGTCATAGTAACAGGAAAATACAATCCTTTGAAGCATATATGGTTGTACAATTTCTTAGAGCCATAGCATTCTAAAAAGCTGTGTGATTTCTTTTTTCTTAATTGCAAGTTAAAGGTATTGCAATTAGTATTATTGTTTTAGATGTTAATTTTTACATGCTGAGTATGGAATGCAAGTTAAAGGTATTGCAATTAGTATTACTAGGTGGACACCCGCCCGACGGGCGCGGGTAGATCGTAAACATTGAATGTAAGTGTACGTTTATATGTAAAATATGATGAAGTTATTTAATGAATTCACATTCGCATAATACTTAAGAATACATTAAAACAATGCTTCTAGTACTCAAAATATGTACTCTCACGATCTCATCACCCCGATTACTAAGAATGATGATATGTTGTTTCATCTATTTGTCACTAATGCAATGGTAAAAAAATGGTGCAGATAGGATGAACTCAAATTACCAATTTCTTTAATTCTTATGAAGTATGATTTTTTTAATATCCATGATCTATTAAACATAGAACCAATCATCAGCTCCTTGTTGGGCAAAAGTTACAATTTAAAACAGATTGCATACATTAAAATCATTTTGCACCTCTCAACTCAAAGAAGCAAACATAGATTTATTCTTGATTAAAAAAGAAAGCATCCTCCTTAACCCACTCAACCATTTTAGGGGTTGGAATATTGTTATATTGTTTTTGTTAAACAATTTTTCGTTTCTATATTTCTACAATCTCCAAAACGTTGCAAACGCCCAACTCCAACCACATTCTTCCAAGTGTTCAACCCTATTTGAGATTTAACAAACTCCAACACTTCTCTAGAGACACAAGATCAGGCATCGGAATACACAACCAAACCCAGATCTGCCACCACACACTTCGGGCCAGGAGAGAAGTCGTTCAAAATATGACCTGCATTTTTCCCCTGGATACCGCACCTGCAGCACAAAGTCAAATTTCATAGCGATCAATTAGTTAACGAATGACCAGCCTTTAAAGGTGTCGTAATCTAACTAAGAATATAATCAAGGACCAACCTTTATGTTTATATTTCGTAACACTTTATATCATTTCAGTTAACTAATGACACCTTTAAGCATTAAATAAGGAAAATGCTTATCATTTGACATCAGTCCGAAGTCGATACCAGGTTACTTGTAAACCATTGAAATTTAGAGATCAAGAATCCGCTTGAGGAGGCTGGGAGCCTGCAGCTAGATTTGGAAGAATATGTTTAACCCCTTATTAAACTTGTGACATATAACTTAATAATAAAATATCAAATGTTAACATCGTGTGACAACGACATGTTAGAAATTGCTGGAGTTTTCATATCAAAAGCAGCTGAGGTGGCGCCTGGTGTCTGGCGTGTTTTCATACCTGATTTAGTAGATCGAATGCACCCCTTTGGTCATTAGCCGCAACGGCTTGTGCACAAAGCGTCAAGAGCATTCGCAACTCCACCACATCCTTGTTTACACCTTTTTTACCGCGACCCTTACCTACGTCCGACATGTCATTGAACAACACATACCCGCTATAGCCTTTAAAAAAATGATAAAAAATCAGTTAAAAAATATTTTGAAGCCAAAGCACCAAAGCGTTAACAAATTTTAGTTAACAAATACTATTTTTTAAAGAGTGAGAAGATTCAATACCTTCAACGCAAAGTAACACGTCGTCGAACATCTTTGGCCGCACAGTTGGTTCCGTATAAATTGCAGATTGTTTGGATATCCTCCCGTCTTCGACACTATCTTTCGAATACAGTTTTTCTTTCCTCGTGATTCTTTGGGAACGGAAAAACCGAGTTCGTGTTTCTTCTAGGCCTTTAGCATCACATTATTAGCCTATTCAGTCGCCTGTAGATCTAAGATCGTATCACTGCTAAGCTGGAACTATGGTTTCATCTTCGAATGGTCGACGATATTCTGTGAGCAATGGTAGCACATGAATTGAATATACATGGCTAGTTAAAAAAAGAAAAAAAACTAATACACGAGTCCCGATTACCAAAACTAAAAACCCACCAAAAATTGTTGCCAAAAACAGATAACCCAAAAGTTACCTTTAACCTGCACACGTAAAGGCAATTTGAGAGAGGCATTACCTAAAACATGTACATATCATTTCATATGCATACCTATTACCTAAACACAATTTTAACAAATAAATCTAAAAAAAAGACATAGTTCGCCCCATATGAATTTGTACCAACAATATTTATCGAAGACACAATGATATGTGTCTGGATGTGGTTCCGTTCATCACACCTTAAAGAATATATGTTTGAAAATAAAAGTAAAATTATCGATTTGGTTTATTGGTTCCAGGTTCACAACCGTTTGTCTAACTGTTAATACACTAAGCCGATAAAACTGAACCAGACGACTTGTTTCAATCCAAATGATTCATTCGGTTATAATGGTCCTTGAATACCAAAAGTTTTACAATAAACTCACCAATGCATCATTCAAACTTAACAATCTAATAAGCTTTTGCCCTGCATTAAAGTAAGCATCCAGTTGGCTACCCAAAAAAATAAAACATAGCCGTATCTAATTCAAGAATTAAGAAACCGCAAAAATCAAAATAAATATATTTCAATCAAGCAAAAACTGGAGTTTCACTTGAAGAAACGGATAATTCCTCTTGTTCATCTTCTTTTGCACGTAAAATAGGTAATTCTCAGCGGCACATTTCTACAAACACCTGGAGTGCAATGTTTTTATCTCAAAAACTAAACAGTAGCTTATCATCATAACCATGAATATTCAAACAGTAGTAAAAGTTATAAAATAGAAACAAAAGTTAAAATGCAAAACCGAAAACCAATTAAACTAACTCAACCACCAATATTATTATTCATTACAATACATGGTAATTTGAGATTTTGAATGAAGCCGACATCAAGCCGACATATTAGATACTTACATTGCATCTCTAGTTGAAGCTGCTTCATCATCAAGAAGCACACCATACTCGTCTTTATATATTCGCTGAGCTTCTTCTTCCACCCTTTGTAACGCCTTGTCAACCTAAAAAGTTTATGAAGTAACAACTATGTTAGTATCCTGATTCTCAAATAGTAAAACAAAACTCTAAAATGTGAATGAAGTAACCACTATAATTTACCCTAAGAAAAGACGCCTAATTTACCCCAGGTTAATAACAAAATTAAGCTTCTTTAAAGAGTCTGACCCATTCAACTTATAACTTATTTTTCCATTAGTACATGCCATAATTTATTTTTCTACTAACCTCTCTTTCAGTTTGAGATCTTCAACAACAGCCAACTCCTCTTTCTCCACTTTTGACCTTTTCTTTGTTAACCCTTTTACTCTTGCCACACCATTCTTTAGAGTAACTTTCACTTTCTCGGCTTTTGCTCATTTTTAGCTGAATGTTGTTGTGAACTTAAAAATTATAAACCCTAATATTATGTGGAAGAAAACGGTACAGATCAATTGACGACGGTGGAGGAGCTGAAGAGGAATCAGCGATATGATAAGATTAGTAGTAGAAATTAGAGTTTAATTAGAAAGTTTGTATGAAATGGGTTATATATCGTAACTGGTCAACTCTAACAATGATCTAAAACCTCTGTTAGTCATGGCATCACATATCTGTAAATAAAACAATTTAGTTAGTAATAAATCAATATGGTAATGTAAATTCAACTTTTAATACTCATGAAACATTAGATCAGCGCCCTTTTCATGAACCTGTAATAATACAATTAAAAGAAACAAATCAGTCCACTTTTTTAATGCCAAAATGGATAACGTTTACTATATCGATGGCAAAAAAAATCGGATACTGGCTAAATGAAGAAAGGAGGGCTTACATCTTGTTCAAGTGCCATCCTACGTTCGTGTAATGCTTGCATCCTTCTTTCCAAGCTAGCTTGAAGTACTGTGTTTCCTCTCGCCTAAAACAAAAAAATATATATACACTAATATTGTTTAAAAATATATATTCACTGCATGCACAAAGAAAATCAAAAGTATGAACTCATTTGCAAGTCTTTGGTCAAGTCATTTTTCATCATCTCAAGCCTCTGAATAGAAAGCCTACAAACAAACAAAATCCCTTGTATAAAATTAAATTCAGAAAAAATACAATGCACTAAACTCTAAAGTGCATGATCTTACTCTTCTTCACCAGAAGAATCAAAAGATTCCACTAAAGGAGTCTTTCTAGCCTGTAGGAAAATAAAAACAATGATCAGAAAAAAGACACAATGTTATAAAAGAGGCTGCTAAACGGGCAGTGTTCATGGGGTGGGGATCGATCCTGATCATATAAAGTTAAATAATTATGTATTAGTAAATGACAGTTGAGAAACAAATAATTATCATTATATACTTAAAATACCAACTAACTTAAATAAGAAGCTTAAAACACATTCACAAGTTTATATCAACTTCATTTTATTATATGATTCTCACAAAGACATTTTATCGAGCAGGTGGTATGCATACTTTCAGAACAACGTATTTGAGTTCAATTTTATTTGCAAATTCAACAATTAATGGTTGAAGAAATGGTCCCATAAAACATACCATTTTGTGCAAAAGCATACAATCTGCTCAAACTTTATCACATCCGCCCATAAATTTCACAAAACCTAAAATAACATTCACAAACAATGCAATTAAGAATGAACTTGACGTTATATGCTTATACCTTTATACAGTTTCCTGTATAATCAAAAAATGGCATCAGAAATGTCATTTGCCTTGCCAATTTCCCATGTCCACTCTACAACATAAAACCATCAACCAATTAAAGAAACCCAATGCCAACGGAAATGGCTAGAAAAAGAATATAATCATTTTAATCGTTACCTAAGTTATTGCTGACAGTAATTGGCACCAGTCATCCTAAATACGCATGTAGCTTGTAAACCGTTTAGAAAATTTGTCGCTGGAACCCTATACATCCACACAACCGCCGCACCTGGAGTCACAACCGTCGCCACCTGTTAGCATCTTCCGGACACAGTCTTCAAAACCATACATACAGATCAAACCCTACATACAGATCAAACCCTACATACAGATCAAACCCTAATAACTATTACTTTTGAGAGGTGAATAAAACTTGTTGATTTAATCAGCTATACCAAATCAAACTGTTTAGAAAGTAGAGATTGATGTTTTAAGTATCTAGAAATTAAGAAAAGTATGAAGAACTTACCTGATAATCGGATCGAGAAACAATGGGGGGAGATGAAAATGCGAATTTTAGAACACAGGATTAAACCTTCAGTTTGCAGGAATCTCTTCAATCCATGACATGATTTTTCTTCTTTGATTTAAGTTGATTTTTCTTCTTTGATTTAAGTTGAATCTCTTCAATCCATGGCATGATTTTTGTTCGGTCTGATTTTTGACGCAGATCTCGTTGTAGCAGAAGAAACAGGAGATGTTTTAAGAGAGAGAGAGGGGTATTGAAATTATGGTTTGGATTTTAATAATAATTTTGAAACTGGAGCATAACTTTTGAAATTTGAAAGTGGAGCCATATTTTGAAATCTATTATTTAGTGGAGCCATATTTTGAAATCTATACATCTATACTATCTATAAAAGGATTTAAAAATGATTTAAAAAAATCGGATTTATGAGATCAGCGGAATGACATCAGCCGAATCTATGTGGCATCCTAGGTGGCGTACCTAATATGCTGACACGTAAGCAAAGTGAGGTCATGCTCTAAGCTCCTTTTATAGATAGTATAGATTGTTTTAGATTTTAATTTTGGGAAAAAAAATCAAATAGGAAGTTTATTTTGGCTAGGAAGTGTAGGAAGCAATAGGATTAGGACATGTGGCAACATTTAAAATAAAGAAAAAAGGTATTTTAGTCAATCCAACTCTTTCTTCTTCCTTTTCAAAACCCAGTAACTTCAAAACCCACCATTTTCAAAACCCACCATCTTCAACCATTTCTTCACTTTCTATCTCAATAATCACTACATTATAGTGCGATTTTCATCACCAATCAAGGATTCAAACACCCGATCAACATGTTCTTCAACTTTTTTTTAAGAAAACCCAGTTTAATTTCATACAAAATCTCATTTTTTCCGGTGATTTTGAAGATAATCACTCGATCCGTTCGATTCGAGCGCTGATAAGTGTTTTAATCATTCAAAATTCATCAATTGTTGAAGAAATCACTTCGATCCACGTAAGAAATTCTTTAATTTTATTTTTACAATCTGGGTTTTTGATTTAGTCATTGCGTTTTACGATCTTGGCGGGGGTCCGGGGGCAGCACCCCTGGTAGAGGGGTCCCTGCCGCCCCTGGCGGGGTCCAAGCGGTAGCCCCAGGTCAGCTCGGAAATTTTTTTTTTCGATTAAATTGCTGTAATAAAAATGCATCAGAAAAATTAATTTTCTGTAAATTGCCTCTGGAAACTGCATTGGTTCAGACAGTTCACAGCACAGACAAAACTATTGTCATGGTTCAATGCGTTTTAGAGAGAACACTTTCTTTGGTGTTTTTAGGCCATTGCGTTTTAGAAAAACACATTCTTGAAGCGTTTTTGGTGCATTGCGTTTTAGGTAAAACACTTTTTAGGTGTTTTCAGTCCATTGCGTTTTACAGAGAACACTTTCTTTTGTTTTTTAGGCAATTGCGTTTTAGAATGAGTCATTTTTAAGTGTTTTCTGGCCATTGCGTTTTACAAATAAGACATTTCTTTGTGTTTTTTGGGCATTGCGTTTTAGGTAAAACACTTTTTTATGTGTTTTCAGTCCATTGCGTTTTAGAAAACGGACATTTTAAGTGTTTTCTGGCCATTGCGTTTTAGAAATAAGACATTTGTTTGTGAGTTTAGTACATTGTGTTTTAGGTAAAACACATTTTTATGTGTTTTTAGTCCATTGCGTTTTAGAAAGTACATTTTCTTTTGAGTTTTTAGGCTATTGCGTTTTAGAAATAAGACATTTCTTTGTGTTTTCTGGCCATTGTGTTTTACAAATAAGTCATTTCTTTGTGTTTTTTGTGCATTACGTTTTAGAAAAATGAAATTTTTTAGGTTTTTTTTTCATTGCGTTTTACGATACTGTGGGTTTTTCTATTGCGTTTTACGCAACTGGGTTTTAATTTTTTTTTTTTTTGAAAATATAGCAATAGTATACTCGTTTTAAAGATAAAAAACGCTCGTTTTTTGGTGCAATTTTTATAAAAAAAAATAATGTCGTATGAAAGAGTTATTAACGTTTAAAAAATGGGGGGAATTGGAGGAGAGAGAAACTATTGCCTTAGATTGACTAGAATGCCCCTAAAAAAAGTCACGCACCTCTTTTCTTACTTTCAATTTCCCTGATTTAATCTTAGCCCTTGATTAACTAAATGGATGGTCAAGATCACTTCCTAGCCTTCCTAGCCAAATAAACTTCCTATTGTATCTCCACCCATTAATTTACTATGGAATACATTCCGTAAAAAGAAATTGTTTTCATACTTTTAAAACTATAATTATTATTATTACTGTACTATATAACAAAAGACGTAGAATCTTATCTATAGTAACTCCCTTTTTAGGGTTTTGCCACACAAGAGTTGGTTATCATACAAAAGCCCCCTTTATTCCACCGCAATTTCTAGATACAAAGAAGAGAGAGAACCGGCGATGAAATCCGGCAACCCTACGCGGCGAAGATCATTCCGGCGTGTGCTTAATTCCTAACACCTTATTCGAAGGTGAGGAACCCGGTAGTGGTGAGGGTTTGGAATGATGAGCGGCTGTGGTACAGATTTCTAACGATTCCGGCAACTGTAAAGGTAGACTTTCACCCGATCTGTGAAAAAGGGTAGCGAAGGTGATGAGAGGAGGTGGAGACGACGAAGATGATGGTGTTCCAGAGGCCAGCCGTCACGGTGAGGGTGGCTAGAGCTCCGCCCAATTTCGGGCTATTTGGGTGCTTCTTTTTGTTCTTGGTTATGTCGCATTTTACAGAGAGAAGTGAAACGAGAGAGAGAGACTGCAGAAAGCCACTATCGTCTCGGCAGCCTGTTAGATCGTCAGTGGGTCTTGACGATGGTTTTAATCATTGTCGGTGGTTATCTTATACCTATGTTGCTCTTCGCTTGCATCTCGTGGTCTCTTTTTTCGTCTTCGAACTCTTTGGGGTTTTGAGATCTGAAGTTTTATGTACCCTCCGGTTCATACGGTTTTTTTTTCATTTTATATAGGTGCCTTGATGATTTCGTTTGTAACATTCGATTCCGGTAGCGAAGCTCTGCCGAAGTGTCTCCAGCAGTGTAAATCGACTTGATATCAATACAGAGACAGTTTAAAGTGATTTTCTGTGCAATTCAGCTGAAACGACTTCGATACGTTTGTTTCCGCCACTCGTATTGAAAAGAACTCTTCTGAACGACTCTTTTCGGTCATGAAAACGATCCTACAAGTGGTATGAGAGCTCAGGAGGAGGAGTTCTTACCATTTCAGCTGCAATTTCTGTTTTCTACACCTTCTTTTTCAAAATCAACAAATTTTCACTGTTAAAATGGCTTGATTTTCAAATATATTGTGCGAAACGGTGTTTTAACAAACCCTAGAAAGAATCAGATCTTAATTCGATTTAAAACTGGTTCAATTTTAAAAAAACTGTCCGAAACTTTCATTTCGCACGAAAGTGATATCATTTCGTTTGAACATTGCTTTGGTTTAGCATGAAATCAGACTTCATTTCGCACGAATAAGTCATTTCGCGTGAATCAGTTCATTGGATTTTCATTTCGTACGAAATCAGTGGTTTATTTCGCACGAAACAGCTATTTCGCTTGAAAGTTGTTCTTCAGATAGCCATTTCGTACGAAATCACCTATTTCATTCGAAAGTCTGTCATTCCGTACGAAACCATCATTCATTTCGCACCAGAGGAGTATTTCGTTTGAAAGAAGTTCATTCCGTGTGAAAAGTCATTTCGCGTGAAAATCTTTTTCGTTTGAAGATTCATTTCGTTTGAAAGTTGTGTTTGTGGAACTTTGAAAACCGAATCATGGAAAACGAGTTTTATAATGCCTTTGCTAGTCCGATGACTATTACTCAGAGTACTATGCTAGAAAATGAAACGGGGACAACGCAAAAACCGCCTAAGCTCATGAGTATCGAGGAATACAGTGGATGGGTCGAACGTTTTGCAAACTGGGTTCAAGCATATCACTTAGATGCTTGGGAACATACTGAATTTCAATATAGTAGACCGGTTGGGGACAATGGAGTGAAAATTGAAATAAGAAATCTGGGTGCTGAAGAGAAAAAGAAATACAAAGATGAAAAAATGATGGTTAGTATTTTGCAGCAAGCTATTAAAGAAGACATCTTGATTTTACTTCAACACAACGGAAGTGCACATTCGATATGGGTAGAATTGGAATCAAAGTTTCTTGGAAGTGATGAAATGATCAAGAACAAAAAGTCTCTTATGAAGAAAGAATTTGATTTATTCCGAGGGTTGAGAACTGAAAACACCATGCAGATTATTGAAAGATATTGCAATTTATCGAAGAATATGAAAAGATTAAACATCCAAAAGGATACAGATGAATTGATTGAAAAGTTGGCTGATGCGTTGCAACATGATGTTTGGGGCACGTATCTTATGATGTTGAAAAATAAACCGGATTTTAACAAGCTAACGCAGAGTGAATTTATTAAACAGCTTGAAGCTCAAGAGATGGAACAACGAAAGATAGCGAGAATGAAGAATTATGATGGAGAACAAGACATTGGTTTGTATTACAAAGGTGATGTTAGTGTTAAAACCAATATTTCACCAAAGATTGAAACTGCTTTCAATGCAAAAAGTTCTTCTGAAAGTTCATCTCAAGGTTCAAGTAGCAAAATGGGATTCTCTTCATTTCCGTCGTTTGATCCAAATTTATCAGCAACCAAGAGTGGGAAAGTGCTTCAGTGCAACATTGCTTTAAATCTTGAAAATGATTAAAATTACTCGGAAGAAGTTGCTAAAAGTCACATGTCTTTGTTGGTAACTGTATTAGAGTCGTATGGAAGTTTGGTTGCAGGAAGGATCAGAAATCCAATGCTAAGGAGGATTATGATCAGGTCGATGCTGAGGAGATGGAATTGATGGATATAAAATGGTGTTTGGCAAGTGTGTTGAGAAGAGCTGAAAAGTTTAAACAAATTACAAGAAGATATGATTTTCGTGATGCAAATGTTTCTACTTTAGGATTTGATAAATCTAAAGTTACTTGTTTTCGTTGCAGGGAAAAAGGACATTTCAAGAGAGAATGCACAAACCGCGAAGCAAGTGGAGCTCAAAATCCTTTTGGAAACAATGATTATTATCGAAAAGCAATTTATCATCAAGTTGCTCAACAGTCGTATCAACAAGAACAACAACAAACTGCACATGCTAGGAAGGTGATCGAAGATTCAAAGAAAGCGTGTCTTGTTAATCAAGATGATGAAAGTTCATCAAAAGGCTTCAGTTGGGATGAATATATTTCGACTGATAGTAAGGCATGTCTGATAGATCAAGATGATAAAAGGCTTCCAGAGGGTTTCAATTGGAAAGATTTCAGTTGGGATAATTTTGATCCTAACAGAACTTCAGATCATAAAGCAATTGTTGCTCAAATTGTTAAAGATAATGGTGAAAAATATACTACTGATGATTACTGGGCAGAAAAAATAAGAAAGCGTTTAGAAAAGAAAGATGAGAAAGTTGTAGAAGAGGTTCGTGTGATAAAGAAGCAGGATAAAGAAATTCCAGTGTTTGAGGTTAAGAAGGAAGCTGTTGCAGAAAAAGTGTCTGAGAATTGTGAAAACTATGAGACTATGAAGAAGCAAAACAGTGAATTGATTCACAACATGAACGGGCTGAAAGAATCATATGATGTCTTAAACAAAGCAATGAATCAATACAACGAGTCAAGCAGTGAACAAGCTGCAGCCATGAAGACACTTCAAGGAGCGTTCATGACAAAGCAGTTAGGCATCAATCATTACATTGATAAATGTGCAGAACTTGAACAAAAGTTGGAAACCCATAGAATAAAGACTGAAAGGGTTGAAAGATTATTGAAAAGTTACTCATGTGCTTCTTATGTTATTGACAGGATTTATCCCACAGTTGAAGGCATGAAGACGTTTGAAGAAAAGACATCTGAAGTGAAGAAGTCTGAAACAAAAGAAGAAACTGAAAAGAAGAATTCTGGTAAGAAACCATGTGTTGGATATAACAAGTGTCCACCCCCGCTTGAAAATGGATATTCCCCACAAAATCCAAATTCAGAAAGAGTAAAAAAGGCAACCAATTTACAGTGGGAATCTGAGTCTTCAGATAATTTGCCAGAGAGTATTGATGTCAATTTCACATCGTCCGACACTGATCATGAATCCGAGTTAATAAAGAAAGTGGTTGATCAGGTGTTGGATAAAGTTGAAACTGAGGAGTCAAAGTCGGAGTCAGAGTCGGAGTCAAAATCATAGTCAAAGTCCGACACGTCAAATTCAACAGTCAAAAAGCACAAACGAGTTTACAATAAAGAATTTCTGTTATCAAAATCTAATTTGAATGATGAACCGATCAAAGTGGCATATACTTTGAATGATTCAGACAAATTATATTCTGATAAGGAATTTCCAATAAGAGGTGTTAAACAAGAAATGATAAAAAAGGTTTTCAAACTAATAGAAATTAATATTTCTGAAATAAAAGATGAAAATCTTTCTGAAAAAACTAATCCTTTAACCTCAAGAGTTCAACAACGTTTAAACAAGAAAAAGGGTTACAGTTCTGGTTCAGGTTATCGAAAGAAACCAAACCATAACGGTAATTTCAAAAAGAAAGGTCTTGGTTTTATTCCACCAAAAACTGTATTTGTTTCAGGATCAAGTGCAGAGGACGAAGAAAAGAGTTCATTCTGGAAGCAGACGAATAAAGAATTCCTTGCTAAGAAGCAAGAGGAAATGAAGAAGAAAATTGTTCAGAAGACGGAGACGAGAACCTGTTTTCAATGCAAAACAGTTGGTCATATTGCCAGGAATTGTCAAAAGGCAATTCAAACAAAACAGGGAGTTTTTGATAAACTGAAAGGAAAGATGGTTGAAAATGAGCCATCAACCAAATAATTTATTGTTTTCAAAAATTCAAAGTTTGAGGTTGGTGAGTGTTCAAAAAGTTTTTACAGAAGAAAAGTAAAACTTAACCAAAAGTGGGTTGTTAAGAATTCTGATGCTAGTTCTGGCGATGAATCTGATTCCACAAAATCATAGGAGCCACAAGTTGTTATAAAAGAAGAAAAATCAGTGCCGCCATTTGATGATGCAAATTTTCCACCATTGCGGGCTGAAAATTTAAAATCAAAAATCGAAAAAGTTGAAATTTCAAATCAATTCTTTTCTGAAAAGAAAGATTTTGATGTTGAAAAGGTCTTTAACCCCACCATTCAAAATATTTTTGGAAAAATGATTGACGGGAAGGTCAAGGGGGTTAAGGAATTTTATGAAAAGAAAACAAAGAAACCAAATGAAGATGGTTCATCCCGGGTTAGTAACTGGGATAGAACTTATCACGACTAAACTCTGGACTTGCCGGAGCTATCAAGTTGGTAATCGTGGAGCAGGAATCGGCATCATTCTTGAAAATGTTTGTTTGGTAAACCTACAAGTGGTAGTTTTCTTGAAATTGTCATATTTTTTCAAGTGGTATGGATGGTAAGCGAACCTACAAGTGGTTGAAAAAAGAGGTTTTCACTTACAAAAAGTTAATCAAGGTCATTAAGTTGAACTTGATTTAACTTACTTTCATGTGATTGAGAAAACAAAGTGATGAATGAATCCCCTAACCTACAAGTGGTTTGAAAAATCATCAATTTATTTTCCGGAAAAACCATTTTGATTAAAACAAACTTAATTGTTTTGAAATCTTAATGGGAAAATAGTTTGTTGCGAGGGGGAGTTCTGATTGTTTATGCCAAGTGGATGGCGAATTGAAGCAATTCACAAAAGTTGTCATTTTTTTGTACAGTTTGTTTTCAAATTTCTTTTAAATGCTTTTGCATTTTAGGGGGAGTAAAAATTTCAGAAAATCCAAAAACATTTGAAAATTTGAAAAAGGCAAAAACATTGAAAATTTTAAAAATGAGTTTTGTTATGAAAAAGAGGAAATGATAGTACATCAGTGGACTATCACAGCACGCTAAAGAATTAGAAAGTTAAAATGTGATAAACGGTCTCACTGATGATATGCCAGTAGGTTTTTGCACACTTAGTAGATTGTGTTCGAGATATAAACCTAAATTTCAAACTTACTTATCTCGTGGGGAACATCTCTTGGATATATGGGTAACCCCCGAAATCTTGTTTGTAAGATCCCTCTTTCTGAGATACTAGGTCTTTATGCTTAGTGATATCTGGGGTATTATCCTGGGACTTCTGATTTTGCGGAAGAAATGGCCTTGTCCCCGTATAATACTTTTCGCTTGCTTGAAATATAACACCCCCTCAGCATAAAAAATGATGAAACATTGCAAAATGCTAATCATGTGTTGTTGAAGAAAAGATTCTCTAAAAGGAACACACCTAAAGTCGAAGCCATCATCTCTCTGATTTTGCGGAAGCAATAGCCTGAGCTCTCATGGCCCTCGCATTTAACCCTTTACAGATATCATCTAGGTATACTCACCTGTAAGACTGAGGTGGGATATGCGTATAAGTTTAAGTCTTTAAAACATTAATCTCATATCTCGAAACAGTTGAACTTTGTGTGAAAATTTAAGTGGATCAGTAATCTAAGTGAATCGTTTAAAACTTAAAATGTTTAAAGTTTAACGGTGTTGGTGACTTGTTTCAAAAAATGATATGATCCTCTTACACAAACTCACAAAAATATTGTTTGTAAATATCTCTTTACTGCTTTTCATTAAAAACAAAATCCAAAAAGATTTTCAGAGTGTTTTAGCATAAATTTTGAAAAATTCAAAAAGATTTTCGACAACTGATGTTGAATGACTAATTTTCAAAATTCCAAGTGGTGAATATGATGAACAGGTTTGGGAGAGTGTTTATAAAGAAGTTTGTACAAGTGGTCGTCAGTGATTAAATCATTATTGAATGATACCTACAATGTGATTTCTAAAGTTTGTCAAATTGATTAAATTTGTGAAATTTATTGTGAGGTAGAGAATGTGCAGGAATGAAGATTGGCTAGAGCTAGGTTCTGACTTCTGAGGATCCTGTGGTTACAAAAAGCCAGGCTTCTGATCTAAAGAAAGTAAATTACAGACTGCGATCCTAGTTTATCAAAAGGGGGAGTCTGAAGACATAAGAGCCAGCATCAAATTCTGGATCAAAGATCAACTTTCAAGGGGAAGTTTGAATGGTTGAGAGCCAGGTTTGAATCATGTGATCCATGCGAGCTGCTGATGCTGATGAACTTAAGGAATCAAGAGACCTGATCAAAAGAGGATAAAGCCAGGTTGCGATCCTAAAAGTGAAAGAGAAAAAAAAAAGAGTGGAGAAAAGATTGATTGAGGACGCTTACAATGGAGAATCTTTGGAGAGAGCGAGAGGACTGATAAAGACTGAAGGTTTGACAACCGAAGACTCGACACCGAAGACTTCGTCAACATCCAAGGGGGAGTATGTTGGTGCATATGTCTGTCGACTTCATCTTGTATCGAGTCTTGTATTTGAATAGATAGATCAGGGCACGTAGTACGAGAAAATGTGAAAAATGTGTGATATGTTGATTTCGCACGAAATGAGAAGTGCTCATTTCGCACGAAATAGCAATGGCTACTTCGTATGAAATAGCAAGTTCATTTCGCTTGAACAGTTTCGTGCGAAATAGCTCGTCTATATATAGGTGCCTTGATGATTTCGTTTGTAACATTCAATTCCGGTAGCGAAGCTCTGCCGAAGTGTCTCCAGCAGTGTAAATCGACTTGATATCAATACAGAGACAGTTTAAAGTGATTTTCTGTGCAATTCAGCTGAAACGACTTCGATACGTTTGTTTCCGCCACTCGTATTGAAAAGAACTCTTCTGAACGACTCGTTTCGGTCGTGAAAACGATCCTACACTATGACGCCCGCCCCGCAACGCGGGGGGTGAAACCCTAGTTTTGCCATATAGAAAGTTAAATAGAATATCTCAAAAATAGTATATTGTATTATTTAAAGATTAGTTTTTTTTCCTAATTCTTAGCAACTTAACTAAACATACAAAAGATAATGTGGTTATTTTTATCTACAAATATCACGTGAAATGCTTTATAAAATTTCAAATATATTGTTGTAAATCATGACAAACCAAGCAAATACCTTTTGTTTTCGTGACGAACCAAACTGATTCCGACTAAATAAAATCGATATTGATACCAATATTGGTGTTAATGTGGTTATTTTTATTTACAAATGTCACGTAAAATGCTTTATAAAATTTCAAATATATTGTTGTAAATCATGACAAACCAAGCAAATACCGTTTGTTTCCATGATGAACTAAACTGATTCCGACTAAATAACATCAATATTCGTACTGGTACCAGTATTGGTTTTCGAACGATGTAAAAAAATGTTGATATCCTCTTGGGCAAATCTCTTTTGTTTTCAATACCGAATGTCATTATCGTACCACTATTGTAACAAATAGATACGATACCGACTAAATGCTCGAGCAACGCGCATGGATATTTACTAGTTTATATATAAATCCAATGCATTATCAACATATTTTCATTCTGTAATATTTATCGTTTGATGGATGTAACAGGTATATTAGGGGTGCAGGAGGTGCCTGCGATCAGGGCCCAAATCAATATAGGGCCGGAAAAATTTTCAAAAATTATATATTTAGGGTGGGGTTCTAGAGTGAACACTAGTGTATTTGCGAACTGAGTGAACAAATCCTGGCCATTGATTTACACACATGTATGGCTATCATCAAATCGTAAAATACACTAGTGTATTTCAACATCAAATCCTGGCCATTGATCTACACATGTGTCTGGCTAGGATTAGTTCACCCAGTTCGCAAGCTACACTAGTATTCACTCTTGAACCGAATCCTATATATATATACATAGGAGAAATATCATTTAGGAACCACCCTTTATTACGAGAACCGCGAGAAACAATGTGAACACAACCAAAATTATCTAAAAATAGCTAAAAAACACACAAAAAAATTTTTATTTAATATTTTTTAATGAAAAATCGCTGCTGGATTTCGTTATTAAAAAAATAAAAAAAAAATTGGCTACTAAAAGTAGCGATTTAAACATAAAAATATGAGTAAATTACAAAAATCGTCCTTTATGTAGGTCACTTATTGCAAACTGTGCCCTTTGTCTTCAATAATTACAAAAAAACGTACTTAATGTTTGCAAACCCTTGCTAGTTATGTCCTTTAGTCATAGCTCAGTTAATTTTGTGGTTAAATCTGACCAAATGGACCTCACATGAGGGTATTTTTGTGGTTAAATCTGACCAAATGGACCCCACATGAGAGTAAAATGACCAAAATACCCTCATGTAGGTTCCATTTGGTCAGATTTAACCACAAAAAGTTAACTGAGTTAGGGCTAAAGGACATAACTTGCAAGGTTTTGCAAACATCGAGTACGTTTTCTGTAATTATTGAATACAAAGGACACAGTTTGCAATAAGTGACATACATAAACGACGATTTTTGTTATTTACTAAAAAAAAATTGTGTGTTTTTTAGATTTTTTTAGGTTTTTTGGGGGTCAGGTTTTTTTTTTTTTTGGGGGGGGGGGGTTAGGTTCTTTTAGTTTTTTTGGTGGTGTAGTGGGTTTATTTTGTTATGTTCACATTGGTTCTCGTGGTTCTCACAATAAAGGTGGTTCTCGCATAAACCCTACCCTATATGAAATTAGGCTACTCGGTGTGGGGAGCAGCGTATGGCCGGCGAGGATCGGTGACGCCCTAGCACACCTGTCACGGCCCTCGACCCGGTTTACCTGGTTCAGAAGTCGTGGGACAGAAACCCGTGGTTTTGGTGTTTAATTAGGCAGCGGAAAATTTAACAGGATCGTTTATAATGAAAACACCCATTTATTTTATTTCAACTTTCGGGACAAACCCCGTAGTTTACAATAAAGGACAAACCCCGTCATTCAATTTGTACAAAACGACACATTGTTATAAATTACAGTAGTAAGGACGATTACAATGTTTATATCAACCAATTACCCAACGGTATTTGTCACTCGACTCGATTCTATAACTATGGTCATATCACTCATTGGCTAACCCGTTGTCCAATGGTGACGATTATCAAGTAATGTATACAAAACCCCACATACCGGCTGTAATTGAAGATTACAAAGACTTAATCCCTGTAATTATAACTTTGAAAATAAATAGGGTTTTGGAAATTATTTGGTAAAAAGAGAATGACTCACACTGCAAGTTTAGTTGGACAGAATTTTGCCTACTCATTTAGCTCGTAACCTAGTTAAATAACAATGCACACGAAACGAGGTTAGTAACTTAATACAACATTTACGATAAGCTCACGAAATCAAAACCCTCACGACGAATGACAAAGTATAGCCCGAATTTGGGCTGCACTTAAACATCCATCGGATCAGTTTCAATCGATCGGACATTGTATCGTAGCAGTGATCGAGTTATTACCCTGTAATCGTAGCAGCGTTCACCACCTAAATACTCGTAACTAAGCAGAATATGATCGTTTTGAAAGGATTTTTCGAACACAGATGAAAGCCCCATGCACATACTATTTATAGCTAAATTTTGAGTCTCTCGCGGCCCACGTAAACCTGAAGAGAGTCTTGCGCGGCCCGCGAGGGCCACCCTAGCTACGACTAGGGCTACCGTGTCACGGTGTAGGTCTGCCACGTGTCTAACACATGGCCTGAAGCTTATCCGGAGACTTACCAAGCTGTCGCGGCCCGCCACAGAACAATAAAATTGAATTTCTTGGTTTTTCATAAGGATTAGGGTTTTCGGGGTCTGGGTTTTTACTTACGGAGTGTTGTGGGACATTTTTGCAGGTCCTTACATCCTCCCCACCTTATTTAGAATCTCGTCCTCGAGATTTACTCGAACAGGTAAGAGTATTTCAGCTTCATTTCTGATTCCAGTTCCCATGTATACTTTGGTCCTCTTTTTGAATCCCACTTGACTTTGACCAGTACTAATCTCTTGTGCTTGAGGAATTTGACCTTCCCGTCTTCTATTTGAAGAGGTTTTTCCACAAATTTCAACTTTTCATTTACTTCTATATCTTGAAGAGGTACTATCAGTGATTCATCAGATAAACACTTCTTGAGGTTAGATACATGAAACACATCATGTACCCCGGTTAATTCTTCTGGTAGTTGTAGTTTATAAGCAACTGGTCCAATTCGTTGGGTAACTGAAAATGGTCCTATGTATCTTGGACTTAGCTTTCCCTTTTTACCGAACCGAACTACCCCTTTCCAAGGATAAACTTTCAAGAGTACCTTGTCTCCAACTTGGAATTCTAATGGCTTGCGTCGATTGTCTGCATAACTCTTTTGGTGATCTCGAGCTGTTTTCAGCCTTTCATTAATTTGAGTTATCTTATCGGTGGTTTCTTGTACAATCTCGGGACCTGATAACTGACTTTCTCCTATTTTTGCCCAACAAATTGGGGTTCGACACTTTCTTCCATACAGTGCTTCGAACGGGGCAACATTGATGCTGGTGTGGTAACTGTTGTTATAGGAGAATTCTATTAACGGTAAGTGGTCGTCCCAGTTTCCACCAAAGTCTATCACACATGCCCTGAGCATGTCTTCGAGAGTTTGGATCGTTCTTTCACTTTGTCCATCTGTTTGGGGATGGTACGTCGTACTTAAATTTAATCGCGTTCCTATTGCTTCTTGGAAACTTGTCCAAAAATGCGAAGTGAAACGACTATCCCTATCTGACACAATAGAGAGTGGAACTCCATGTAATGAGACTACATCGTCTACGTATAACTTAGCCAATCTTTCCATGCTAAAGGTTTCCTTCATTGGCAGGAAATGGGCTGATTTGGTTAATCGATCTACAATTACCCAGATTGCATCATTACCTTTCCTAGTCTTGGGTAACTTGGTAACAAAGTCCATTGTTATTAGTTCCCATTTCCATACAGGCATTTCTAATTGTTGAAGTAAACCTGAAGGTTTCTGGTGTTCTGCTTTGACTTGCGAACAAGTCAGACACTTAGATACATATCTAACTATGTCCTTTTTCATTCATATCCACCAGAAGTTATTCCTTAAATCTTGGTACATTTTATTATTACCAGGGTGCATGGTATATCTAGATTTATGGACTTCCTCTAAAATCTTATTTCTTAAATCTCCTCGTCTAGGTACCCAAGTTCTTTTCTTATGGAATCTCCAGATTCCATCAGTCCCTTGCTCTAATTCCGTTATCCTTCCTTTCATTCCTTCAGCATCATCCTGGATTGCTGCTTCTTAAACATTCTTCAGTTGTTCCATTAAATCTAATTGAAGATTTAATCTAAGAATACGGATTCGTTTTTGTTTTTCATGGTACATACGACTTAAGGCATCTGCTACTACATTTGCCTTTCCTTCATGATATTGAATGTCACAGTCGTAGTCACTTAGAATTTCCATCCATCTCCTTTGCCTCATGTTTAATTCTTTTTGACTGAATATGTACCTTAAACTTTTATGATCTGTATAGACAGTAAACTTACTTCTGTACAGATACTGTCTCCAAATTTTAAGGGCAAAAATTATTGCTCCTAATTCTAAGTCATGAGTTGTATAATTTTCCTCGTGCTTCTTCAACTGCCTTGATGCATATGCAATTACCTTTTTGCATTGCATTAGCAAACATCCTAATCCCAACTTAGAAGCATCACAGAAGACTTCAAAATCTTCAGTTCCGTCGGGCAAGGCGAGAATTGGGGCATTTGTTAATCTTTGCTTCAAAATCCTAAAGGACTCTTCTTGCTTAGGTCCCCATTCAAACTAAACAATTTTACAGGTTAGCTTAATTAATGGAACAACTATCTTAGAAAAGTCTTTGATAAAACGCCTATAGTATCCAGCCAACCCTTGGAAACTTCTAACTTCATTTTCTGATTGTGGGACCTTCCAATTTATGATTGCTTCTATCTTGGAGGGATCTACGTGAATACCTTCATGATTCACCATATGTCCTAAAAATTGCACCTCCTGTAGCCAAAATTCACATTTCGAGAATTTGGCATAAAGTTTTTCCTTTCTTAACAAGGTTAAGAGTGCATGTAGGTGCTCACAGTGCTCGTCCTGACTCTTGGAATAAATAAGTATATCATCTATGAAGACAATTACGAATTTATCCAAATATGGTTTACAGATCCTATTCATCATGTCCATAAATGCTGTAGGAGCATTAATTAGTCCAAATGGCATGACTGTAAACTCGTAATAGCCATACCTAGTCCTGAAAGCAGTTTTAGGTATGTCTTCTTCCTGTACTTTCAACTGATGATATCCGGAGCGCAAATATATCTTAGAGAAGTATCTTGCTCCCTGAAGTTGATCGAAAAGATCATCAATCCTAGGTAATGGGTATCGATTCTTAATTGTAACCTTATTCAATTCCCTATAATCGATACACATCCGCATTGAACCATCCTTCTTTTTCACAAACAACACTGGTGCTCCCCAAGGGGATGAACTAGGTTGTACGAATCCTTTGCTTAGCAATTCGTCTAACTGCTTTTTCAGTTCTAACATTTCAGTGGGTGCTAACCGATAGGGTGCCTTGGCTATTGGTGTAATTCCAGGAATTAGATGAATTTTAAACTCTACTTCCCTATCTGGCGGTAATCCTGGTAGCTCTTCTGGAAATACATCTGGGTATTCTGACACTACTGGAATTTCCTTAAGTTCCTTAACTTTAGTGTTAATGATTACCGAAATCATATACACTATTCCTTGTTTTTTTTTTCATAATTAGCAACTTTCATTACTGAAATGAACTTCAATGGTTTACGTGGTTTATCTCCGGTAACCACAACTATTTCTCCTGCGGGTGTATGAATTTCTATGGAATTCTTATCACAGAGGATTCGAGCATGGTTGGCTACTAACCAATCCATTCCTAGCACGACATCGAATCCAGTGAAATTCATAGGTAACAAGTATGCAGAAAATTTATGGCCTGAGAGTTCTATTTTTTCCCTCTTGTAAAACCATATCTATGCTAACAGAATTTCCATCTGTTGTTTCTACCGTATAAATCTGCTTAAGTTTGGTTAAAGGTTCCTTAAGAGCTTGGCAGAATGAAGTATTTATAAAACTTTGGTTTGCACCAGAGTCAAATAATACTTTTGCGTAAACGTCATGTACAAGAAACATACCAGCTATCACATCTGGGATCAGATCTGCTTCCTGGGTCGTCAGCTGAAAAGCTCTTGCATTCTTTTTATTAGTTCCTTCAGTTGCTTTTGCCTTGTTGTTAGCTGGCTTGACCAATTTAGGGCATTCTGGTCTAAAATGCCCAGCTTCTCCGTAGTTGAAGCAAATTGTTGATTTCTTCCAACACTCCTCCTCTCGGTGTCCTTGTGCCTTGCAGAAATTATATTTCTCTTAACATTTACCAAAATGTTTCTTTCGGCAGTTTCTGCAGAATGGAGGTGTGGAAAATTGCCCAGTTCCCTTTTTCTTGAAGTTGCTATTAGTATTACCCCCACGGAATCATTGGGTAATTTTCTGGGCCAATTC
This sequence comes from Helianthus tuberosus, assembly GCA_030545235.1. Taxonomy (NCBI): domain Eukaryota; kingdom Viridiplantae; phylum Streptophyta; class Magnoliopsida; order Asterales; family Asteraceae; genus Helianthus; species Helianthus tuberosus. The sequence continues at coordinate 181,960,994 of CM060393.1, read as the reverse complement.
CTTTTTTCTATTTTCTTCTCTTGTGCGCACCAGTCCGTCAGTCAAGGTGTTAGCCAGTTCAACAGCATCGTCAATTGTGCGGGGTCTCGCAGCTTTGACTATATCACGAATTTCGCTAATTAGTCCCCAAATATATCGAGAAATAAGTACCGGTTCTGGCGAGGTCAGAGTTGGTACAATTCTAGCATACTCAAAAAATTTCGAAGTATACACTCGACAGTCCACATTCACCATCCGGTGATTCAGGAACTTATTTGTCATTTATTCCTTTTCATAGTCGGGACAAAATTTTCTTTCCACCATCCTCTTAAATTCTACCCAACTCACGGCATACGCCACGTCACTTCCCTTGGCTTGCAGCACTGATGTGCACAAAATGCAAAATATAAATTACATCAATTGTGGCATAAAACTAACCCTTTTTAAGTACTAATGTTGGAAAAAGTGTGTTTTTGTCTTCCTTTTGTATTTTCAGGATTAAATGAGCTCAAATTAACAAAAGAAGCAAAAAGGCAGCTAAATCTAACATAAATACAAGAAAAGGAACAAACGTGGCATGCCCGACCTCCCGGATAGCATCTTCCCAAGCAAAACAAGAAAACAGAAGACCGAACACGCCCCGTGCTCAGTGAGCACGGGGGCGTGCCCAAGTGTCAGCAGAAAAGACAAAGCTGTAGAAGCTTCTATCAACCTCCACGGGGCCGTGCTCAGCGGACACGGGGCCATGGTCAACTCTAAGATTCGCAGAATCTGAGGAAATATTGATAGTACAGATACGCTTCTTGACACGGGGGCGTGGTCAACTAATGCAGACAAACTGCAATTAATGAAGACAGAGAAGAAGGTGGACACGGGGCCGGGCCCAATGGACACAGGGTCGTGCCCGAGCTGCTGTTCAGTCTATAAATAGGGGTGCTTGGCTCATTTGCAAACCATCCCTTGGCACACCACCTCTCTCACACTTCACCCACCACCCACCACCATCACAACACCATCATCCACCACCATCATCGATTGTCCATCATAGAGTGTGTGAGTCATCTCGGGATCCAAGATTGATCGTAAGTGTTCTTGACAATCAAAGGCCATGTTTTCCTAAGTCTCTTACATCACTTGGTGAAGACAAGTGTCTAGTGTAATACTTTTTATTTTTAATCTTTTCACACTTTTTACTTGGTTTTGTATTAATGACTTTAATAACTAGTTTCTTATGTTGAAGGTGATTCTTCCTTATCATTTGTCCGTGGTGTCTTGGCATTATTTTACTGTCAATATAAAATAAAAGATTTTCACCATTCATATCTCCACGGTCTATATGGAGATATGTTGGCTACCTGGTCGGAGGTTAAGGTAACAGATTGGTAAGAGTATTGCCTTGTTCAGTGTATAGATGCTGCAAGGACCTGGGTCAAATTTAGTAGGACCACCTTCAATACCCACCGGTATTGGATGGCGGGGGTCCAAACTCTTTGATCCCCTCATATGTAAGCTACTATTAATACTTTAACCCGGTTATTTAGGATTGTATCCCTGCTGACTCAGACTACTTAGCCGAGGGTAACGTCACATTCAAAAGAGGGGCCTACCATAATATGCATTAATAACTTAATTAATTATCTTTCAATAATCCGACCCTTTAGGATTGTATCCTTGCTGACTCAAACTACTGGGTTGAGGGTAACGTCAACTTCAAAAGAGGGGCCTACTACAATAACTAAGATAATCTCTTAAAAAGTGCAAAAGTGCGGAAATAATCAAAGGTTACACTAAACACGAGTCGGAGCCAAGTGATTCATCTTGTCTATCTGTTTTTACTTTTATTTTATTTTTCAGCATTTTAGTTAATTTTTATTTTTCTAGTTAAAAACATTTTTCTAACTTTTGATTTGATTAGACGTTGAGGATAAACCGGTACTAAAAACTCTTGTGTCCTTGGACGACCTCGGTATCTTACCAACACTATTCTACGCTCACGATGGGTGCTCTTGCCCATATGTGTGTTTGGTGTTAGTAAATATCGTGTTTTATAAATTTAAAACTTGGCTAACATGTAAAAAGGGCTTAAAATATACTTAAACTTATATACAAACCACACACGCATCAAGTTTTTGGCGCCATTGCCGGGGACACAAGGATTTTAAGAAAGTTAGGAATGAATGGCCTAATCGTTTTTTTCTAATTTTTCTGTTTTTTTAGGATTTTCTTAGTTTTTCAGTTTCTGTAGAGCTCAGCACGGGCCGTGCCCAACATTGTTACTGGCAGTTTTTATTTTCCGAGTTACAGGGAGTTGAGCACGGGGCCGTGTCGAACTCCCCAGTAACAGGGATCCGGAAAACAATCACTGTATCTCCGACCACGGGCCGTGTTCATCTGAGCACAGGGCCGTGGTGAAGCTTCTGACCAACGTTCTTTTCTGTTTTTATTGCAGGACTTGGAACCCAGGCACCACATCTGAACTTTCTACGTAGTGTATGAGCTCCAGTTCTAGTAGAGACATAAAAGAACCTCTTGAAGAACCCGAACGCTTTCTCAGAAAAAGGCTTAAAGCTAAAAACCAAGAGAAAGTTTCGGGGGACCCACTTCCAATGGCGGACCAACGTACCTTCATGGATTGCCTACGACCCACCGTAGGTAATCTCGGCGCCGCTATCAATGCACCGAATGTCGAAGCCAACAACTTCGAACTTCGGCCACATTTGATACAAATGCTTCAAAATTCCGCAACCTTCCATGAGCTTGCGGACGAGGATCCTCATCTACATATTACTAATTTCTTAGAAATATGTGATACCTTTCGGATCAATGGAGCATCAAACGACGCCATCCGCCTTCGTATGTTCCCATTCTCACTAAAAGAACGAGCTAACGCTTGGCTTATCACCCTCCCAGTTGGTTCGGTAAACACCTGGGATGAACTAGCCCAAAAGTTTCTATATAAGTATTTCCCTCCTGCTAAAACGGCTAAATTAATGACTGAAATTAATACATATTCCCAAGAGGATGGGGAATCCTTATATGAAACTTGGGAAAGGTTCAAGGAGCTACTAAGAAAGTGTCATCATCACGGTCTTGCGGTATGGCAACAAGTATTCACTATCTACAATGGGTTATTGCCACACACAAGACAAACACTTGATTCTAGCTCCGGGGGACTTTTAGGTAATCGTCGCCCAAATGAAATATATAATCAAATTGAGGAAATTGCTCAAACCAATTTTCAGTGGCACACTCCCCGAGGCAATAAATCTATTGCCCCGGGCGCCCATAAGGTTGATGAAAGCACTTCTTTACAAGCTCAAATCGAGGCCCTTTCCTCAAAAATCAAAAAGTTAGAAATGGCAAAAACGGTCTCGGTTATGGCTTGTGGGGGGTGTGGTGGGCCACATGAAAATTAGAGTTGTATGAAAGAATTAGATGATCAAACAGAAACGGTAAACTACATTGATAATAGGCCTAGGCCGTCGGGTCCTCCAACGTGTACCTACAACCAAGGATGGCGTAACCACCCTAACCTTGGTTGGAGAGAACCCGGCAATAGTAGTAACCAACAAAATCTAAACCAACGAACAAACTTTCAACAACAACAAAATTTCTCTCAACAACAAGGTGGACGAGAAAGGCTTGAAGATACTGTATCTCGCCTCATCTCCGACACCGAAAAGAAAAACTCAGATCGATTTCAGCAATTGGAATCGAATTTTAGAAATCAACAAGCTAGCATTCAAAACATTGAAAAACAATTAAATCAAATAGCTCAAAATTTCTCTGAGAGACCACAAGGCGCGTTACTAAGTAATACCGAAACCAACCCAAAGGCGCAAGTACATCTCATAACATTGAGAAACCGTACCGTGGGTCCCGAAGAGGCTCCACTACCACCAACTGAAAGAAGCCAATCTAGCCAAACCACAACTCCACCCACGACCCAACAAGAGAAGGCTTCTCTACCAGTTCAAGAGCCTACTAAGACTCATCCAGTTCCATACCCCGGTCGGTTAATTCGTCAAAAGACCGATGTGCAATTCGCAAAGTTCGAAAATTTACTAAAACAATTGCATGTTAATATTCCATTTATCGAAGTCCTAACTCAAATGCCTAAATATTCCAAATTCATGAGGGACTTCCTCACTCATAAAAGGAAAATTGAATCATTGCAATTAGTTAACTTAGGCGAAGAATGCTCCACCTTGCTACTCAACAAACTCCCGCAAAAGAAGCTTGACCCCGGAAGCTTCACAATTCCTTGCTCGATTGGGAAATCCCCCATTCGTAATGCATTAGCCGATCTCGGGGCAAGCATCAACCTCATGCCCTCATCAATGTTCAACCGACTCGGCTTAGGGAAAACAAGCCCTACAAGAATAAGCATACAACTCGCCGATAGATCCGTCAAATATCCACAAGGTGTCGCTGAAAATCTATTGGTCAAAGTCGGTGAATTTGTCTTTTCGGCCGACTTTGTCATACTAGATATGGAGGAAGATATCGAAGTACCACTCATCCTAGGGAGGCCATTCCTAGCTACGGCCCAAGCAGTGGTAGATATGAATGATGGAACACTAACATTAATGGTTGGGGATGAGGAAGTGAAGTTTGGAGTTGGAAAAAGAGTAGAAGATGAGGACCAGGTCAACTACATGAAGGTCATTGACTCAAGTTTGGATGATGATCTCCGACGGTGTAGCATGGGATGCAAAACATCCCACTTGGGTAACATATGACCAGGCTTTGGGTCTAGCCAATGACCCTTATAAACGTGGCGCACCACGGAGGCATTCCAGGGAACTATCCTTAGTTTAGTTTAAATTAATTTTTATGTTTTCTAGTTTAGTTTAATTTTCAGGAATAAAACACACTCGAGATGGTGAAGGATAACAAGGGAAACATGAACCAGCACCCCATGCACGAAAACAGGGCCACCCGACAAATTTTTCTTCATTACAGCAAGTTCAGCACAGGTCGTGCCCTCCCAACACGGCCCCGTGCTGCACAATCTGCAGAAAATGCCCAATTCAGGTAACTGGACACGGGGCGTGCTCAATGAACACGCCCCCGTGCCCAGGCTTTTGTTTCTTTTTGGCAATTTCTGTCACTGGCGATCTGAACACGGGGCCGTGCCCGGACACCACGGGGCCGTGTCCAGACGCCCAGTAACATAAAATTTTGTTTTTTCACACCTTTTTACACATTCAATCAACCTAAAAACTTATTTTTGGGACACATTGAGGACAATGTGTAATTTAAGTGTGGGGGGGGGGGATGCTAAAACCTTGAATCTTGCAAGTCCTAATAACAAGCCTTATACAAAACTCTATTGGAACCGCTAATCACCCGAATTTTTTTTACTTGTCTAGGTTTAACTTGAGAATTTCAAATTCTAAAAAGGTTATATTTTTACAAATTTACAACCGATAGCGTCGTGATAAAAAGAACCAACATAAGAAAATTATGAAACGGCATGACAAGCTTAGTTAAAATTTGATTATATATACTTGATCACATAAAAAAACTCATTCCCACAAAAGTGAGTTTTGAGCCTTTATTGAGCATACAAATATATATCTTTAAACTAAATGCTCATTTTTCGTTTCTTGTGTGAATAGCCGCTTGGTTCTTACGACTCTAGAACTTGCCACGACGATACATTCTCAGTCCTTACCAACTTAAACCCGAGTAAGTAAATGACGGAGGCATTAGGACTAACCCTTTTTATTTCTACACCATTATTTTTTCTTTTCTTTTTACCATCTACCGAAAATACCCCTAGTTAACCCCTTTGAGCCTAAACCTTTTCATTTCATAACCCAAAACAAACACTCTTTCACCCACCAAAACCTTTTTATTTTTAAACCCTTTGTTTTAGTAACAAGCTCGGTTTTTCTTATGACTTTCAAAAAAAATGTTGATGATGAAGCAAAAGAGAAATAAACAAACAAGTCCATCAAAAATAACTTTGTTTGAATAATGGCTTCATCAAAATAAAAATTGCAAAATAAAAAAAAGTCTTACAGAAACCGACGCTTTTTACGCCTTTCGCCCTTTTTACTAACCACTAACCCAACCACCTACCTTTAACACAAGCCTAACTCTTCACCCCAAAAGTCCTCTTGATATTTACAAAGGTATATAGTTAAAAAGGAGGAGGATTGATTGCTTGGCAAGCTTATGGTAGGAATAAGTTACATGCCGCTCTCGAGTGATCCACTAAAATACATCTTCGGCCGAGTGTTGAGTGATCCCCTATGAGGTATGTGAACTTGTATATAAATGGAATTTTAAAAAAGGCATGTTATGCCTTAATAAGTAATTTATCTTATGTAATGTTTTAAATAAATCATGATGAATAGGATTGTAAATAAATAAAAAAAAAACTTAATAAAGAATCTTGGAAATCCCGACACTCTATGACAAGCCCAAAAACCTTCTCTTCTACCCATTCCATTTGGGAGTGCAAAGCCACATTATAAAGAGTTTTGCTTGAGGACAAGCAAAGATTCAAGTGTGGGGGTATTTGATGTGCACAAAATGCAACATATAAATTACATCAATTGTGGCATAAAACTAACCCTTTTTAAGTACTAATGTTGGAAAAAGTGTGTTTTTGTCTTCCTTTTGTATTTTCAGGATTAAATGAGCTCAAATTAACAAAAGAAGCACAAAGGCAGCTAAATCTAACATAAATACAAGAAAATGAACAAACGTGGCATGCCTGACCTCCCCGACAGCATCTTCCCAAGCAAAACAAGAAAACAGAAGACTGAACACGCCCCGTGCTCAGTGAGCACGGGGGCGTGCCCAAGTGTCAGCAGAAAAGACAAAGCTGTAGAAGCTTCTATCAACCACCACGGGGTCGTGCTCAGAGGACACGGGGCCGTGGTCAACTCTAAGATTCGCAGAATCTGAGGAAATATTGATAGTATAGATACGCTTCTGCACACAGGGGGCGTGCCCAGCGGACACGGGGGCGTGGTCAACTAATGCAGACAAACTGCAATTAATGAAGACAGATAAGAAGGTGGACACGGGGCCGTGCCCAATGGACACAGGGTCGTGCCCGAGCTGCTGTTCAGTCTATAAATTGGGGTGCTTGGCTCATTTGCAAACCATCCCTTGGCACACCACCTATCTCACACTTCACCCACCACCCACCACCATCACAACACCATCATCCACCACCATCATCCATTGTCCATCATAGAGTGTGTGAGTCTTCTCGGGATCCAAGATTGATCGTAAGAGTTCTTGACAATCAAAGGCCATGTTTGCCTAAGTCTCTTACATCACTTGGTGAAGACAAGTGTCTAGTGTAATACTTTTTATTTTTAATCTTTTCGCACTTTTTACTCGGTTTTGTATTAATGACTTTAATAACTAGTTTCTTATGTTGAAGGTGATTCTTCCTTATCATTTGTCTGTGGTGTCTTGGCATTATTTTACTGTCTATATAAAATAAAAGATTTTCACCATTCATATCTCCACGGTCTATATGGAGATATGTTGGCTACCTGGTCGGGGGTTAAAGGAACGGTTTGGTAAGAGTCTTGCCTTGTTCAGTGTATAGATCCTGCAAGGACCTGGGTTAAATTTAGTAGAACCTCCTCCAATACCCACCGGTATTGGATGGCGGGGGTCCAAACTGTTTGATCCCCTCATATGTAAGCTACTATTAATACTTTAACACGGTTATTTAGGACTGTATCCCTGCTGACTCAGACTACTTAGCCGAGGGTAACGTCACCTTCAAAAGAGGGGCCTACCATAATATGCATTAATAACTTAATTAATTATCTTTCAATAATCCGACCCTTTAGGATTGTATCCTTGCTGACTCAAACTACTGGGTTGAGGGTAACGTCACCTTCAAAAGAGGGGCCTGCTACAATAACTAAGATAATCTCTTAAAAAGTGCAAAAGTGCGGAAATAATCAAAGGTTACACTAAACACGAGTCGGAGCCAAGTGATTCATCTTGTCTATCTGTTTTTATTTTTATTTTATTTTTCAGCATGTTAGTTAATTTTTATTATTCTAGTTAAAAACCTTTTTCTAACTTTTGATTTGATTAGACGTTGAGGATAAACCGGTACTAAAAGCTCTTGTGTCCTTGGACGACCTCGGTATCTTACCAACACTATACTACGCTCACGATGGGTGCACTTGCCCATATGTGTGTTTGGTGTTAGTAACTATTGTGTTTTATAAATTTAAAACTTGACTAACGTGTAAAAAGGGCTTAAAATATACTTAAACTTATATACACACCACACACGCATCAAGCACCGTGTTCCACCATTCTAATGCCTCCTCCTTAAAAAGGTGGGATGCATACATAACCTTATCTTCCTCTGCGCATTTACTGATTTTGATTACTACTTCGGTCTTTTCTAACCAACGAAGTGCGGCAGTCGCCCCTTCATTGCTTTCAAATTCAACTGGCTTACAGCCAATAAATTCTTTATAGGTGCAACCAGATGTTGCAACTCTCATTTTCTTAAGAAATGGGGCTTTCACCACATTATAATCGTTATTGCCTCCTCCATTTACACTGTGACTAAAATTATCGTCGCGAGTGTGTTTGTTGTGGTTGGCTTGTGACGGTTCAATGGGGATTTTTTACAGCAGCGACGATTGCCGGGATAGCATTGGCTATACCCTGGGCAACTATATTTTGGATATCTTGTCTGTTGAGAAAGTGGTCTTCATTATTTTGTTCAGATTGGTTAACTTCATTTACCGGTTGGTTTTCCGCATTTTCCATCTGAATAATTAACAATATATAAATTATTGTCACAAATTGGATAGCAATCAAACACAATAAAACAATCACAGAAACAATTAAGTCAACACGTATAGCCAAAATTGTCGACCTTGCGACTTTCATAGATTTTTATATTAATATGCGTCGATACAAACCAACTATTTTACAAAAGTTTTATTTTTAATTATTATTATACATTATTATATCATTATTATTATATATATATATATATATATATATATATTTTCTACATATTATTATTATACAATCACACAACCACAGTTAACTGATCTTTCAGAAACGACGCTCCCTCTCTTCGTATTTCCAGGTGATTTTCTCCCCCACTTCCCGAATCCGGTTGCCTGCATCCACCAACTCCTCGCTGTAGCGGCGTAACTCAGCAACGTTTTCTGCGCTCATAGGTGGAAATGGTGTAGGTTCAAGGTCAAACTGGGGAAAATAGACATTGGGGTTATTCATGAAATACTGAAAGTGCCAGTCGCTCGTCCACCATTCTTCTAGCTGGCCAGTAACAGGTCGTGGGTTGACAATAGGGTCCGGAATAGCAGGTTTAAGGTTAATTGGAAGTTGTGATTAGGCAGGGAAATTGAAAAGGTTTTCATCGGCAGGTCCGATGAGGTCACAATTCGCCAGTTTTCGATCAAGCTCCTCCCAGGGTGGCATTTCCTGGGCTTGCCCGGAACTTTCTCCGATCTCCTTGCCTTTCCCTTTGTCCTTCGGATCCTCAGTCTTTTTCACTTTCTGGGCAGCTGGCTTCTTCCTACTTCCGCGTTTCCAATCCAAGATTCTCCTCCTCTTTTTAGGCTTTGGTTTCTCCTGCGGCTGGGCCTAGAATACTAGAGGTTCTTCAGTATTTGCTTGATAGCCGGATAGGGTCCTGGTGGCATCCATATCGGTGGTATGGATAGTAAAATTTCGAAGTGCCTCCGACAGTTCATTCATGCTGTTAGCATACATGAAGAAACACACAAAATTTAAAATTTTATTTATTAAATTAAATTCTCACAGAATCACAAATTGGCAATCTGAAAAATTAAGTATTTCTAAATACTTAATTAGCTTAAATCAGTGGCTCTGATACCACCTTTTTCTGTCACGGCCCCCGACCCGGTTTACCCGGTTCAGAAGCTGTGGGACAGAAACCCGTGGTATTGGTGTTTAATTAGGCAACGGAAAATTTAACAGGATCGTTTATACTGAAAATACCCATTTATTTTATTTCAACTTTCGGGACAAACCCCGTAGTTTACAATAAAGGAAATTTCTCGGGGAGACTCCCTGTTTACAAAAACATGTTTATTTATTTACTGAGCCACTTTATCCAAGCTGGTAGTGATACGCGACACTTTTTCTTGTTCACAGTAAATCACCCGAAACATGTTTAAAAAGATTTTATCAGCGGGGAAATACTGGCGAGTCATTCAATTTGTACAAAATGACACGTTGTTATAAATTACAGTATTAAGGGCGATTACAATGTTTATATCAACCAATTACCCAACGGGTATTTGTCACTCGACTCGATTTTGTGACTATGGTCATATCACCCATTGGCTAACCCGTTGTCCAATGGTGACGATTATCAAGTAATATATACAAAACCCCACATACTGGCTGTAATTGAAGATTACAAAGACTTAATCCCTGTAATTATAACTTTGAAAATAAATAGGGTTTTGGAAACAATTTGGTACAAAGAGAATGACTCACATTGCAAGTTTAGTTGGACGGAATTTTGCCTACTGATTTAGCTCGTAACCTAGTTAAATAACAATGCACACGAAACTAGGTTAGTAACTTAATACAACATTTACGATAAGCTCACGAAATCAAAACCCTCACGACGAATGACAAAGTATAGCCCGAATTTGGGCTGCACTTAAACATCCATCGGATCGGTTTCAATCGATCGGACATTGTATCGTAGCAATGATCGAGTTATTACCCTGTAATCGTAGTAGTGTTTCACCACCTAAATACTCGTAACTAAACAGAATTTGATCATTTTGAAAGGATTTTTCGAACACAGATGAAAGCCCCATGCACGTACTATTTATTTCTAAATTTTGAGTCTCTCGCGACCCGCGTAAACCTGAAGAGAGTCTTACGCGGCCCGTGAGGGCCACCCAAGCTACGGCTAGGGTTTTCGTGTCACGGTGTAGGTCTGCCACGTGTCTGACACGTGGCTTGAAACTTATCCGGATACTTACCAAGCTGTCGCTCCCCGTGTAAGCTTCCCTTAAGTCTTACGCGGCCAGGGACAGAACAATAAAATTGAATTTCTTGGTTTTTCATAAGGATTAGGGTTTTCGGGGTCCGAGTTTTTACTTACGGAGTGTAGTGGGACATTTTTGCAGGTCCTTACAACACTGTGTCACACCCCTTTCTTAGGCGGAAGCACGAGGTGTGATCATGAAAGGTTCTCATTGCATACGAAAGGTAAACATACAACATGCTCGTAAAAATAACTTCAAATACCGATAACATTACATGACTGAAAACATAGATTCAGTGTTTACATCACAAGACAACATAAGTCATTGTCTGAAAAGTTTACAACTTTATTTAAAAGATAAACATAAACAACATCCACGAGCAAGAGTAAGACCGCGCGCACATCCACTTTAGTTACCTGAAATACATGTGAGTTTTGGAAAAACGTCAACATAATGTTGGTGTGAATTCATGCAATTCTTGTATTGAACGTTTGTATACTTTGTATGAAAAACATGGTATGTATCTTGTATAAATCAAGTATTTCTGTATGTATCTTGTATAAATCAAGTATTTATGTATGTATCTTGTATAAATCAAGTATTTCTGTATGTATCAAGTTGTTAATGGGTTGCAAGGCCATTAACATGTGACACGACATAGGAAGCATCCAAACCATAGGCATTTTTCTAGTTGTCGATTCACGACTGAGACACAAAAGCACTACTTGGTACTCGTTCTCACCAAGAGTGTGGCTGCCCGAAAACCCGTTAGATCTAACCTTTTGTTCTGCGGTTTAGGTATATTGTTGATTAATGGTGCTTATGGTACCCTTTTCGTGACACCATTTCTCGTATCATTTCTCGTATCATTTCTCATATCATTTCTTGTATCATTTCTCAATTCTTGTATCCATCATACCATTTGTAAACATTGTAATATTTGTAACATGTATTTCACCCCCGAAGTTATAAAACTAAAAACAGATAAAAGAAAAGGGGGAGCATGAACTCACAACTTTGCGTTCCTTGCGTCGTAAACTTCACCGGATTTGCTTATCTAGCGTCGTGACCTAAATTTGTTTTATTAACGTTAGTCACTAGACTTGTATCGCACAAGTACAAGTCACTATCTTTTTTATATGTTTTCTTGTGTTAAAAATAATTTATATTTTTAACTATGTCTTACTTATATTATTTTCTCAAAAATAAATATAAGTATCTTGTATTTTTCACCCGAGTTATGTACTTTGTTCAAAACTTCACTTCATGTTCATAACTTGTCCAAGTTATTTAATCTATCAAGTAATATATTTTCATAAATATATTTTTCTTGTATTCGTCTAAGCATGTTGTATGTGTATTTTGTATTTATACTCCTTAGGAGTGTTTAGTGTATTTTCAAGTTTTAACACACTATTACATATATTACATACTACATACACTTAGCACAAAATTTGGTGATCAATAAATATATATATTTTTCTCAAAAATATACATACTTAATATCAATTTTTATCTTGAAGAAATCATCATTTCTTAACTTAAGGTTTACATAAAGGTTAGGGAAACCTTGGTAAATATTTTTAGGGAATAAGTTTCACCAAAACTTATATTTTTCTAAGTGTCAAAATTTACAGAAATTTTGACAGAGTTTCCCCTAAAAATGGAAGTTTCCCATGTTTTCAAAACATGTGTTTATTTTCTTATAAAATCACCACGACAATCAATAATCAAACTACACCTCCCAAGTGTAAAAAAAAATTATACAATGTATATAACAACATGAACATGAACTTTCACAAAAACCCGTAGTAACTTGGTAACATGTTTAGTAGACTTAGTTACCCCTTAAAGTGTGTTTATTTCTTAATAAACTTCCTTCTTGAAAATTTTAGATGTTTACAACTTGTAAACATATTCTACAAAAATTATTCTTTTGAACTCGTCTTGTAAATAAAGTGTTCTTACACTTATTTTATCACCAAAAGCAATGTACATTTATGTAAGAATCATGTTCTTGCTAAAAATCATATTTTGAACTTGGTTTTCTTGGAAAATTATTCTTAAATCTTAGATTCACAAAATTACTAGCTCACTTTATTTACTATTTTTCAAGAAATAATTTTATTTTCAAGTTCATGTTCATAAGTGAGGATGATCTTCTTGGGTTAACATATAATCATCCTCTAACTTGCTAAATCATGTGTTTAATCACAATCTAGCAAGCTCCTTATGATGATAAACATCATAATTTCAAGTAAAATAACAATCAAGTGCCATGCATGTATCTAACAACATTATTTTAACAAGATTTCACCATCTTTAAGTTTCATGTTCGTGATTCTTGTTTAAGTCTTTTAGTGTTCTTGTGCTTCATAACAATGTACATCTTTTTAACCAACAAAATAAGAACCAAAAACTAGTAACAAGAAGCTTACAACTAGCTCAAAGGCTAGGGAAGATCGCTAGAAAAAGATGATGAAAAATGGTGGATGAAAGCTAAGGAGGAAGGTTCTTCAAGTTCTTCAAGCACCAAGCTTGTTGGACCGGTTCGTGATCCTAAACGATCAATCCGAGTAGCTCATCTTCACGTGTAAAGGCGGAATCAATGCACGTAAAGTAACACCAGCTATTCCTTTCTAATTTCTATCTCTTTATTGCTTTCTGAATATAATTTGACAGCGTATCGTTCCACAAGCAATGACCTAGGTTCGCTCCAAATGTTACAAATGAAATACAACATCAGGCTATATATAGTGTGTGTGGTTCGCTTATATGGACTACCATAAAAGCGAACCAGCCCACTTGCCGTATAAGCGAACCAGCCTATGTACCTATGAGCGAACCAGACCTAACATGGTCACATAAGCGAACCAGACCTAATGTCCTATAAGCGAACCAGACCTACATGGTCATATAAGCGAACCAGACCTACATGGTCATATAAGCGAACCAGACCTAACATTTTTCATGATTTTGACATTCTAAACCCTATGTTGACCCATATTGACCTAAGACTTGATTTAGACGAAGTCAACAGACATTCCGTGCACTAACAGACTCCCCCTTGGATGTTGACGTAGTCTTCAGCAATCTTTAGCACCTGAGTCTTCGGTCTTGGTCTTTTCTTCAACTCTGTCTATCTTCACAAGCATTCTTCACATGTTTCAGCATCACCTTGCTCTAACTTCAACTTCCCAATAACTGTTGATCCAGACTCCCCCTTTCACAGACTCCCCCTCTCAATATGCTAGAATCTGAGGTATCTGGTTCAAGCTTTAACATTTAGCTACCGTGGGAATGATGAAATTCAAAACCTGTTACCCTGCACATCCTCTACCTCAACATAAGTTTCACAAATTTATAACAATTGAATTTAATAAACTTACTGGTAGAAATCATTTATTCAACAAACATACTAGTTACATCAAGTTCAAATGAATGACCTTGATTAACTAACCACACAATCTTTCAAAGTTTTCAATATATTCTCCCAATCCAATTCATCATGTTTAGCACTTGGAATTTTGAATATCAGCTCTTCAACATCAGTTGTCGAAAATCTTTTTGAATTTTTCAAAACTTTATGCTAAAACACACTAAAATCTTTTTGGATTTTGAGTTTTAAAGAAATGTAGTAAGGAAATATATACAAATAATATTTTTGTGAGTTTGTGTAAGAGGATCATATCAGTTTATGAGACCAATCACAAACACCGTTAAGCTTTTAACATTTTAAGTTCTAAACGATTCACCTCGATTGTCGATATACTGATCCATCTTAAATTCTCACACAAATTTCAACTTATTCAGGATACGATCTAGATTTGAATATTTATGTTATGATGAACTCGTTGTATTTGTCTTTTATTTGTTGTAATTTGAATTCCATATATTGTAATGAAAATTTGGGTTATGAAATGAAAACGGTTTTGATTTAATTATTGTCACGATTAGCGTTATGTGTGATGAGCAATCTATCTTCGTCCCACTCCAATGATTCCGCCATTGGTTGGGGTGTGACAGATTGGTATAGAGCCATAACTATAGAGAATTAGGTAGAATTGACATGTTCGACCTAGTCTATAGTAAGTACCAAATTCGTATCAAATTCTTGTTAAATATGAATTGAATCATCTGACCTGGAATAATAATCTATATAATAAGAGAGATTATTAACGATAAACTTTAAGTAAGAAATAATGATTTATAAAAAGAATAATAATAATAATAATAATAATTTATAAAAGATATGGAGTATTCTAAAAAAAGGTAAATGGTTATGGTAATTGATTCAAAAAAATAAATAAATCCAGAAAATATGTAATTGATTCAAAAATTAAAGAAATTCGAGAAATATGTAATTGATTTTATTTGAATGGTAAATATGTAATTAGTCATTTAATAAAATGATTAAGGGTAAAGTAGTAATTCTATAAGTTTTTTTTTACTGAAATGAATAAATACGTAATATATGTGTAACACCCCAAATTTCGTCTGTGACGTGCTTTAATGCTTCATCGCAAAACTTTGACGGAAAGAAAGGGTAAATATGAAATTTGACCATTAATAAGATTTATGACCTTTAACAAATCAAAAACCCCATATATGCATTAAGTTACCAAGTTAGTAATTAGAAATGAGAAAGAATGAATGGGGATTAAAAGATGAAGGACTAGATATGTAAATATGGAATTAAAAAAAATGACAAAAAAATAAAACCAGATTAGTCTGGTGTGTGTGTGCGATCGTGAAGTCCAGGGGGAGAACTCCTTCCCTCTCAAAAACCCTAAATCACAAAATCCCATCAATTGAAAGCCAAATTGTTGAAGAATCGAATGCATGAACTAAGAATCCTGATCATCTAAGTGTTCTTGATCTCAAGTAAGTGAAATTTCCTTGTTTGATGATGTTTGGTTATGTGGGTATAGTGTAATTCGTGAAGGTAATACAAAATCTAGTATGATTTATGGTTGCTATGAATGTTTAGACATCAATGGATGCTAAATTTCGAATGTGAGTATGATTAGGGCAAAAACCCACTTGCATGTCAAGTGAAGGTTAAAAATTGTGAAGTTCTACATGTTAGTTTGATTGTTGATTGATGAAATTGTTATGAATAATTGATTAAGAACTAGGTATTCATGTTTAGGATGATAAATTTCCAAGTTAGAGATGTTTATGTTAATCAATGAGTAAACTATGGAAATCGTGTTTAAAATGCTTGTACATTGTGCTAAATTAGTAATACGCACACAATGTGTTCGATGAAATGCCTAAGTGAGTTTAGTTATGGTTTTTACATGAATACTTGTTAAGTCGATGTAACTTCTTTATGATAATGGCGTATGTGATTAGTAGACACCATAAGGAACTATAAGGATTGTGAAAGTAATGTTTTTGAAAGCTAAAGTATGGGATTATGACATATAGGCACGAAGAAGGAAGAAGGCGCAAGTCACTCGAAGGCATGAGTATCTCAAGATCGCGGTAAGTTCTTTTGAACTTTATTTACTCTACTAGTATATTTACGATGATATTGAATGTTATTATTTGATAGTACAATTCGTGCAATTTCTTTACGGATAAAGATTGGTTAGATGTAAGAGTTTATCTCGAAAAAGGTTTTGGAAGTTATGTTGTAGTGGATGCGAAATGGCAAATCCCTTGCGGATTTGGTTATGCTAACAAAGGGTATGATAAGCTATGCAAGTCGACAAGTTCTAGTTGAACAAGTCGAGTAAGAATAAACTACTACCCGTTTTGAACGGGTGGTCATGAATGCTATGACAAATGCTTGAAGTTTAATCCGTTATACGGATGGAAAAGAAAGATTTATGTTGAAAGCAATTAACCCGATGTTACCGGGTCGTATGCGATAAGCTTGAACCTCATTATGAGGATATATGCCATTACCCATTTAATTGGGTAAATCGAATGCGTAAGAATAATGAAATCATATAAATGAAGCTAATATGTTGTTACATTGAGTTAAATGGGAATTACGACTAACTTTTGAAGTCTTGTCATTGAATGTAGGTAAATCCTCAACTTAGGCGACTCGGCGAAATGGAGCGAGCACACGATCAAAACATGTTTACCAAGCGCTTCCGCTAGCTTATGCTAATGTTTTGGGTCAAAATACTTTTTGTACAAATTGTTGGTAAAACGCCTTTTAGTACTTGATGTTTTAGTTTTAGTAGTATCATGTAGAATGATATTGTTTTGAATGTGGTTAAAACAGGGGCATACTCGTTTTACGGACGGGTCATGCCCAATTTTTGTAAAAATTTTAATTATGTATTCAAGTTGGTATTTTTGATGTCTATTAAATTACTCTAGTAAGTAATCTACCTTTTTGGGTCGTGAAAGATTCGTATACTTTAAAAGTTTATGTTTTCTAGCGTCTTTGGATGTTATTTCTTCTAGACGCAAAAGAGGATGTAACAATATGGGATTTAGGAAAGTGAAATATGTAATTAAATTTAGAGATTAGGGAAAAATGTAATTAGGCTTCTTTAGAAAGGGGAAATATGCAATTAAATTTAGGGGGTTGGGAAAATATGTAATTAAAGGGGGTTGGGGAAATATTTAATAAGGCTTTTTAGGAGGGGAAATATGTAAAAAAATTCCTTAATAATAAGGTGATATTCCCCTTCAAGATAAATGAAGAAATCATGGTAAATTGGTAATGGGTTATCTTTAGCTACAACATAAAGCACAACTCTACTCGTTAGTGTGGTCCATTTGGTGTAATATTAATGTTCTAAACTATTTGTGATGTTTTCTTTGCTACTATACTTTCAAGTTTCTAGCTTCTTGCTAGATGTTTAAGATAACAGAAATTTTGTGTTTTCGTTGTTCAAAGAAAAAAGTTAGCAACAATATGATAGTATGATATTAAATTAACCAAATTTTCCAATTGAACTTTTTTGCATTGTGTGGATCTTTTACAATTGAAATGTAATATGCAATCAAAGAAGATCATTTGAAAAAAGTGGTTAATTTACTATTAAAAACAGTTGCAACCTTAAAGGGTAAACATAATATTAAATTGTTATTTCTACACAACTTTTTAATGAACCATTTAAAAAAATAAGAAACGTGGCTTGTTAAAAAGAATATCATATGTAATATTAAAAATAGTAAATGTTGGGCACAGGGCATGGGACCAGTTAGGTAACGTGATTAAAAATGACATTGTTTGTTCACCTCACATTATTTATTTCAAGCCATAATGGAGATAGGTTACTTTTGGGTGCACAACAATTTAAGCATGAGATACAACCCTTAATGTTTTGATAGTTAGATGAGATGAAAGCGATCATTTCGATTTGAGTAAACATGCACATGCACATTCACATTCACATGGAAATAAAAATATGTTGGAATTGTAGCTGCAAATTATTTCTAAGTATAAGTAACTACGGGCTTATAAGCTGGATTTTTAACTCGGTTATCAATATCTGAATCACCAAATTCAAAAAAACAGTTAGCAATTTTCACCTCTTGAATATACTCCCGTATCCAGAATCCCAATAATCAGTCTTACAGGTGAGTATACTACAATGATATCTGTATATAATTTAGGTATGCGAGAGCCGAGGGATCTCAGGTCGATACTTCCGTATACGCAGAGAGATATCAGCTTCGACTTTTCAGTGTGTCCCCTTTAGAGGATCTTTTCGCTTACAACAGCAGCATATATCAATTTTATTGTTTCAGCATGCTGAGGGTTTAATGCTGTGTTTCAAGCATTGCAGCAAGTATTAGCCAGGGACTAGGTCAGAACCACCGTTCAGCAGAAGTCCCGGAATAATACCCCAGACATCATTGAGTATAAAGACCTAGTATATCAGATTAAGAGACCTTTCAAACGAGATTTCAGGGGTTACCTATATATCCAAGTAGTGTTCCCCATGAATTCACAAGTTTGAATTTTAGGTTTATATCCCGAATAAATCTACTAAATGTATGAAAACCTATCGACACATCATCAGTGAGACCGTTTATCACATTTGACATTTCATATCTTTAGCATGCTGTGATAGTTCACTGATTTACTATCATTTCCTCTTTTTCACAACAAAACTCATTTTCAATTTTCAATGTTTTTTAAATTTTCAAATTTTCTAATTTTTTAAAAAAATTTTCTCCCCCTAAAATCAAAATATGTTTCAATTTTGATTTTCTGGGAAAATTTGAAAACAAACTATACAAGAAACGTGACAAACTGATATCAAATCACTTCAATTCGCCATTCACCTGGCATAAACAATCAGAACTCCCCCTGACAACAAACTATATTCCCATTATGATTTCAAAACATTTAAGTTTGTTTTAATCAAATGGTTTTTCCGGAAAATTAGTTTTGTTTGTCATTTCACAAATTCGGGGTTTCATCACATTGTTCTTCTTTAACCATTTTGAAAGATTTGACAATTAAGACCCTTGTCAACAACAAACACTAGTAGAAAATCAAGTACAACTTAATGTCCCTGATTTACCACATGTAAATCGAAATATCACAGTTACCATTTTGTGAATTTCTCAAGAAAGATGCCGATACCTGCTTCACGCTTACCAACCTGGAAGCTCCGGCAAGTCAGGTTTTTAACCAACAAATTTTGACACCCAAGCCTGACCAGCCTTAGGCGCATTTTGAGCTTTTCTCTTTTCTTCATAAAATTCTTTCACTCCTTTTTCCTTACCATCAACCATCTTACTAAAAATATGTTTAACATTGCTATTAAACATTTTTCCAGCATCAACACCTTTTGATTTTAGGTTTGCGGCTCGTAATGGTGGAAAGTTCTCATCATTCATTAATGGAACTGTCTCTTCCTTTTTTTCTTCAACTTGTGGCTCATCTGATTTTGTGGAATCAGATTCATTGCCCGAACTTGGCTTGTCTGACTTTGATGAGCCAGATTCATCGCCAATGACTTTCTTTTTCTTCTTGTTCTCTTTTGTCCTCAGATTTGCATCTGAAGAATTCGATTTGCTTGACTTTGCCGTCGAGTGAATCGATTCATCAGAACTTTTATTCGAACCAACCTGTGAACCTGAAGACAAAATTTTCTCGAGATATTCTCTCGCCTTCTTCCTTTTCTTTCGCAGTCTGTCTTTCTGCCCCTGTGAAAGTTTAACTTTCTTTTCTTGAATTGTCTGATCCTGAACTTTAGGTTTTAGAACCTTCTGTTCATGGGGCTTGACGTTGACTGGTTTCTTTGCTATTCTCTGAGATTCAACCCTCGATCTTCCCATCGATCTCCTTGGGCAATCTCTGGCAATATGACCTCTGATATGACAATTATAGCATCTTATTGTCTCATAAATCCAATTCTGGCAGTTAACAGCAATGTGTCCTCTAACACCACAATTGTAGCACACTCTGTTATCGTACCATTTACCACTTTCACACCATATTCTTAGATCATAACATTGTCTAGCTTTGTGGTAATCATCACTCTTCTTGAAAACTAGTTTTGGCTTTGAAGCATTGTGGTCAAACCTGCACCACTTATTACCAACATTTTGTAAGTTTTCATTTTTAGATTTTTGTGATTTTTCAAAATGATTGGATGACTTATCTGATGAGCTTTTATTTTCATTTTTAGGATTTTTCAAATTTTTATCTTTTTGTTTCTGTTCTACACTCTGCTTAACAAGTTTTTGTTTAGAACATTCACCTGTTTCAGTAGATTGCAAAACAGTATTTTTAAATTTTTCTTGTAAATCTAAAAATATTTTTCTTTTCTTTTCTTTTTCATCATCAGATATTTCATCACAATTTTCAATTTTGACTTTGTCAAAATTTGTGACATTGTCACTTATTGGGACAGAATTGATCGGTTTTGGACACAAATATGGTGCCGAAGTCACAAAACCTTTCAATTTATTCTCTAACTCAGAAATTTTGTTCCGAGCAATTTCAGCTTCATTTTCAAGTCGAATGATTTTCTGAAGATGAGAATTTATTTCAATCTGTTTTGCAAGATTATTGTTAAAAATAACTGACTTTTCATCTTCTAAAACCTTCATTTGACTTTGAAAATCTTTTTCTTTTTCTTTAAAATTTTTGTTTTCTAATGACAAACTCTCAACTTTCTCCAAAAGTTTGTCATTTTCAGATTTTAGTTTTTCGCAATTCAAGCGCACATCCAAAATCTGTTCATCATTAGCTTATTTCTTTGAAATTACTTCTTCAAAAACCTGCTGTTTTTCAGTCATCACAACTTCACATTTTGTTTGACTTGAAATCTGCTCCTCTTCAGAATCTGAATCACCATGATCAAATATTGGCATGTTTTTAGCTTCTTGATCATCATTCACTGCTAAATGATTACCAGTAGCAACTTCATCATCATGATCACCAACATTACTATGATCTGCTTCATTGTCATTTAAAGTTTCATCTTTTTCTTTTTCTTTCTCTTTTTCGGTTTTTACTGCTTCCACTTTTATTTCCTCTAAAGCTTTCTTCTTCAACTCTTCAACCATCTTTTTCAATTCTTCTTCTTTTCGCTTTTTCATTTCTACCACCTTCGGTAGACTTGCTTCACAAACCTCTCTAATCTTCTTCTCCAAATCAGGAAAATATGCTTTATCAGATAACCTTCGTGTGTTGAACGTAGCCGGCCTTGGAAGCAAATTTGTTACAGCATCGAAATCCACTTTTGATGGGTCAATCACTGGATTACCCCATGGATCCATGTAACATTCCAAATCATCATTCCATCGTTTTGCTTTTTGGGCTTCTTTGAATGGTTCTCTGTAGTTTTCAAGTTCCCATCTTACGTAATCTATTTTCCACCGTCTATCAGGATCAACCTTACTGCTTGACATCTTCAATTATCTATAGCAAACAAACAAACTATCAGTTTAAACTGACTGAATACGTAACAGTGTGTTTGTAAAATCAATCTAAGACTCGTGTCAAAGATTGTCCAGATAATCGAATCTATACTGTCAAAATGAGCGGACGAGATAAGGTTCGTTCGAGCGAACCAGAAAAGTACGTTCGAGCGAATCAGATATTGCCCGTTCGAGCGGACCAGCTGATGTTTGTTCGGGCGGACCAGCAGATGTCCGAATAAGCGGACCAAACAATATCAAATATGTTCTCTCGAGCGGACCAGCTAATGTTCGTTCGAGCGGACCAGCTAATGTTCGTATGAGCGGTCCAGAGAATGATCGTTCGAGCGGATCACGTAGTATCCGTTCGAGTGGTTCAGAATATGATCCTTCGAGCAGACCAGATAGTACGTAACAGCGGACCGTAAAAGCGGACCACAGTTTTTAACTGATTTTTAGTCTAAATTACAATCCGATACTTTCAAGGGTTGTACTACTCTTAATTCCGAACACAATGATATGTTTATTGTTCAATTTCGACCGTTAATTCGTTCCAGATCTGAAGATGAAGTTTCTGTGCGAAAACCGAACACGTTTTTGATGAAATTTATTGATTATTACTGTGTTTTAAGGTCTGAAACTGTTAAGGATTGTTTAAAAACTATTTTCGCTCAATATACTTGAACTTCAAATCATTCTGACCGTAGGAACTACTGAAAACCGAAAAAATATGCAAGAAAGAGAGTAGAAATCAGAGATTTTTGTAGATCTAAGCTGTAGTAGTATGAACTCCTCGTCCTGTGCTCTGATACCACTTGTTGGACCGGTTCGTGATCCTAAACGATCAATCCGAGTAGCTCATCTTCACGTGTAAAGGCGGAATCAATGCACGTAAAGTAACACCAGCTATTCCTTTCTAATTTCTATCTCTTTATTGCTTTCTGAATATAATTTGACAGCGTATCGTTCCACAAGCAATGACCTAGGTTCGCTCCAAATGTTACAAATGAAATACAACATCAGGCTATATATAGTGTGTGTGGTTCGCTTATATGGACTGCCATAAAAGCGAACCAGCCCACTTGCCGTATAAGCGAACCAGCCTATGTACCTATGAGCGAACCAGACCTAACATGGTCACATAAGCGAACCAGACCTAATGTCCTATAAGCGAACCAGACCTACATGGTCATATAAGCGAACCAGACCTGCATGGTCATATAAGCGAACCAGACCTAACATTTTTCATGATTTTGACATTCTAAACCCTATGTTGACCCATATTGACCTAAGACTTGATTTAGACGAAGTCAACAGACATTCCGTGCACTAACAAAGCTCCATGAATCACCTTCTTGCAATTAAATTTAGCTTGAAATTAGATGGATGGTGGTGGCAAGGTGGTGGTGGTGGCGGCATCTTCTAGGGCCGAGAGGGAGAGAGAGAGTTTGAGAGTGGTGGTTTTGTGAAGATGGAGCTTTAGTGTACTACTTATAAGTATTTCATATCTCCCAAGATCTCTACCAAATCATATAGAATCCAAGTAATATCAAAATAGATCTAATGGGATATTGTAAGATTTGGAAAATATTTGGTGGGGTCACCCCCTTGTAACCGTAGACAACAATGGGGGGGGGGGGGCAAAGTGTAATTTCCAATCTTTAATTTATAAATAAGTTAGCTTTCATGTGTAATTTTTAGGGACTTGATGTGTTATTGTGTTATAAGGGGTGTTATGGTGTTCGGGGACCATAACTAGTTCAGAAACATTAAAACAATGCTTCTAGTAATATTTAGATGTTCCGGGTAATGTCCGGTTGTTCGGTTAAATACCGGTTCGTTAAAGTGCTAAATTGCACCGTTTAGTGTCCCTTATGTATCCTTTTGTAACCCTTTTAATTTCCAACACATAGGATGGTATTCTGGATAATAAAACATGAATTCTGCATAATATTTATATGTTAAAAAGCTGATTATAGCTGAATTCTGTAATATTCTGCACTTAAAGTGCGTTTCGGGTGCTTTTTAGTGTGTATTTTTAGCTTCCGGAAAGTCTATATGTTAACCCTTGTATATACTCTTGGGTTTTAATGTATTCTTGACGTTGGACCTACACCTAGGCCCCAATTCTGTTGTCTGACTGCTTTCTACAGAATTGTTGACACAATGTGTCTTACCGGTGAGTTTACTAGTATTTCTGACGCAACGCTATCATAAAGTAATTCTTGTACTATAAAACGTGCATGAATTCACTTGTTTAGTATGTAATCAGACAATGTTGACATTTAAGCACATAATTGCAGTCATTAAGTATTAATTAAATTGTACTTAAGTTACCGGTTTTGTGCCAGTTGTCACAGTCTCCCCCCGTTAAAAGAATTTCGTCCCGAAATTCAGACTGATCTATCTCTCGCAGGAGTTTTCTTGAACAGGTGGGGGTACTTTTCTTTAAACTGGTCTTCACGTTCCCACGTGTATTCGGGTCCGTGCTTAGAGTTCCAACGTACTTTGACAAGTTTGACAGTGCTCCTCCTGGTCTTGTTGACTTTCCAGTCTGTAACCTCAACGGGTTGTTCTGTAAATCAGAGGGCTTTATCAATATGCACTTCATCCGCAGGGATGATCACGTTTTCATGTGTTGGACTCTTCTTGAGGTTGGATACATGGAACGTATCATGTACTCCATTAAGTTCTTCTGGTAATTCCAACTTGTATGCCATGGTACCAATTCTTTCCAAAATCTTGAATGGTCCGATGTATCGTGGATTCAGCTTTCCACGCTTTCCGAATCTTACTACGCTCTTCCAAGGTGAGACCTTTAACAAAACTTTGTCTCCTACATCGAACTCTAATGGTTTTCGTCTTCGATCAGCGTAGCTCTTTTGTCGATCTCGAGCCGCCTTAATGCGCTCTCGGATCTACATAATTTTGTCGGTTGTCTCTTGTACAAGTTCAGGACCAACCATACGTTTGTCTCCAGCGTCTGCCCAACATAAGGGCGAGCGGCACTTGCGGCCATATAGAGCTTCGAACGGTGTGGCTTTTATACTTGTATGATAACTGTTATTGTAGGAAAACTCAACTAAAGGTAGATGAGTATCCCAGCTGCCGCCTAGGTCCATGACACATGCGCGAAGCATATCTTCTAATGTTTGTATGGTCCGTTCGCTCTAACCGTCTATTTGCGGATGAAAGGCCATGCTTAGATCTAGTTGAGATCCAAAGGCTTCCTGAAAGGATTTCCAGATCCTTGAGACAAAACATCCATCTCTGTCTGAAATAATTGAGATAGGCACTCCATGACGTGCCACGATTTCTTTCAAGTACAACTCAGCAAGCTTTCCAGTGCTGTCTTTCTCTCGGATCGGTAAGAAATGCGCAGATTTTGTCAATCGATCTAGGGGTCCTGGGTAATTTCGTTATGAAGTCCATCGAGATTTGCTCCCACTTCCACATGGGTGTCTCTGGTTGTTGCAATATGCCAGACGATTTCTGATATTCAGCCTTAACCTTGGCACAGGTTAGGCACTTTCCAACATATATAGCAATATCGCTTTTAAGTCTCGGCCACCAATAGTAATCCTTCAAGTCTTGATACATTTTGTCCGATCCTGGATGGATCGAGTATCTCAACTTATGAGCTTCATTAAGGATGACTTCTCGAATACCACCATAGAGCGGAACCCAAATGCGCTTCTTAAAGTATAAGGTTCCCTCTTCGTTTGGCACAAAATTCTTCAGCATACCTCGGAGGTATTCAGCTCTACGATTCTCCATCTTAAGGTCTTCTTGTTGTGCGTCACGAATGCGTGCAGTGAGGTTCGTTTGAATAGTCATTTCCAATGCTCGAACCCTTTTGGTCTTAACCTTTTCTTTTCTGCTCAATGCGTCTGCTACAACGTTAGCCTTTCCAAGATGGTACTTAATCTCACAGTCATAATCGTTCAGCAACTCGACCCAACGTCGTTGATGCATATTTAATTCCTTCTGATCAAATATGTGTTGTAGGCTTTTGTGATCTGTGAAGATTGTACATCGAGTACCATATAAATAGTGTCGCCAGATCTTCATGGTGAATACCACTGCGCCTAGCTCCAGGTTGTGCGTGGTATAATTCTTTTCATGTACCTTCAACTGTCTTGAAGCGTAAGCGATGACTTTTTTACGTTGCATGTGCACGCAACCCAAACCTTGACGCGAAGCGTCGCAGTATACCACGAAGTCTTCTGTGCCTTTGGGTAAGGATAGTATCGGTGCATCGCATAGCTTGTTTTTGATCAGTTGGAAGGCTTCTTCCTGCTTGTCACCCCAGTCGTACTTCTTGTCTTTCTGTGTAAGGGTAGTTAGCGGTTGAGCTACCTTGGAGAAATTCTCGATAAATCGTTGGTAATAGCCCGCTAAGCCCAAAAATTGTCGAACTTCAATTGGGGTTTTGGGGGCTTCCCAATTCTTTATTGCTTCTATCTTGGATGGGTCTACATGAATACCTTTCTCGTTCACAACGTGAACAAGGAATTGTACTTCGCCAATCCAAAATTCGCACTTTGAAAACTTTGCATAAAGTTTCTCTTTCTTCAGTAGTTCCAGAATGGTCCTGAGGTGTTGCTCGTGTTCTTCTCTCGTTCGCGAGTAAATCAGGATGTCATCGATAAATACAATCACGAATTTATCGAGATATGGTTTGCATACGCGGTTCATCAGATCCATAAATACCGCTGGTGCGTTCGTCAGTCCGAATGGCATCACACGAAACTCGTAATGCCCATAGCGCATTATGAATGCAGTCTTTGGTACGCTTTCCTCTTGAATCCTTAACTGATGGTATCCAGATCGAAGGTCGATCTTGGAATAGTAGCTCGATCCTTGCAATTGGTCAAATAAGTCATCAATCCTCGGTAGTGGGTACCGATTCTTGATTGTAAGCTTGTTTAATTCTCTATAGTCAATACACATCCGCAGTGTTCCATCCTTCTTCTTCACGAACAATACTGGAGCTCCCCAAGGCGAGAAGCTTGGTCTTATGAATCCTTTATCCAACAACTCTTGGAGATGTGAAGATAATTCTTGCATCTCGGATGGTGCAAGCCGATAGGGTGCCTTGGCTACAGGAGCGGCTCCTGGAACCAAGTCTATATGGAATTCGACTTGTCGTTGCGGAGGTAATCCTGGTAGATCTTCGGGAAAAACATCAGGGAATTCCTTCACCACAAGAATGTCTTCGAGTTTCGGCTCCTCGGCCTTCCTATCTACAACGTGCGCCAGGAAAGCAACACATCCTTTCCTTAAGCACTTATGTGCCTTCATACAGCTGATGATTCGCAGAGGCGTGTCTTGTTTTTCTCCGTGTACGATGAGAGTTTCATCATTCATCAGAGGGATGCGAATGATTTTCTCGTGACAAACAACTTCAGCTTTGTTCTTGGACAACCAGTCCATTCCGACCACTACATCGAAGCTACCCAATTGAATAGGTAAGAGGTCGATGCTAAATCTTCGCTCACCAAGTTCTAATGTGCAACCTCTAACGACTTCACTCGATTCAACGAGTTTACCATTGGCTAGTTCTATGGAATAAGGAATACTTAATCTACTAGATTCTATTCCAAGCATACGTTTAAATTCCACAGACATGAAGCTAAAATCGGCACCAGTGTCAAATAATATGGATGCAAAGTGATTGTTAACAAGAAACGTACCGGTGACCACATTAGGGTCCTTGCGTGCGTTCTTTGCTCCAATCACAAATTCTCGAGCCTGAGCATGGTTTCCCCTTGGGCAATCTTTTATGAAATGATCCTTGTTTCCACAACCAAAGCATCCTTGGTTCTGCCCAGCTCCATTCCCATTTCGGTTACCATTGCCATTTCCATTTCCACCATTGTTTCTATTACCAGCACCGTTGCGGCTTCCATTCCCGTTCCTTCCTTTTCCCCAACAATCCTCAGTATGGTGCCCCAGTTTACCACACTTGTCGCATTTTGGAACGCGACAAACTCCTTCATGATGACGCTTGCACTGGTTGCAGGTGGGCAGAGTGCCCAAGTACCTTTTGGTAGGAGCGTCATTCATGGTTACAAGAGTTTTCGCCTCCTGAGGCGGGTTGGAGTCTCGTTTCTTGTTGTTGGAACTCTTGTTGTTACGTGTTGCTTGATTCATGTTCGCATGCTTCCTTTTCTTGTCACCAGACGACTCAGCATGCGTCTCGGTCTTTTCTGTTGGGTTCAACGATAACTTCTTCATACGCACAGCGTCTTCAGTAAGGCTGACAGCCAGAGTTACAGCCTCAGTGATCATTTGAGGTTTGGCCGAAGTTACCATGCTGCGAAACTCTGAGGCCAATCCCCAAATGTAGCGTTCAACGCGCTTAAATTCAGGAGTCACCATGTAGGGGATCACTCTTGACAGATCGTGGAATCTTCGGGTATAACCAGTAATCTCAGCACCTTCCATGGTCAAGTGCCAAAACTCAGTCTCCAACCTTTGGAGTTCAACATGAGAGCAATACTTCTATCTCATACGTTCCTTTAGTGCATCCCACGTCATGCCGTACGCAACATCATCACCCAGAGTCTGGACTTGCAAATTCCACCAAATCTGTCACACCCCCAAAATCCACATGCGGAGTATTACCGCTTGGAGGCGTGACTGACCAAGATCAAGCCACCAATCATATTGAACAACGTAATTAAGTAAATAAAACCAACCATAATATAATTGGTGTCCAAAAGAAAATAACCAACTTTAAATTAACAGCGGAAGCATAAATTGTAAAACCCAAAACATAAGTAATAAGTTCATAAAGTTTAAAAGTTTGACATGGGACTCAACAGTCCATGCCCCACAACGACCACTCCTCCCTGTGCAAGCTCCATAAGCACCTAACGACATGTAAGGCATGTCACAATGAGTCAACAACAAAGTTGAGCGAGTTCATAGTTGGTTGTTTAGTTTTACAAGTTTGTTTTGAAAACCATAAGTTGTTTCGTAAACCACGAGTTAACCAGTATCGTTATTTCCCAATCCATATCCATAATCAGTGGGGGCTTCCCCATGTGAACCACTAGACCGTTACCATATCGACAACTGACGAAAATAAGTTGTGCCCTACGTCAATGTCTATCATCATTGACTAAGTGCCCAGATCCATTAGTACACGCCCGTCCAACCGGCACGGTGTGAGGCTTGTCAACCCTAATAGCGCTATTAACTAATGACCCGCTCGCCATTGGCCCGGCGATTAAGTCGATTTAAAAATGAGGGACTTCATGATAGAGTTTTGTCTAGTAAGTTTAAGGTTGTTGTCCTACCCAAGGAGGACGAACGTACGTATTCTACCCAAGGAGAATACGCGGGATTAATATTGGCATCCTACCCATGGAGGATGGCGGTACATATCCTACCCAAGGAGGATATGTAGGTTCCGTTTTAATTCTTTAACCCATTCCCAACCACCGGGAATCCCATGCCTTAGAAAGTGTGTGAACTCACCTTGGTTTGCTCGGCAGATAGTTTACTTGTTAAAACACTATAGCCAATCACGTCCTATTATAATTACCACATCTTAATTAAATCAATTTCGTATTTAAATATTTCACGTATTGGTACATGTCACAAGTCAAGAAGCATACAACATCATGTTCCACATGTATACCCATTTACACACATACGGTTTCATAAACAGTTTCATAATCACACTTGGCGTTATTGTATGGCACACCATAAGTTAATGATAATAACATAATAAGATGGCACAACATTCAGCTAATCCCGCATTAGGTTTGCACTCATGGTTTTAATGTTCAATATGCATCACCATTAGTACCCTACTGTTATAATAGTTTTCATAACAAGCCCAGCCCACTCAGGTTTGGCCCACTATCACACCTGCAGTTCAACCCATGAATTCAATACACAGACAGTTCCTAAAGAATCACTACTCATGCATTCCTAGTTTATAACTAACATTAGATTATTCAACATCACACCCTAGCATGGTTCTAACATCCCTCTATAACATACCAAGCTCGCGGTCGACACAACTGATCATAACAATCATACATGATCAAGAACCACCAATCAAGAAAACATAACTATAAGTTAATTCTCATATATTATAACATACCCCTAAACTGAAATCATAAAATCCACAAGAGTCAAGAACAATTATGAATATGTACATACACTAACAGAAAGGTGAGACACAATCGAATGAGAAGCTTCACGAGGGAGGGAGGGGGGTGTTGTCGTCACAATGCATGGGTGGGATGGTGGTTGCTTAGGGTTACATGTAATCTTATACAATCTTCACGTAAACAATACTGCTCATATTACCAATTCATCAATAATAATCCACCAGTAATTCTCATATGTTCATGCATACTACTAAGACACATAATATCACATAGTTTTATGAACAGACGCATATATATATATATATATATATATGTGTGTGTGTGTATGTATCGGTTCACTATATCATCAAACATAAAGATCGCGTAAGCAGGCTACACGTAAACGAAATCGTGACGAGTCTTCCAACTAGAATTACGAACGTGAGAGACAGAAGATCTTACCGGTGTTCGGCGGAGGCTGAACTCGCCGGAGAAGAAGGTGGTGGTGCCTGGTTCGCGGTAGAGTTTCGGGTGCGGGAGCGAATTATGTGACGCGGCATGTAGGGTTTATGAGGGTTTAAACATGATTGCATGACTACGAAACCTTAATATAGAAATCAAGGGCGGTTTAATGGTTTGTACGTGTGTGGGCCGAGGATGGTAAAAGAGGTGGGGTACGTGGTCTAACTTGGGCTCCGAGAGGTTTGGAGCTGCTGCCCAAACAAAACACATAAGGAATTTGGGGTGTGGGCCGATAACTAATCAAAATACAAAAAGAGAATAGTTGTTGTAGTCGATCACAATATATCATGTTTCCCTTTTTTTATACAATACCTACAAATGAATATGAATAATAATTAGTTAATTAATTATAAAATGAATAGTGATCACGCTAAGGTTCGGGCCCCATAAGTTTTCGAGCTATGCGAGTGGGTTGCATCGACACACGAGAAAAGTGTTTAGGCTCAAACGGTTTGAGTTGGTTCAACGAGATATGGATAAAATATAGTTTGGTACAAATAAAATAAGTATAGGATTTGATACGAAAAGAACGGTTCTAACCTCGAAGTTAAGAGTTGTCACAAAGTCAAAGCTTCATCAACAAACAACCCCGTAGCAAAAGTGACTTGCTAATCTGCGGTACACTTGCTCATACGGATAGTGGCATCCGTCTTTTCTGTCCAGCGTACAAAAGCCACTGCACCTCCAGTGTCGTCATAGTTCAGCGGCTTGCAGTCGAGAAACTGCTTGAAAGTGCAACCTTGAGTTGCGTTTCCTCCAGACGAATCTCCATTCCCATTGCGTCTAGCATTGCTTGGTCCTCCACTTTGTTCGGTGTGGTTCGCCTCGTACTGGGCGATAGCTGCGGAGATTCTTTCTTCCAGTAGAGCGTTCAGCTCTTCAGCAGTTCTTGGCAGTGGGGGAGGAGGAGGTTGATCACGAGCGTTCACAGCTCTTCTGGGTGCCATGTTCTGACAGAACATAACACAATAGGGTTAGACATTTGTTTGATATCATCTTACGAGACAGTAGTAGTATATATGTACCGACATATACCCACATCAGTGATATCAAACAATTTATTACTCCAGCAGAGTACCTAATAGGCTGGGGGAGGGGTGTTCACGTTTGACCCTTTTCTTGCACTGAGGGAATCTATACGTGACAAGACTTGCTGTGTTTTCTGTGAACTGAATTCCATAATTATGTATGGATCCATAATTACGTAACTCCTTGCACAGTCCGCATAGTTTATTTCATCCATGTATCTCTTCCTTCAGATAGGCCATTGTTTTCAGACGAAGTCACGTATACCTGTGACATTCTACTTCTAGTATATGTATATATCAACTATCACACATAATTGCAAATAATTCTTTATCATAGACAAGTGCTACTCCAGTGCACCCTAAGTCTCGTAGTGTCTTTTCTTGACTCTTGTAAACAGTTTCAGGTAGTGGATGTCGCGGAAAGTTTTATGCAATGAAATTTTTTTTTTTGAAAAATTGTTTTTGTGAAAGGATCCTAGAGATTGTAGTCTAGACTCGAGAAGGAATCCTGGTTCACTACAATAACAGCTCTGATACCAATCTGTCACACCCCTTTCTTAGGCGGAAGCACGACGTGTGATCATGAAAGGTTCTCATTGCATACGAAAGGTAAACATACTACATGCTCGTAAAAATAACTTCAAATACCGATAACATTACATAACTGAAAACATAGATTCAGTGTTTACATCACAAGACAGCATAAGTCATTGTCTGAGAAGTTTACAACTTTATTTAAAAGATAAACATAAACAACATCCACGAGCAAGAGTAAGACCGCATGCACATCCACTTTAGTTACCTGAAATACATGTGAGTTTTGGAAAAACGTCAACATAATGTTGGTGTGAATTCATGCAATTCTTGTATTGAACGTTTGTATACTTTGTATGAAAAACATGGTATGTATCTTGTATAAATCAAGTATTTCTGTATGTATCTTGTATAAATCAAGTATTTCTGTATGTATCAAGTTGTTAATGGGTTGCAATGCCATTAACATGTGACACGACATAGGAAGCATCCAAACCATAGGCATTTTTCTAGTTGTCGATTCACGACTGAGACACAAAAGCACTACTTGGTACTCGTTCTCACCAAGAGTGTGGCTGCCCGAAAACCCGTTAGATCTAACCTTTTGTTCTGCGGTCTAGGTATATTGTTGATTAATGGTGCTTATGGTACCCTATTCGTGACACGATTTCTCGTATCATTTCTCGTATCATTTCTCATATCATTTCTCAATTCTTGTATCCATCATACCATTTGTAAACATGGTAATATTTGTAACATGTATTTCACCCCTGAAGTTATAAAACTAAAAACAGTTAAAAGAAAAGGGGGAGCATGAACTCACAACTTTGTGTTCCTTGCGTCGTAAACTTCACCGGAGTTGCTTATCTAGCGTCGTGACCTAAACGTGTTTTATTAACTATAGTCACTAGACTTGTATTGCACAAGTACAAGTCACTATCTTTTGTATATGTTTTCTTGTGTTAAAAATAATTTATATTTTTAACTATGTGTC
Organism: Helianthus tuberosus; assembly: GCA_030545235.1. Taxonomy (NCBI): domain Eukaryota; kingdom Viridiplantae; phylum Streptophyta; class Magnoliopsida; order Asterales; family Asteraceae; genus Helianthus; species Helianthus tuberosus. Next base: position 181,927,954 of record CM060393.1, on the reverse strand, counting down.
TTACTTATATTATTTTCTCAAAAATAAATATAAGTATCTTGTATTTTTCACCCGAGTTATGTACTTTGTTCAAAACTTCACTTCATGTTCATAACTTGTCCAAGTTATTTAATCTATCAAGTAATATATTTTCATAAATATATTTTTCTTGTATTCGTCTAAGCATGTTGTATGTGTATTTTGTATTTATACTCCTTAGGAGTGTTTAGTGTATTTTCAAGTCTTAACAGACTATTACATATATTACATACTACATACACTTAGCACAAAATTTGGTGATCAATAAATATATATATTTTTCTCAAAAATATACATACTTAATATCAATTTTTATCTTGAAGAAATCATCATTTCTTAACTTAAGGTTTACATAAAGGTTAGGGAAACCTTGGTAAATATTTTTAGGGAATAAGTTTCACCAAAACTTATATTTTTCTAACTGTCAAAATTTATAGAAATTTTGACAGAGTTTCCCCTAAAAATGGAGGTTTCCCATGTTTTCAAAACATGTGTTTATTTTCTTATAAAATCACCACGACAATCAATAATCAAACTACACCTCCCAAGTTTTGTACGGAAATTACCGGTTTTGTGCCAGTTGTCACACACTGCCCCCCTTCGGCGCCCCGTCCTCAACGTCGTCTGCTCGTCGATCTTGCCGTACCTCTTCTCTCCCTCTCTCTTCTTCTTCTTTATACACGCACATATACATACATACACACACACACACACACACACACACACACATATATATATATATAGGGGACCGCTAAAATGAGAACCACCTCCAGTTGTAAGAACTGTGAGAACTTTTTGATCCGGGGCGAGTTGGACCAATTTTTTTTTTCATAAACGTAGATGCTTGTATTATAAACACATTTGTAAAAAAAAATTCAAAAAAAAAAAATGTCGTGTGTGTAGTTTTGAACACCACAAGTTTGTGTTTACGGGTACCGTAAACGTAAACTTTGGGTGCTCAAAACTACACACCCGACATTTTTTTTGATTTTTTTTTTAAAATGTGTTTATAATCCATGCATCTACGTTTATGAAAAAAAAATTGGTCCACCTTGCCCCGTACGGTGTAGTTCTCACGGTTCTTACAACTTATATATATATATATATATATAGGGGATGGCTAGAATGAGAACCACCACGAGTTGTAAGAACCATGAGAACCGCGCCCCGCGGGTGGCCGTCGGCGACGAAATTTTTTTTACACCTAGATCCGTATATTTTAGGGGGGGTGTAAAATTTTCGGTTCAAACGGCGCGCCCGAGGGGGTAGTTTTTTACGCCCAAAGTTTGGTAAAAAAAAAAAAGAAAAATTAAAAAAATTAAAAAAACCCAAACTTTGGGCGTAAAAAACTACCCCCTCGGGCGCGCCGTTTGAACCGAAAATTTTACACCCCCCCTAAAATATACGGATCTAGGTGTAAAAAAAATTTCGTCGCCGACGGCCACCCGCGGGGCGCGGTTCTCATGGTTCTTACAACTCGTGGTGGTTCTCATTCTAGCGGCCCCCTATATATATATATATATATATATTTAGGCCCATTCTCCACACCCTAGGTCCATCCCCTTTAGGCTCGTCCTCACACCCGCTTACGTTGACGCCTACGTGGCGGAGAATCCTTTGAAGGCTACCCCCGGTCTTCTTGAATATAATATGGGGGTGGCAGATTCACTTATATTTCGGCAAATGTATGGTTCCTTTACTTTCGCAGATCTGGAAGATTTGGCCTTTGCTATCAAGCTAAGATGGCTGAAGAACAACATAAAGACTTGGATGAAATCAGAAAAGGGCAGGAGGAAGGTACTTATATGGTTAAAAAAATAGGGTTACCAAGTTGAAACTAATAGCCGAAGAACGAGTACTTACGGAAAACGAACTGGCTGAACGAATTAAGTGTAGAAGTTATATGGCTGAATTTGATCGGATAAAGAACTTGGATATGCGACAAAAGTCTAGGGCCAGATGGCCTTTGGATGGTAATGACAACTCATCATTCTTTCACCAAATTATAAACTCCAATATTAGCACGGATATAGTTAATGGGCTTTTGGTGGATGGAGTATGGGTTACGTGCCCAGTGGCTATTAAGGAAAGTTTCTTGGGGTTCTTTCGAAAACAATTTACTGAACCACTAATGGACCAGGCACAAATTGTGTGTCCCAATTTGCCTACCATATCAGATTTAGAAGCCGAAATGCTGGAGGCCCGATTCACATTAGATGAGATAAATGAGGCAATCTTGGATTTTGATGGGGACTGATGTGTGCAAAATGCAACATATAAATTACATCAATTGTGGCATAAAACTAACCCTATTTTAGTACTAATGTTGGAAAAAGTGTGCTTTTGTTTTCCTTTTGTATTTTCAGGATTAAATGAGCTCAAATTAACAAAAGAAGCAAAAAGGCAGCTAAATCTAGCATAAATACAAGAAAAGGAACAAACGTGGCATGCCCGACCCCTATCGACAGCATCTCCCAAAGCAAAAACAAGAAGAAAGCTGAGCATGGGGCTGTGCCCAGCTGAGCACGGGGCGTGCCCAGCTCAACACGGGGCGTGCCCAGCTCAACACGGGGCCGTGTCCAGGATGATCAGCCCTGGCACAAAAGACAAACCTTTAGAAGCTTCTATTGCCCACCACGGGGCCGTGTCCAGTGAACACGGGGGCGTGGCGAAAGTACAGCAGGCGCATTAATTGTAATTGCGAATTGCAATTAATGAAGAGAGAGAGTGTCAGACAGGCACGGGGGCGTGCCCAGCGGACACGGGGGCGTGTGGAGCTAATAAAGACAAACTGTATTAATGAAGAAAGAGAAAGGGTGGACACGGGGCAGTGTCAAGGCTTCTGTACAAGCTATAAATAGGAGTGCTTGGCTCAAGCTCAAACCATCCCTTGGCACACCACCTCTCTCACACTTCACCCACCACCATCACAACACCATCATCCACCACCATCATCCATCATAGAGTGTGTGAGTCGTCTCGGGATCCAAGATTGATCGTAAGAGTTCTTGACAATCAAGGCCATGTTTGCCTAAGTCTCTTACATCACTTGGTGAAGACAAAGTGTCTAGTATAATACTTTTTATTTCTAATCTTTTGCACTTTTTATTTGGTTTTGTATTAATGACTTTAATAACTAGTTACTTATGTTGAAGGTGATCTTTCCTTATCGTTTGTCCGTGGTGTCTTGGCATTATTTTACTGTCTATATAAAATAAAGGATTTTCACCATTCATATCTCCACGGTCTATATGGAGGTATGTTGGCTACCTGGTCGGGGGTTAAGGGAACGGTTTGGTAAAGGTCTTGCCATTGTTCAGCGTTTAGAGGTCCTGCAATGGACCTGGGTCAAATTTAGTAGGACCTCCTTCAATACTTCACGATATTGGATGGCGGGGGTCCAAACTCTTTGACCCCCTCTTAAGTTAACTACTATTAATACTGTAACCCGGCTATTTAGGACTGTATCCCTGCTGACTCAGACTACTTAGCCGAGGGTAACGTCACCGCCAAAAGCGGGGCCTACCACAATACTGCATTAATAACTTAATTCATTATCTTCCAATAATCCACCCTTTTAGGATTGTATCCTTGCTGACTCAAACTACTGGGGTGAGGGTAACTGTCACACCCCCAAAATCCACACGCGGAGTACCACCGCTTGGAGGCGTGACATGACCAGGATCAAGCCACCAATCATATTGAACATAAGTATATAGTAAAAGTCATTCATCAATACGATAGGTGTTTCCAAAACCAAAAATAAACAAGTGTGTAGCGGAAGCAGTAAAGTAAAACCCAACATAAGTTTAAGTACAAAATGTCACAATGTTTAACAACACATTCACGATCCATGTCCACAACGACTGAGCCTCCCATGCAAGCTCCAAAAGTACCTAAGGTCCTGCAAGGCATGTAACAGAGAGTCAACAACTAGTTGAGCGAGTTCACAGTAAGTAAGTTCGTAAATGCAAGTTCGTTTCGTAACGTGCGGCTATACGGGGCCGATAGTATGTTCTATTAGTGGGGGGCTTCCCATCTTTGCATATACACTAGACTATTTGCAACCATAAGTGTTCTTCTTACCGAGAACAGTAGTACGTACAAAGTTTACGTAGGTTTTACATAAGTGTCCTTCACAACCGAGGACAGGGGTACGCGGGGGTTTACGTAGGTTTTACGTAAGTGCCTGACACAACCCGAGGCAGTAATGAGTATAAGTTTACGTAGGTTTTACGTAAGTGTCCTTCACAACCGAGGACAGTGATGTGTACAAGTATACGTAGGTTTTACGTATGTATCCTGCGCATCCGAGGACGATGGTAGATAGTCTAGTAACATTGTAAGTACAAATCCATTCCTTCAATCCCATTCCCAACCCCGGGAATCCCATGCCTTGGTAAGAGTGTGAACTCACCTTGTTTGCTCGGTATGCTAAGTTAAGTGCTCACAATTAATCAGTCAAGTCCTATAGTGCACGTATACTCAATCAGTTCACATTCGAAATATATTTCACATGTAACTATCATCACCGAAGTGTCACACAGTGTGTCTAGCAATTTAGTATCTTGTATCATGTACACAGTTAATCAATTTCATATAGTTCATGTACCACATATATGTCCTTCACAGTTTATTCCAATATAACAATTCAATCATACACTTAACAGAGTTGGCATTTAGCAGAACTAGCAAGTTAACTGAGTGAATAAAGTTAACAGATTTCATGGAATAACATAATTAATCCACTTCTTTGTGTAGGTCCGGCTAGGGGAGGATCTAGTCGCCTAATCCTTGTATACTAACCACTCCGGTTGTGCGGAATCCAACCGAAATAGCAAACCGAGATAGAACACACAATAACACGACACGCAAAGTTCAACGATTAACACCACTTGTATTAAACGTATGAAAGGTCCGGTTACAGCTCAATGTTTACAAATCAGTCTTGTAAACTCTCTCTAGTGTGTGTGTTCTCTGCTAACTGTCATCTGTGTCTCACTGTGTCTCTCTCACGAAATGAACACAACACACGGGTATTTATACCCAAACCAGCAGGTCTGGTCGAAGGATCATGCATACCGGTCGAAAGATCATCTTTCGACCAGGAACAGCTCGAACGATCAACATGTACCACGAAGGATGTGATCTTTCGTGGTCCATCTCTCGAAGGACCATCTTTCGAGCTGATCATCATCGAAGGATATAAGTGATCCTTCGATGACCATCCTTCGAACCAAACACAATACAAACATAATATTGACTGTTTTGCCAAGTCAAACCAAGAGGATGGTTGACTTGGTCAAACTTACAGACTAACAAAGACATCGTTTTACATTGTGACCGAATACAGACAAAGTGCAGACATAAGTGCACCAACAAACTCCCCCTTGGCTGTAGCTTTGTCTGGCTTATCAACAAACAGCTGTTGCTTTGTCTCGATCTTCATTCTTGTAAGTTCTCGTGTCTTCAAGTCTTTGACTTCTATTCAAGTCTTCAATGTCGGAGGATCTTCAAAGTCTTCACGTCTTGAAAGCAGAAAGTGTATCAACAAACTCCCCGTATCACGTAGGAAATGTGTTGACAAACTCCCCCTTAACATAAGCTCCCCCTTGAGTTATGCTCGTGAAAGTCTTGTTCTTTATGAAGTGAGATCCTTGTGGTGTTGATGATGGTCAGCGGCAACTCGATCATCTTCATCATTTGAGTGCCTTCACGTCGTGTCTTCATTCCGAAGCTTGTCATCGACCATGTTCTCCTAGCCTTTAGAATCTGCACATGCAAGAAATCTAAACGCGTAATGAGAACAACCGCCTGGAATATCATAAGCAAACGACACACATGTGACCATTGTTTAAACAAAAACCGTCCGACAGTTTGAAAGTTTAACAAATTTTATCAATTTCAATTTTAACTTTCAAAACTTGCAAATTTCGACCGTTTATGAAGATTTAGTCGTTTTGGTTTTCGTTCAGGTTTCAGGTGACGAAGACTCGAGCTCCAACATCGTACGATCGAAAATAAAATAGAAATAAAATCTTTTTGGCTTTTATAAAGTTTATATTAAAACACACTTAAAATCTTTTTGGTATTTTTGAATATTTCAAATGTAAAGACTGAAAGCAGTAAATAAATATATACAGACAATCTTTTTGCGAGTTTCGAGGGTAAGAGAATCATATCAGTGTACGGTCATGCCAAAACACTCTCTTTGTTCAATTAGTTAACATTAAGATAAGCATCCTATAACAATTATCGGTATTGTTGTCCACATAAGCTCAACTTATCAGATGTAATCATGACGAGGGGATACGTTAAGGTATGATTTATACTTACCGACCGGTGTTCATCCACATCACGACACATTCCCGTATCAAGGTATGCACGAGGGTTCATCTTACCGGTGAGTATACCGATTATCATCTGTTTGACCGTATATGATGTGAGATTCTCACTTATTTTGATTGAAAACAAGCCCTATGTGATATAATCACTTATTGATGAGGAACTTGATTTTCATATGCATGAGGGCACAGGAGCAAGTCCGTGAACAGGTCAGTACTTTCGTACAGCAGAGAGACGAACTTGACACCCGGAAAGAATTTGTGATAAATTATCACTTATTTGTATGGACATGTGATTGTTGATCACTTATTGAGGTCGTATGCAGTATGAAATATGTACACGTATGTATGGTATCATGGAAGATCTAGACTTGCGTCCCCGTTATTTTTCGGTAAAAGATACAACCATGATACCCAGATGATAAGCAGCATAAAGACCGAATATCTCAGAACCTCGGCAATCTCTCAAACGAAATTTCGGTACTAAGACCATATGCCAATGAATGGTTCCCACCTGGTCTTCAGTCGATTTAAGTTTATATCACCCTGCACACTTTAAAATGATTGTGAGCCTACCGATACATCTTATATAGAGCTACTTATCGTATATTTCATTTTAGGTTTAAAGAGGTTTAGACAGACCACTGATGTACTATCATTTTCTCTTTTTCTCGCCAGGAAACTCATTTTTGTTTTTCTATTGTTTTTGTGTTTTTGAAATTTTTCAATGTTTTTGGATTTTCAAATTTTTGGATTTACTCCCCCTAAAATCAACAAACTAAGACAATTTTAAAACACAAAGGTATTTACAAAAATGATTTTCCGATGTGGATTACTCTTGCTTGACCTTAATGCCGTTTACCAATAAAAGATAGTCAAATCTTGATTTGTCAAAAGCTTTGGTAAAAAGGTCGGCACGTTGGTCATCGGTGTGGACGTAAGCAACTTCGATTAGCCTTTTCTCAAAGCAATCACGTATGAAGTGATACTTAATGTCGATGTGCTTAGTCTTTGAATGCTGCACAGGATTTTTAGTGATCTGTAAGGCAGCCGAATTATCGACGTAAATAGGAGTAGTTAGGAATTCAAAACCGTAATCACGCATTTGTTGTTGGATCCATAGGACTTGGGAGCAACAACTTGAGGCAGCAATGTATTCAGCTTCGCATGTTGATGTAGCGACGCACGTCTGCTTCTTGCACTGCCATGTGACTAGGCGATTTCCCAAAAACTGACATCCAGCCGTTGTGGATTTGCCGTCGATTTTGCATCCGCCAAAATCAGAATCACTGAATGCGATCAAGTCAAAGTTATTATCCCTAGGGTACCACAGACCGGTGTCAGGGTAAGCCTTCAAATAACGAAAAATCCTTTTTACAGCTGCAAGATGTGAGGCCTTCGGGTTCACTTGATATCTGGCAAGCAGGCACGTTGGGTACATTATATCTGGTCTTGATGCTGTAAGGTACATAAGAGATCCTATCATCGCGCGGTAGTATGAGGGGCTAACATCTTGACCCTTCAAGTCTGGAGTAATTCCGTGATTTTGTGGCAATGGGGTACCGATGGGCGTTGCATCAGACATCTGGAACCGGCTCAAGATGTCACCAACATATTTAGTCTGATGGATGAATATCCCAGACTCTGTTTGTTGTACTTGTAGGCCCAAAAAGAAGGTCATTTCCCCCATAGCACTCATCTCGAATTTATCCTGCATAACACGCTCGAAATCCCTACACAAAACATCATTAGTAGAACCAAATATAATATCGTCAACGTATACCTGTACCAGTAGAAGATCTCCATCTTGTTCTTTGATGAAGAGAGTACAATCGATAAGACCTCTTCGAAAACCGTTCTCCAGCAGATAATTAGATAAGGTTGCGTACCAAGCTCGCGGTGCTTGATGTAGACCATATAGAGCTTTGTTGAGCAACCAAACCCGATCGGGATGGATAGGATCTTCAAAACCTGGAGGCTGTTCGACGTACACCTCTTCTTCCACCACACCATGTAAGAAAGCACTCTTCACGTCCATCTGGTATACCTTGAAACCTTTGAATGAGGCATAGGCCAGAAAGATCCGAATGGCTTCTAGACGTGCAACAGGTGCATATACTTCGTTGTAGTCAATTCCTTCAATCTGACGAAAACCTTGAACGACTAGCCTTGCTTTGTTCCGGATAACGATCCCACGGTCATCCTTTTTGCATTTAAACACCCAACGGGTACCAATCTTCTTGTATCCAGCAGGTTTCTCTACGAGTTTCCAGACACCAAGCTTCTGGAATTGTTGCAGTTCTTCCTGCATCGCTTCAACCCATGAGCTATCTTTCAAAGCATCTTTCCAAGTTCTTGGCTCTTCCTGTGAGACATAACACGCGAAAGACCAATCATTCTGTTGACCAGATTCTCGGATAGTTGCATACAAGCCTGCATTGTTGTTGTTTCGCAACATGTTTCTTGTTTGAACGCCACTATGTACATTTCCGATGATGTTTTGTTGAGGATGGGTATTATGAATCCTTGTTTCTGGATTATCTTGAACTGGAATATTTGTACCCAGATTGTTGAGATTGAGATCAGCAATCAATTCAAGTCCCGGAATTGACGAAGAGGATGATGCAGAAGTTTCAGCTGTTCTAGGGACATCCACTGGAGGAGTACCCTCTGAAATACCGTGAACTGCTGTTGGAGCTTCTTGATCTGCATCTAGAAATTCGTCATCCTCTGAAGATTCGTTCAATTCGGTAGCATCTTGAAAATCCTCATTGTCGAGAGCATTATTGTTCACTGAAGATGGTTCTTGATTGACTATAATGGGACGAACCAACGGTGAATCTGTTGCATTGTCGCTCTCGAAAAACATCCTTGCCGCAGCACTTTCTTCAACGGCTTCAACATTGATCGAATTGAAAAAGTCATCGTACTCAAACATCCAAGGCTGACCAGGATTTCTAACCGGTAAAGTATGCCTCTGTACTCTGACTTCAGACCATTCCTCGACCCTTTTAGTCTCTAAATTCCAGACTCTTAAGTTTGGGGTGGAATACCCAAGAAAGTATCCCTCGATTGATCTTGCCCCGAACTTTCCATTAGGATCGATAATAGTGCAAGGAGCTCCAAACGGTTCAAGATAAGACAAGTCTGGTTTCCGTTTGTTGATAAGCTCAAAGCAGGTCTTGTTGTGCCTTTTGACTGTAAGGACTCGGTTCATAGTATAGCATGCAGAGGACACAGCTTCAGTCCAGAATGGAATGGGCAGCTGCGACTCTACCAACATAGTCCTAGCAGTCTCGATCAATGTGCGGTTCTTACGTTCAGCGACGCCATTCTGCTGAGGAGTATAAGCTGCACTAAATTCGTGAAGAATACCTTTTGAAGTGCAAAACTCCGCCATGGCATGATTTTTGAATTCAGTACCATTGTCGCTACGTATCCGCCTAACCTTCAAGTTGTAAAGATTCTCAATCTGAATGATCAAGTTTTTGATAATACTGAAGGTTTCACTCTTGTGTGCCATGAACGCCACCCAAGAAAATCTTGAATAATCATCAGTAATCACGAGGCAATATTGATCATTCCTAATGCTTTTGTGCTTGACAGGACCGAACAAATCCATGTGCAAACGTTCAAGAGGAACAGCCACCGTGTTGACTTTCTTTGTGGGGTGTCGCTTCTTCGTTTGTTTTCCTTTCTGGCACGAAACACAGACGTCTTGAAGATGGAAATTTTTAAGAGGAACACCATTCACCAATTCATTTGACACCAAATGATTCATTTTGCGTAAGTGAATGTGCCCCATTCGTCTGTGCCAAGAGATTGTGTCTTTTTCTGTGGCTTTAGAAACGAAACATGTTGCTTGTGCAGACGTTGTGATAGCTTGGCTCATATCAAGGACATACAGATCATTTATCCTTGGAGCCGACAAGAGAATCCATTCTTTTGGGATTTTGAAGCCGGGTTTCAGCACATAACATCCATTAGCATCAAAGTGTACTGAGAACTGCTTGTCACAAATTTGAGAAACACTAAGAAGATTGTGATCAAGTTGTTGCACAAAGTTGATCTTGTCAAAGCTAACAACCCCGTTGGAAATCATTCCTTCACCCGTTATATATCCGCCCTTATCTCCAGCAAAAGCAACATAACCTCCTCTAATAGATTTGACGTCGTAGAGAAGCTTCATGTCGCCTGTCATGTGCCTGGATGCCCCACTATCAACAATCCAATGACTACTGATAGTTCCTCCTGGAACACCCTGCACATGAACTCAAATGATTAGTTGGAGATGGGGACCCAAGCCATTGTGGTCTTGGGTCTTCCATTTTTATCAACAACAATAACTTCGACTTTTTGATGATTTGGAAATTGTGATGGTCCCCCTGATTCAATAACCGTTTTTGGTTTCCAGGTCTGTTGAGTGTTACCAGTTTGATTGTTTGAAGTTTTTGAAAACTTTGAATTATCTGGTTTAACTGAGACAGATGGTTTGTGGACCACATCGGTTTTAATTTCTTTTTCAAGTTTCTTGACCTGTTGGCGTTTCTGTTTCTTTTCCCTTTCTCTTATGAGTCGGGGATCTTGTTTTACAGAAACAGATCGCCTACGGTCAGTTGGGCCACGGGGATCATCATCTTTTCCTTTTAACTTATGAAGATACGGGCAATTTCTGACAATGTGCCCAATTGTACCACATTCAAAACATGATCTTCGTTCAACAAACCCCGAAGTATCATGTGGTCGTCTTGCCGATGATGAACTTTGTGAACCCGAGGTACTAGGTTTTGAACTACTTGGTTCATTCCTTTTCATCACAGTTGCTTTTTGGACAAAATTTAGGTTAGATTGATTTGCAAACTTTTCAATTTTGTCCGTTCCCTTCGATTTCACAAAGTTCACATTCTTCTTCTTCTTCTGATTCGGCTTCTTTTGACTTTGAGTCGGTGCCTTACCCTTGGGTTTGGTATGATTTTGCTGGGTTTGCACTGTTGGTAATTTCTTATTTCCAAATTGTTTTCTAATTTCAGCCTTTGGGATAGGTGGACACTGTGTGACTGTAACATGTGGTCCTGTCTTTCCCAAAAACTTACTTGTCGAATTTTCAAAGACTTTACTTATTAAAGATTGATTAACATTCTTAATAGGAAAATCTTTGTCTGAGTAAATTTTATCATCTCCAACAAGAGTGTACAGCAAATCCACACTCTCTGACTCTTTTGCTGATGTGGACTCGGTTGGAACAGTCTTAGCAGGTTTTGTGGGAGGATCACATAGGATATGATTCTCAAGAGGTATGTCCTCTTCTTTGATTACTGCATTAGACTTTTCCGAATCAGTATCATCAGACTCATCATCAGAAGAATCAGCATCCTCAATCACAACTGGAGGATCCTGATTCTGTTCAGCAGTTACAAATGTATCTGCTGACACATCTGAATCTGACGATACTTCTTTCTTGTATCCGAGCCCTGCTGCAAATTCCTCAACATCCAAAGGAACCGATGGCTCAAAATGAGTCCTATACTCCTCATCAGGCAAAGCATCAAAGTTGTTTCTCACGGGTGGTGGACATTTCTTGTAACCTATGCATGTGACATCCTTTTTCTCTTTTTGAACATCAATGATGTGATCCAACACATAGCTAGAACTCAAATAACTGTCTAACTTGAGTCGGATCGCCTCACTTTCTGTTTTAACACAAGCCATTTCTTTTTGCATTACCTCAAGACGAGTGATATACAAATTAATGTCCGTTTGTTTTCTGGAAACCATTTTAGTTAACTCTGTTTTATCTTTCTTTAATGTTTCAATCATTGACTTAAATTCCTTTTCATGGTTTCCATAAAACATGTTGGCTTCAGTGCACTTTGAAAGATCCACTGTTAATTTCTGATTGTGAATGAATGTCACATCATATGTCTCTTGCAAAGTCTCGTGTTTGCTTTGCAATTCACACCACCTATCATTCACAGAAACATGTTTGTCTTGCAATTCAAACAGACTAGCTTGTAAAGCATCGTGTTTGCCTTGCAACTCAGACATGCTTGCTTCCAACTCAGCACATCTCACATGCAAACTATCACAGTTATTACAGCTAACAGAAGTGGGTTCGTCGACACATACCTGACTTGATGAACTGTCGACATTCGCCATAAAGGCTGAATGGAGAGAAGACGAGGAATAAGCAGCTTGATCCACCAAAATAGATCTTCTTTGAATTCCTGCTGCAACTTCATCCAAAAGCTCATCAATATTTGCATCGACTGACGCACTTGATGTGTCATCCACAAGATCATCGCCTGAAGCGGAGGACTCTTCATCTGAACTTCCACTATAACCGGAAGAGTCTTCATCCTCAGAAGATTCACTGCCATTGGTGGAAGATTCTCCACCACTGGCGTGCTTAAGACCATTAACCACTTCCGCAAAACAGGCTGTTCCATCTGGTGCATCATTTCCCAACTGGATTGACCAATCACAGCCTTCATCTACTTGAACCACAAGTGCCTGGTTGGCATTTGATGGTCCTGCTTGGGTCTGGTTGTTGACAGGCACCAGTGTGCGATCATTGTTCCTCGCTTGGTTCTGATTGGCCCTGTTTCCTTGACCTCTGAAGGGATTCTGGTTCCCATGCTGAGCTGGTCTTGTACATTCACGCTTGAAATGACCACGTTCACCACAATTGAAGCATTTAACAGCTTGTTTATCGAACCCATACTTGGTGTCTTTCTTGCCTTCCAAGCTGGTTCGGCCTGTTCTTTCCATAAAATCCTTTGCTCGCCTAACAGCACTAGCAAAGGCCCACTTGATATCCATCATCTCCATCTCCTCTTTATCTATCTGCTGATAGTCTTCTTGTGTCAGATTAATATTACCAATCTGACCCTCCACTAATCCACAGTATGCGCTCACCACAGTGTTTAGCAGCTCCATATGTTCTTTTGCTACTTCAACACTGACTTTAGAAAAGCTTGAAGTGTCGAGCCGTACTGTATTTGGCTTTGGTTGTTGACCAGCAGATGATGTACTTCCATAACAAGCTTGCTGTTGAGGAGGGAGTGGATTCCCGAAAATATCAGTTGTTCTGATTTGCTGTTGCTGTTGTGGTGCTGGTTGAGGAGCTGGATTAAGCGGATTTCCAAACATATCTGTTGTTGGAGGAGGAGTACCATACAAGCTCGTGCTAGACACAAATGCTGTTTGAAGTGGAGCGTGTGAAGATGGTTTTGCAGAAGTGCTAGAAGTTCCATAATAAATTTCAGGATTTTGTGGCACTGCAACTCTTTTTGCCTTTAGAGTTTCTTCCTGATTCTTGTTTTCCAGGAGTTGAGCAAAATCACCGAAGCTTGTTGTATCCAAAGTGCCATTGTACTTCATGATTTCTATGAAATTACTCCATTGAGGTGGCAGTGCATCTGCAAACTTCTTCACTATCTCTACTGAAGTTGTTACAACCCCAGTATTTGCCAATTCAGTCAGCAAATGGGTAAATCGACTTGTCAAATCTCCTAGAGATTCATTTTGCATACAAACAAAACCATCAAACTCTTTCTTTAGCAGCTCTTTTCTTAATTGACGTGTTGCTTCATTTCCTATGCCCCTTATCTTCAATGCGTCCCACAACTGCTTCGTTGTCTTGAAACTGACGAATTGATGATAAATATCTTTGTTTAATGCCTGAGTAAGAATGGCATATGCTTTCTTCTCCAAATCATAGACTTTCTTTTGATCTTCGGTAAGATCTGCAAATGTAGCAGCAGATGATGCAGCAACCTCTATTGTTTGATCAAAATCTGTGATGAACCGCAACCACAACTCTGTATTTTGACCAAGGACATATGTATGAAATCTGTCAAACCATCCCGGATATTCACTTAAATGCATCAACTTTGGAGGCCTATTCAAACTTCCCGTTTCACTTTCGCTTAGTAAAATGCTTTGAACACTTGGAGCTTGATTTGATACGAATGCCCATTGACCGGTAGATGTAGCATTGGCTTGCGAACCCGAATCCGGAGTTGGAGTACCAAAATACATCTCTGTATTTACTGGAACACCCCACATCGAATTCATTTTTGATCAGCCGAAGGATACCTGTCGAAAGACACTTGAAAAATACAAACTGTTAAATACAAACAGACTAAGGATCGAAAGATCAACAGCTGTTCGAAAGATCAACAAGGTTCGAAAGATCACTGTTGAGTTTCGAACAATGTTTTCGAAAGATTCTCCAACGAAGGATCCTTATCCTTCGAAAACGTACTGTAGACCGAAAGATAAATCACGAAAGATGACTTCGAAAGACTCCCCAATCGAAGGATCCTAGTCTTTCGAAAATGAACAGTAGACCGAAAGATGAATGTTTCGAAATGATTCCTTGGTTCGAAGGATGATGATCTATCGAACCTCCACTGATCGAAAGATGGTCTTTCGAGTTCGAAGGATATCTTTCGAACGGTTCTGACACAGTTGACAATTTGGTGACAGGTTGGTGAAAAAGGTGATGGGTTGGTAGAAACTTTCTGCGGAAGATATGGTCAGACCATGCAGGTTGCACGAAAACAGGTAATGGTTCGAATATTATAATCACAAAACCTTTTCCAACACACAAACACTTCTCAAAATTCAATTTTAAGATCAAAAGAGTAGTTTTTATGAAGAACACTATGAAGATCTCAAGAACACTTATAAGTTTTCGGTGAAATATAAGATTCCAGAAAATATAGACTTTAAAACCCGAGAAACAGTCCGAAAACACCTCGGTTTTAACAAGGATAAGAGCCAAGGCTCTGATACCACTTGTAGGTCCGGCTAGGGGAGGATCTAGTCGCCTAATCCTTGTATACTAACCACTCCGGTTGTGCGGAATCCAACCGAAATAGCAAACCGAGATAGAACACACAATAACACGACACGCAAAGTTCAACGATTAACACCACTTGTATTAAACGTATGAAAGGTCCGGTTACAGCTCAATGTTTACAAATCAGTCTTGTAAACTCTCTCTAGTGTGTGTGTTCTCTGCTAACTGTCATCTGTGTCTCACTGTGTCTCTCTCACGAAATGAACACAACACACGGGTATTTATACCCAAACCAGCAGGTCTGGTCGAAGGATCATGCATACCGGTCGAAAGATCATCTTTCGACCAGGAACAGCTCGAACGATCAACATGTACCACGAAGGATGTGATCTTTCGTGGTCCATCTCTCGAAGGACCATCTTTCGAGCTGATCATCATCGAAGGATATAAGTGATCCTTCGATGACCATCCTTCGAACCAAACACAATACAAACATAATATTGACTGTTTTGCCAAGTCAAACCAAGAGGATGGTTGACTTGGTCAAACTTACAGACTAACAAAGACATCGTTTTACATTGTGACCGAATACAGACAAAGTGCAGACATAAGTGCACCAACAAACTCCCCCTTGGCTGTAGCTTTGTCTGGCTTATCAACAAACAGCTGTTGCTTTGTCTCGATCTTCATTCTTGTAAGTTCTCGTGTCTTCAAGTCTTTGACTTCTATTCAAGTCTTCAATGTCGGAGGATCTTCAAAGTCTTCACGTCTTGAAAGCAGAAAGTGTATCAACAAACTCCCCGTATCACGTAGGAAATGTGTTGACAAACTCCCCCTTAACATAAGCTCCCCCTTGAGTTATGCTCGTGAAAGTCTTGTTCTTTATGAAGTGAGATCCTTGTGGTGTTGATGATGGTCAGCGGCAACTCGATCATCTTCATCATTTGAGTGCCTTCACGTCGTGTCTTCATTCCGAAGCTTGTCATCGACCATGTTCTCCTAGCCTTTAGAATCTGCACATGCAAGAAATCTAAACGCGTAATGAGAACAACCGCCTGGAATATCATAAGCAAACGACACACATGTGACCATTGTTTAAACAAAAACCGTCCGACAGTTTGAAAGTTTAACAAATTTTATCAATTTCAATTTTAACTTTCAAAACTTGCAAATTTCGACCGTTTATGAAGATTTAGTCGTTTTGGTTTTCGTTCAGGTTTCAGGTGACGAAGACTCGAGCTCCAACATCGTACGATCGAAAATAAAATAGAAATAAAATCTTTTTGGCTTTTATAAAGTTTATATTAAAACACACTTAAAATCTTTTTGGTATTTTTGAATATTTCAAATGTAAAGACTGAAAGCAGTAAATAAATATATACAGACAATCTTTTTGCGAGTTTCGAGGGTAAGAGAATCATATCAGTGTACGGTCATGCCAAAACACTCTCTTTGTTCAATTAGTTAACATTAAGATAAGCATCCTATAACAATTATCGGTATTGTTGTCCACATAAGCTCAACTTATCAGATGTAATCATGACGAGGGGATACGTTAAGGTATGATTTATACTTACCGACCGGTGTTCATCCACATCACGACACATTCCCGTATCAAGGTATGCACGAGGGTTCATCTTACCGGTGAGTATACCGATTATCATCTGTTTGACCGTATATGATGTGAGATTCTCACTTATTTTGATTGAAAACAAGCCCTATGTGATATAATCACTTATTGATGAGGAACTTGATTTTCATATGCATGAGGGCACAGGAGCAAGTCCGTGAACAGGTCAGTACTTTCGTACAGCAGAGAGACGAACTTGACACCCGGAAAGAATTTGTGATAAATTATCACTTATTTGTATGGACATGTGATTGTTGATCACTTATTGAGGTCGTATGCAGTATGAAATATGTACACGTATGTATGGTATCATGGAAGATCTAGACTTGCGTCCCCGTTATTTTTCGGTAAAAGATACAACCATGATACCCAGATGATAAGCAGCATAAAGACCGAATATCTCAGAACCTCGGCAATCTCTCAAACGAAATTTCGGTACTAAGACCATATGCCAATGAATGGTTCCCACCTGGTCTTCAGTCGATTTAAGTTTATATCACCCTGCACACTTTAAAATGATTGTGAGCCTACCGATACATCTTATATAGAGCTACTTATCGTATATTTCATTTTAGGTTTAAAGAGGTTTAGACAGACCACTGATGTACTATCATTTTCTCTTTTTCTCGCCAGGAAACTCATTTTTGTTTTTCTATTGTTTTTGTGTTTTTGAAATTTTTCAATGTTTTTGGATTTTCAAATTTTTGGATTTACTCCCCCTAAAATCAACAAACTAAGACAATTTTAAAACACAAAGGTATTTACAAAAATGATTTTCCGATGTGGATTACTCTTGCTTGACCTTAATGCCGTTTACCAATAAAAGATAGTCAAATCTTGATTTGTCAAAAGCTTTGGTAAAAAGGTCGGCACGTTGGTCATCGGTGTGGACGTAAGCAACTTCGATTAGCCTTTTCTCAAAGCAATCACGTATGAAGTGATACTTAATGTCGATGTGCTTAGTCTTTGAATGCTGCACAGGATTTTTAGTGATCTGTAAGGCAGCCGAATTATCGACGTAAATAGGAGTAGTTAGGAATTCAAAACCGTAATCACGCATTTGTTGTTGGATCCATAGGACTTGGGAGCAACAACTTGAGGCAGCAATGTATTCAGCTTCGCATGTTGATGTAGCGACGCACGTCTGCTTCTTGCACTGCCATGTGACTAGGCGATTTCCCAAAAACTGACATCCAGCCGTTGTGGATTTGCCGTCGATTTTGCATCCGCCAAAATCAGAATCACTGAATGCGATCAAGTCAAAGTTATTATCCCTAGGGTACCACAGACCGGTGTCAGGGTAAGCCTTCAAATAACGAAAAATCCTTTTTACAGCTGCAAGATGTGAGGCCTTCGGGTTCACTTGATATCTGGCAAGCAGGCACGTTGGGTACATTATATCTGGTCTTGATGCTGTAAGGTACATAAGAGATCCTATCATCGCGCGGTAGTATGAGGGGCTAACATCTTGACCCTTCAAGTCTGGAGTAATTCCGTGATTTTGTGGCAATGGGGTACCGATGGGCGTTGCATCAGACATCTGGAACCGGCTCAAGATGTCACCAACATATTTAGTCTGATGGATGAATATCCCAGACTCTGTTTGTTGTACTTGTAGGCCCAAAAAGAAGGTCATTTCCCCCATAGCACTCATCTCGAATTTATCCTGCATAACACGCTCGAAATCCCTACACAAAACATCATTAGTAGAACCAAATATAATATCGTCAACGTATACCTGTACCAGTAGAAGATCTCCATCTTGTTCTTTGATGAAGAGAGTACAATCGATAAGACCTCTTCGAAAACCGTTCTCCAGCAGATAATTAGATAAGGTTGCGTACCAAGCTCGCGGTGCTTGATGTAGACCATATAGAGCTTTGTTGAGCAACCAAACCCGATCGGGATGGATAGGATCTTCAAAACCTGGAGGCTGTTCGACGTACACCTCTTCTTCCACCACACCATGTAAGAAAGCACTCTTCACGTCCATCTGGTATACCTTGAAACCTTTGAATGAGGCATCCAGCAACATCATAGTTTTTAACATTTAACTCATCTGTATAAAGCATAAAGCATTTGATTAGATATCTACTCATCTGTATTCTCAGAATTAACATCCAGCAACATCATAGTTTTTAACATTTAACAGGAGATCTAGTTATGCATTTATCAACTGACTATCTACGATCACTTTATCTTGAAGATTAACAATCACCATTCATAGAAAACAATGATCTAAACATTAAATCATCAATCAAAATCAAATAATAAGATTATAATATCTCACAGTAGCAGTCAATATAAGATATCATCTTAACATGTAAGTCACTAACCGTAGATTTAACAGGGGTTTGGCTTCAAGATGAGGAATTCAGTTTGTGGGTTTTCAGATGTAGAGAGAGAGAGAGAGAACAAAGTGATAAGGTTTAGTAAGTAAGAAACTTCTCCGAGAAGATTGGTTTATAAAATGATTATATAAAAATATCTCAATACTGGGCCAAGGCCCATCTCTATTTTCGCCAAACATAGCTGGACGAAAACACTAAAGTGTTTTCATCACTTGTGTGATTTCATGGGTGCTTGTTCTCAGTAAGTTCCATCTTTAATTAACATGTTAACTAATACAAAACCTTGTTAACATACACTCACATATAATAAATATTATGGATCCCAATTATAAAATATCAATCGAAATACGATATAACGTATTACAAAGGTAAGCGTTGTGAAACAACGAGTCGAGTAACAAACAACATAACATAAAAAAAAAATTAACGTGCACTAAATACGAAGATGGAAATCTTGGAAATCTCGAGTTGTCACAGTAACGTCACCTTCAAAAGAGGGGCCTACTACAATAACTAAGATAATCTCTTAATTATGTGCAAAAGTGCGGAAATAATCAAAGGTTATACTAGATAAGAGTCGGAACCAAGTGATTCATCTTGTCTATCTGTTTTTCTTTTATTTTTATTTTTCAGCATTTTAGTTAGTTTTTACTTTTCTTAGTTTAAAAACATTTTTCCAAACTTTTTATTTTGATTAGACGTTGAGGATAAACCGGTACTAAAAGCTCTTGTGTCCTTGGACGACCTCGGTATCTTGCCAACACTATACTACGCTCACGATGGGTGCACTTGCCCATATTTGTGTTTAGTGTTAGTAAAATATCGTGTTTTATAAATTTAAAACTTGGCTAAAATAAGTGTTAAAGGGGCTTAAAATATACACCTAATATATATAACACTTTATCGCACATCAGGGACCGTGCACCCGGACCCGATGGATTTAATTTTAAATTCATAGGAAGTTTTGGCCAGATCTCCAACACGACTTTGATCGCCTTTTTAACAGGTTCTACTTGGAGGGGTCTCTATACAAATGTTGCAGATCATCTTTTATTGTGTTGATCCCTAAGTATAAAGACCCGACTAGCCCGTCGGATTTCCATCGGATTTCTCGTCGGAATCGGCTGAGCACCTCTTCGTCTCGTGCCATTTTACCCAGGTTGTTTGGCAGAAGATTGCATTGTGGTGTGGTGTGGAATCCCACTGATTATTTGCTTTCGATTTCAAGGACCTTATGGAGCATCATGGGTTGAGTCCTGGGTTGAGAAAGAAAGAAAAAGCACTGCATGTTGTGTGCCTTGTAACCGTCTGGTACATCTAGAAACTGAGGAACGAAGTCCTATTTGCTCAAGGTCAGTTGCAGCTGAACAAAGTTCTGAATGATATCAAGGCAATAGCATATCTATGTATAAAAAACAGATCGAAGGAGGCATCGCTATCGTGGGAGCAATGGAGCAATTTTATTGTTTTCCGTTGATTATATGATGTTTTAGTTTTGGTGAACTTATCTGGTGGTATTCTGTAAATTTGATTCCAAGATTCTAGCTGGTTATGAATAAAATTTTATGTCGGCCGTTTAAAAAAAACTACCCTCCTCCGCAACCTATAGTCTTACAATCAACATTTGCTTGAAACGCCAATGAGGTAGTGGTGGAGTGGTTGGGAAAAGACTTGGTTTTTCTTGTTACTCAGGTTCGACTAACACTCTACTCATTATTTTCTGCGGCATCCAGGTGAAGGGCGAATACAGGTGGCGCCGGTTCGTCGTGGATAGGATGCGAGGGTTTACCGATTATTCCACTTTCATGCCTTCAGACGGGTGGGGGTCGGGTTTCCACGGATCTGGGAGAGCCAAGATGTGACAACCCTCAAAATCCCATGTATTCCGTACAATTCATTAATGATAATTAAAGTGCTTGACGACTGTGTGGAATTACTTAACTGCTTTCTGATATCTGTGTTATACTTACATGTATTTGTTAACATACTAGTAGGATACAGAAAAGTTACTAAATAGTCCGGTATGCCTTCCTGAGTGTTAAAAATTAAAAACGTTGCAAAAATATATATGTAGGACGCTTTACGGATTAATTAAGCAGTTTAACGGAACAGTGTCGAACCGAACAACCGGACTCTACTCGGAACATAAAAATATTGTCATTGACACTGTTTTTCTTTTTCTAAGCCAGTTAGGATCCCCAAATACCCTAACACCCGTTATAACTTACACACACAATATACACTAATTAACCTCCTAACTTAACATAACTAGACTTTAACTATCTAGTTGGAATTCCACCATGATACCCCCCCCCCCAACGAAATCGTCCCATGTGGGGACACCCCCACTAATTTTTGATTATTTTAATCTTATATGCTAAATATCTAGGTGACATGGTAACCAATGGTTAATTAGAATGGAATGGGTTATAAAAGGAACCATAGGATCACATTCATCTCATAACCCACACTACAAAAACTTGAAGCTCACTCTCTCTTTCTCATTAAGTTCGGCCGAAAACCCCTAGCACCACCTCACCATTTTCAAGTTTTGATCAAGGCAATCTATAAACATACAAAGGTGAAGGATCACGTATAAGGAGGCTCGGTGCTTACGGATTGCCAAGGACCTCACCACAACGCTATTAACCACCCATTTTTCGTCTGGTTTCTTCCCTAGCCTTGTGCTAGTTGTAAGTGCTTCTAAACACCTTCTTGATCTTGTCTAAAGTGGTTAATAAGATATTTGTCGGATAAAAGTCATGAACATATAAGATCAAAGTTTAAAGTCTACTAAAAATGATGAACATGGTGGTTAATGAGCAAATATTAGTGTAAAACTCTTGGATCTTGTTTTGTTATGATTATTGGTTGATTATCTGATGTGTTGCTGGTTAATATTGATGTTTGATGTTGTTACGATCACTAATCATGCTAACGGAATCAATCGAACGCGTCTTAGAAGATTAAAGAATGTAAACAGAATCTGTCCAAGTTTTACAGCCAACTTCAGTTGGCTGTAAACAGGTCATAAACTCTACGAAAAACTGATATTTTGAGTCTAAAACGTGTTATTATGAAATACGGTTCTAATGGCACCGGAATCGTAATTTTTGGACTTCGTTTACTATTTTTAAAGCATCATTTCGTAACAGCAGCTAGAGCTGCATTTTTCTGCTGAAAATATGTGTTTTGTTTTCTGTCATAACTTGGGTTCGGTGTAGAGTTGGATCATGAAACTTGTACTGTAGATGACCACCGATGTATTTGTAATTACCCCACTGGAATTTCGTAAATCGGATGCTCGATGAAATTTAAATAAATTATCCCGTGGACTGTGGTCAGAAAAATATAAATCTGAGTTCAGTCCGGAAAATGAATTTTTATAAAATATTGGTAATAAACCGGACCCCGATATTTTTACACAATAAAATTTGGAACGTTTAAGATATTCTGTAATAATTTGGGAATTTTTGGAATAAGTTAACTATTTTATTAAAATGTCCGAAAATAGCCCGGTTTTGAATATTTATGCTGAAATGACATAAGCTGTAATTTGCGTGTCTAAATGTCGAGTATGCTATCTGTAAATGATCTAACATGTTATATGTGTTATGTGCATTATCGTATGTTTGTTTATGAGTGGGGAATGGATGGGAAACTTATATGGGCATAAACCGTCAAAGTGATGCATGTTGTGTGATAGATACGTGTAGGAACTTTGTGCTCTATTTGAAAACCACTAAATGACTAACTGGTAAATCATACTAGGACGTGATTGACCAACCTTGACTGCTAGCTATATTTGAGAATCTAACCGAGCAAACCGAGGTGAGTTCACACGCTTTCTAAGGCATGGGATTCCCGGTGGTTTGGGAATGGGTTAAAGAATTTAAAACTAAATCTACATATCCTCCTTGAGTAGGATATGTACGGCCATCCTCCATAGATAGGATGCCATTATTAATCCTACGAATTCTCCTGGTGCAGAATACGTACGTTCATCCTCCTGATGCAGGACAACAACCTTAAAACTAGCTAGACAAAACTCTATCATGAAGTCCCTCAATTTATATCGACTTAATCGCCGAGGCCAATGGCGAGCGGGTCATTAGTTAATAGCGCTATTAGGTTTAACAAACCTCACACCGTGCCGTTCGGACGGGCATGTACTAATGGACTATGGCAAACTGTCAGTGATGATAAACACTGATGTAGGGCACAACTATTGTTCGTCAGTTGTCGATATGTATGGTCTAGTAGTTCAAACGGGGAAAGCCCCCACTGATTATGGTTATGGATTGGGTAATGAAAAAGGAACTGGTTAAACATACTTTCAACTACGGGGTAACCCCCACGGCAATTAAGCCAACGAAAGTCAAACCACGTTTTTCATAAACAACTTAAAACTAAACAACCAAACGTGAACTCACTCAACTTTGTTGTTGACTCGTTGTTACATGCCTTACAGGTCGCTAAACGCTTGGAGCTTGCACGAGGAAGGAGTCGTTGTGGTGTACGGACTGTTATGTTCCGTGCTTACTATTTAAATCCTTATGAACTTATTAAACTTGCGTTTTGAACTTTAACTTATAAACTATGGACTTATGCTTTTGGATTTACCTTTATGCTTCCGCTGTTTAAACTAAACATGGTTAACTAGCTTTGGTCACCAATCGTATTGTGGTTGGTCTTATTTACTTGATTTTGATGTTCAATATGATTGGTGGCTCGATCCTGGTCACGTCACGCCTCCAAGCGGTGGTCTCCGCATGGTGGATTTTGGGGGTGTGACACAAGAGGCTGGCGGCGGTCGAGTAGTCGACCTTGGTCACAGCGCCCGGTGTCACGATGGTTTGCGCGTTCCCGTTAAAAAAAAGGGTCATGGTATCTAGACACCCCCCAAAAATTAGTGTACATCCCTTAATATGAAGTGTATAGCCCAATACGCTTCTTATAGGGTTCAAAAACAATAAATGTCACACCAATAGGAACCGTATAGGCCAATACACTTCCCATTCGTACAGTGAATGTAACACCCCGTGTTTTCACGAGTGAAAGTCAAAGTCAAGGTCAAGGTCAAGGTCAAAGTCAACGACCGATTTCGCGTGACTCGACTCGTAGAAATGTTTTTATTTTATTTATATTATGTGGAGTAAGTGTCGTTCATTACAATAATCGCATCATATTAATCGTATTTCAATCGACCTACGACTATGAATGATAGGAAGTAACAATGCGATAAAGCAATGCTAATCGAATCGACACCAAATCGTAACTCGAGCTGTGTATTTTACTTGTTGTTTATACGTGTGTGTGTGCCTTACGTGTTACCTGTGCATGTTTATTTTATGTTATGTTGTGATAATCAAGCGAACTCAATCGAACTCGAAGTCTAACTCGAATGTAAACGAACCCGAACCCGAATTCCGAGTCGAACCATATAAGAAGTAGTTGGGACTTAAAGTAATTTGACTAGGAAACCCTATCGAATCGCTCGCAAACCGAAGCCGAAGCGTCGTCGCACCGAACGCACCAAATCAGGCGACATCCGCACGGATGGTCAATCCGCACGGATTGCCAATCCGCACGGATTGCCAATCCGCACGGATTGCCAATCCGCACGGATGACCAATCCGGACGGATAGCCTCTCCGGGTTACGTGCCATCCGCACGGCTCACCCTTTCCCCTTTTAGCATCCTATAAATACACGGGTCACTCTCCAACTTTTCCACTTTTGGCAAGTGACGTCCGAACCGCACGCATTCTTCACTTTTTCTCAGATTTCTCTCAATCCAGGTAAGATCTTGCACTAATTCTTGTACATCCTTGATCACTACTAAATTCTACACCTTTCCATCTTTCAAATCTCAACTTCCAACCATGAAATCATCTAGATTTGAGGTATTCTCGGGTGACGTCATCATGAAGTTCTTATGAACTTCAAGCTCGACTTCATTCCACCAAGAATAGCTCAGATCTGAACGATTTCCATAAGATTTCACAACAACTTCACCTAAATCTAAACTTTTCTAAGGATAAAAGAGTTGAAAGAAATAAACCTAAGTTCTCTCCTTCTTTTACCCTTAATATCGGTATGAATCTGATCGGTTCTAGTATTCCACTCATTAATAGTGATGCACTAGTCCTAGATCTGGATTCTACCCACCAGACACCTGATTTCGGGGTCAACCGGAATGACCGTTCTGAGTCGCCGACAGGCCAAGTTAGGGTGGTTCCTGACCGGTCTAGTCACGCGAGTAAGAATACGATTCCAAGTGGTTGCCACGTAATCAGAACGTCTCGATAAACGACAACAGAAACCAAGAGTAGACGAACGGAACAATCAGACCAGGGACTGTCCGCACGGACAGGCTGTCCGCACGGACAGGCTATCCGGACGGTTGTCACCCGGACGAGCTACCCTTGGGACCCACTTTCCAAACAAGGTTTGAGTATCGACGAATGAGCAATCCGGACGGACGACCTCTGAATGGATTACTTTTCGGATCATGAGATACTAAGGCCTTAAAACAAATTACAACATGATCATCCGCACGGACAGGTTGCCCGTACGGACAGACTATCCGGACGGATTGTCACTATCCGCATGGATTACCATCCGGGCGGATTACCTAATTCAATTAGTGACTCAGCCCTAAAGACGTTGACCGCACGGACTGCCATCCGGACGGATTGTTGTCCGCGCGATCGGCTTGAAGGGTAGAGATACTTAGACGTTTTCTAAATGCTACAATGAAAACTCCAAAGCACAAGCCATCATACACAAACACATCCTTAGGAAGAAACAATCCACTTGAACGTTTATCCGCACGAACAACTTGTCCGTACGGATAAGCAATCCGTACGAGCGACTAATCCGCACGGATTACCATCCGCACGGACAGCTCACTCGCACGGATAGCTTATCCGGATGGGTCACCATCCGCACGGATCACCGTGCGCACGGATAGTTCGCCCGCACGGATAACTTCCTCTCACGGATAGTTGATCCGCACGATAAGCCATCCTAGCCACTCTCACTTGTACTGTTTTGCGTGCCACTTATCGTTGCATTATCGAATCTATTCATGCTAACTATACTCGCTGAAAAGCGCTCCCTTCAATCCATAATCACTGTGAGTATACTCGAACCCTTTTTGCTTTTAGCACTTTTGGGTGTTACATACGTTACGAATATTCAAACTACAACTATCACACCACTCAAGCTATTTTAACGCTAAACCATTTACGCATGTTATACGTGGCTTATGAATGCTTGTTTGTTATGTTCACACATGGAACGCTGTCTACCTGCCTTAGCAACGATAGTACTATAGTTTGGACTCAGCACCCGTTCACACGGGGGTTGTTAAGGATCTTTTACTTGTATGGATTACGCTGGTAATCATGTATTGCGAACTGCCTCGGGCAGTCGACACGCAGTCATTGGTATCGATGGATCTATGTCGATAACTAATGTGCTTCATTTCACTGCGTGTATGTGCTGGTTATGCGTAAACGAATTCGAACTCTATATGCTATTATCAAACTTGTATGCTCACCTTTACATTATATGTATTGACTTTATTTTAACGTATGTGACAGGTGCCTAGGTTATTTATATGCTTCTCGGGCTGTGATGAAATTGAGGCTAGGAACTGGAGTCCTAGAAACCAACGAATAAATTGTTATGTTTAAATCTGAGTTGTCGGAACAGAATATTTGTTTAGTTTTTGTCTGTAATGACTTGTTTGCTATTTGAGACATGGTATGGGACATGTTAACTTAAATTGAATGGTGATGATAGTTGTTATGGAAACTTCTGGACAATCTGTTTCGCTCAGTGCCACGCCCCGATGATTCCGCCATCGGTTGGGGTGTGACAGATTGGTATCAGAGCCATAACTATAGGGAATTAGGCAAGACTCGACCTAGTCCGGGTCGAAGTCTTAGAGACCAAGTCTATAGTTAAGAACCAACAGACCAACTCACGCGTATGCGTAAACTCACCACTATCACTCGCTCTTTTCTATCACTGCACTCGAATTTTCAAGTTATGAATAGGTAATGAGGCCGAGAATAGGTGTGAAAACCGCAAACTCTCGACTAAAGTTGCCTAATCAGCTTGCGTTTTAGCTACAAACGAGGAGAATCATACCAAATTAGGAGTGAAATCCATATTTTGATGAATAATCTCCTCAAATTTTATTAAAAACAAGGACGAAGTTGTAAGATAGGGGTGAAACCCTAACCTTGGCGACTTGTCCTACTTTTATACAAAACTCCCACCAAAGTTTCGACGGACTCCAACGATCTAAAGACACAATATAACCAAAGGGAATTGCGCCAACGCCCAAGAATCGAGGCAAGGGCATAGTCCTGGAGGTAATTGTGCACACAGGATCCTTGCGAATAGTCGAGCCACTTTGGTTAGTCGAAGTCTATTAGCCGCAGACAATCTACCTTTGATTTATCGACCTTTATGAAGATTTTCTGTATTTTCTGCTTATTTGTTAACGTTTGAGGTGCTATTGGTTTCGACCCAACACTATTGCTCTGCTAAAACACAAAACCCACACAGCACATCGCTAACAAATCGACAATAGAGGCATCCAGAATGCTTTGTATGCTCGTGTATATCCCTAGTGACTAAGGTATATGTGTTTCTTGCTATTGTGCTCACGTGTTTAGGAATACTGTGATTATGTGCTCTATGTGCTTATGTGATTTTGTGACTATATGCGTTTACAAGGTACGTGTTACTAAGCTTTAGTAGTAATAGACGTGTGAGGTGAGATTCGAATACATGTGTTGAGTTCTGTGGCGATGTCTATTGCAGACAATGTCGTCTGGATCTCGTCATATGCTCTCTCGTCAGGAAAAGAGGGACAGACGCCTTGCTTCTATCATCACGAAGAGTGTAGCTAAAGCCGTGAGTGATGCGTATGAGAATGCTAGCAAATCATCCGAGGAATCGAGGACTGAAGGTCCTAAAGCTGTCGCAAGACCTTTCAGTTTCAAACAATTCAAGTCATGTGGGCCGAAAGAATTCACAGGCGAAGGAGGTCCTACTGCACTATTCCACTGGTTTGACTCTATCGAGGTTACTCTGCGACAAAGTGGTTGCCCTGATGACCTTCGAACTCTGAACGCTACCGGCGTCTTCCAGTCCCGTGCTCTAGACTGGTGGACGGCCGAGAGGAACAAGCGAGGGAATGATGCAGCCTATGGTCTGTCGTGGGACGAACTCAAAGAAGTCATGCTGGAAGAATTCTACCCTCCTCACGAGCGTCGAAAGCTGGAAGATGAATTCTGGCACATACATCAGAAGGATGGAGACAATGCTGGTCTCACTGCTCGATTCAAACAGCTCAGCATTATCTGTCCCGATCAAGTCAAGACTCCTGAGATGACCATCAAGAAGTACATCCGAGCTTTTCCTGACTGTGTCGCTGATTTCGTGCAAGCGGCTAAGACTACCACGATCGAGGAAACCTATCTGCTAGCCGCTGAAATCAATGACAAAAGGGTTAAGGCTGGGGTGTGGGATAAGACCTCCAAGCATCTGCATCAAGCTACCGCTACTACACCAACTGCTGAACCTACCTCATCAAGCAACAAGAAGAAGAACAAGAGAAAGAACAGCTCCACCAACAAGAACTGTGTGATCACTGCTGCACCAGTTCAAGCTGTACCTGCTCAACAGCGTCAAGCGGCAGCACCTGCGGCCAATGCACCGCCTGCCAAGCGTGCATACACTGGGCCACACCCGCTCTGCCCTACTTGCACCTATCATCACCCAACAGCTATTCAATGCCGCTTCTGTGCTCACTGAAATGTATACGACCACTTTACTGCCAACTGTCGTATTCGTCAAGCACCTGCCAATCAAGCTCTACTCGCTGCCCCACAGGGTCAACAAGCTCCTCCGGCACCCGCAGTCAAAGCCAGAGCATGCTTCACGTGTGGCGACCCGAATCATTTCGCCAACATGTGCCCGAACAGGGTAGTGAAACAAGAACCGCAACAGCAGCAACCACAGCAACAACAGCAGCAGCAGCAACAACAGGCCGCACGCGCCAGAACTTTCAATCTCAATGTGCGTCAAGCCCAGGCCGACAACAACGTGGTCAATGGTACGTTCCTTGTGAATGGTATTTATGCTTCATGTTTGTTTGATACTGGAGCCGATAATTGCTTTGTGTCACTCGAATTTGAGAAACTCCTTAGTCGTAAACGTTCCCGACTCTCCTCTGCATTCGATGTCGAAGTCGCTACCGGAAGAACCGTCGCTGTAAATTCTGTTATTCGTGATTGCACTCTCGAGCTCAACAATCACATCTTCTCAATCGACCTCATTCCGATGCAACTCGGAAGTTTCGACGTCATAGTAGGCATGGACTTCCTTCGAGAAAACCATGCCGAAGTTGTGTGCTTCGATAAGATGATTCATTTTTCACTCACAAACGGTGATTCATTGCGCGTTTATGGTGATACTACTTCGAAGGGTCTCAAACTTATGTCATGCCTCCAAGCTAGCAAGTATCTCCGCAAGGAATACAGGGCTTTCTTGGCTAACGTCGTAGCAGCGGAGAAGGAAAAGAAAGAGAAGAAGGAAGTGAAAGACGTACCTGTGGTTCGAGAATTTCCTAATGTTTTTCCAGAGGATCTTCCAGGACTACCTCCAAAGCGCGATATTGATTTTCGCATTGATCTCATTCCTGGAGCTAATCCTACCGCCAGAGCTCCTTATCGACTCGCACCGTCCGAAATGCGCGAACTCTCAACCCAACTCCAGTAATTACTTGAGAAAGGCTTCATTCGCCCGAGCACCTCTCCTTGGGGCGCGCCAGTCCTTTTCGTCAAAAAAAAGGACGGGTCGTTCCGGATGTGCATCGACTACCGGGAGTTGAATAAGTTGACTATCAAGAACCGCTATCCTCTGCCTCGCATCGACGATTTGTTTGACCAACTACAAGGCGCCACGTGTTTCTCAAAGATCGATCTACGTTCAGGATATCATCAGCTGCGTATACAAGAGGAGGATATACCCAAAACCGCGTTTCGTACTCGTTACGGCCATTATGAGTTCGTTTTCATGCCTTTTGGCCTAACAAACGCACCAGCAGTTTTCATGGATCTGATGAATCGCGTGTGTAAACTATAACTCGACCGTTTCGTCATTGTATTCATCGACGATGTCTTGATCTATTCCAAGTCGAGAGCCGAACACGCGCAAATCTACGTTTGGTTCTCGAGTTACTTCAGGGGAACCAACTCTACGCCAAATTCTCCAAGTGCGAATTTTGGTTGGGGGAGGTTCAGTTTCTGGGTCACATTGTAAATAGTCAGGGTATTTACGTCGATCCTGCGAAGATTGAAGCTATCAAGAGCTGGGTTACGCCTACAAATCCGTCTGAAGTCCGTTCCTTTCTCGTACTAGCGGGCTATTATCGACGATTCATCCAAGGATTTTCGAAGATTGCTGTACCACTTACCTCTCTTACTCATAAGGACCAGCCTTTTGTTTGGGGAACCAAACAAGAGACTGCCTTCCGAACCCTCAAACACATGCTTTGCAATGCTCCTGTTCTCACACTACCCGACGGAAACGATAATTTCATTGTCTACTGTGATGCTTCCAACCTTGGTCTCGGTTGTGTCCTAATGCAACGAGACAAGGTCATAGCTTACGCATCTCGTCAGCTCAAAGTCCACGAGAAGAACTATACAACCCACGATCTCGAGCTAGGCGCAGTTGTTTTTGCATTAAAGATTTGGCGACACTACCTGTATGGTACAAGGTGTACGATCTTCACCGATCATAAGAGCCTACAACACATCTTTAATCAGAGGGAACTAAATATGCGTCAACGCCGATGGGTAGAACTTCTCAACGATTACGACTGTGAGATTCGTTATCACCCAGGCAAAGCAAATGTTGTTGTCGACGCACTTAGCAGACAGAGCTATCTGCTTAGCACTCGTAATGTTCAAGCCCAGCACAACCTCGAAGCTCTCATCCGCGACGCCCAGCATGCATGTTTCAACGAACGCACCTTGAAGAAAGAAAGAATCTACCACGATGGAGCCCAGCTTGTGAGCAAATCGAATGGGATATTCCACTTCTTAGACCGAATTTGGATTCCCAAGCGAACCAATTTGCGACAGATTATCATGGATGAAGCCCACAAATCCCGATACTCTATCCATCCCGGTGCTGACAAAATGTACCATGATCTTCGCTATAGGTACTGGTGGCCGGGTATGAAACGGGATATCGCTCTCTACGTCGGAAAGTGCCTAACCTATGCTAGAATCAAGGCTGAACATCAAAGACCCTCTGGCTTGCTCGAACAACCACCAATTCCCATGTGGAAGTAGGAGAGCATAGCTATGGATTTCGTAACCAAGCTTCCAACCACGTCATCAGGTCACGACAGCATTTGGGTTGTTATTGACCGTTTGACTAAATCAGCTCACTTTCTGCCAATACGAGAAGACTACAAGGTAGAACGATTAGCCCGAATCTACACCGACGAGATCATTTGTCGACATGGGACGCCTCGTGACATCATCTCTGATCGTGATGTTCGGTTTACTTCACGATTGTGGGAAACATTCCAAGCAGCACTCGGTACAACGCTTAATCTAAGTACTGCGTTCCACCCACAAACCGACGGTCAGACTGAAAGAACGATTCGTACTCTTGAAGACATGCTCCGTTCATGTGTTCTAGACTTCGGTGGTAATTGGGATAGACACCTTCCGTTAGTCGAATTCTCGTATAACAACAGCTACCAGGCTAGCATCCAGATGGCACCTTTCGAGGCCGTATACGGAAGAAGATGTCGATCGCCTATTGTGTGGCACGAGATCAGTCACTCGCAACTAACCGGTCCGGAGCTGCTACAAGAAACGACAGACAAAATTTTCCAAATTCGAGACAACCTAGCGAAAGCTCGGGATCGACAGAAGGTTTACGCCAATAAAAAGCGCAAGCCCCGTGAATATGGCGTTGGTGACTACGTACTCCTAAAGGTATCACCTTGGAAGGGTGTAGTCCGATTCGGCAAGAAGGGGAAGCTCGCGCCTCGATATGTTGGACCTTTTAAGATTCTGGAAAGGATCGGAAAAGTCGCCTACAGACTCGAATTACCGGAGGAACTTAGCAACGTCCACCCGACTTTCCACGTGTCAAACCTCCGAAAGTGCATCGCCGACCACGATCTACATGTTCCTTTAGACGATCTACAAGTGAACGAAACATTACACTTCGTGGAGAAGCCTGTCGAAATCATGGATCGCCAAACCAAAGAACTCAGGTGCTCACGCATTCCTATTGTGAATGTCCGATGGGAAGGCAAACAAGGCGCGAAATTCACTTGGGAACTCGAAAGCGACATGAAGGCAAAGTACCCACAGTTGTTTACTTAAGAAAATTGTAGACTTATAGATCAAGTGCTTTCGCACAACATATCCAAGTTTTAGCAATTTCTATCCGTAAAAGTCGTTTAATTTAGTGATTTTCAGTAGAAACGTGAAAAGATAAAAGAAGTAAAGAGAATTTGACAAATCTGAGTGTGTTTGATCATCGCAATCGAGCACTTGCTCAGATACCACATGTAGGTCCCGATTTTACTCCGTTACGATTTTGTTTGGTCACGATCGTTCACGGATTCCACACGACTCAGAGTCGATAATTATCCATGTGAATAAGCTAGTCAACAAAAGTCAACACGGATATGTTATCCGCACGGATTGCCATCCGTACGGTGAACATCAACAGCAACATTCCACATTTTTAACGAACTCAAATTTCTCACAAATGGCTTTGAATTAAGATCTGAAACTTTATAGGCTTTTAGATCAGAAAATTTCGCATAACATATCCAAAAATCAGCGATTTTATCCGTAAAAAGTCGATTAATTTGACGATTTTCAGTGGTCCAAACGAAAACTCTCACATGTGATCCACAGTTAATACGGCTTTCAGCTTAATTTCGGGACGAAATTCCCTAAACAAGGGGAGGCTGTAACACCCCGTGTTTTCACGAGTGAAAGTCAAAGTCAAGGTCAAAGTCAACGACTGATTTCGCGCGACTCGACTCGTAGAAATGTTTTTATTTTATTTATATTATGTGGAGTAAGTGTCGTTCATTACAATAATCGCATCATATTAATCGTATTTCAATCGACCTACGACTATGAATGATAGAAAGTAACAATGCGATAAAGCAATGCTAATCGAATCGACACCAAATCGTAACTCGAGCTGTGTATTTTACTAGTTGTTTATACGTGTGTGTGTGCCTTACGTGTTACATGTGCATGTTTATTTTAGGTTATGTTGTGATAATCAAGCGAACTCAATCGAACTCGAAGTCTAACTCGAATGTAAACGAACCCGAATCCGAATTCTGAGTCGAACCATATAAGAAGTAGTTGGGACTGAAAGTAATTTGACTAGGAAACCCTATCGAATCGCTCACAAACCGAAGCCGAAGCGCCGTCGCACCGAACGCACCAAATCAGGCGACATCCGCACGGATTGCCAATCCGCACGGATTTTCAATCCGCACGGATGACCAATCCGGACGGATAGCCTATCTGGGTTACGTGCCATCCGCACGGCTCACCCTTTCCCTTTTTAGCATCCTATAAATACACGGGTCACTCTCCAACTTTTCCACTTTTGGCAAGTGACGTCCGAACCGCACGCATTCTTAACTTTTTCTCAGATTTCTCTCAATCCAGGTAAGATCTTGCACTAATTCTTGTACATCCTTGATCACTACACAATTCTACACCTTTCCATCTTTCAAATCTCAACTTCCAACCATGAAATCATCCAGATTTGAGGTATTCTCGGGTGACGTCATCATGAAGTTCTTATGAACTTCAAGCTCGACTTCATTCCACCAAGAATAGCTCAGATCTGAACGATTTCCATAAGATTTCACAACAACTTCACCCAAATCTAAACTTTTCTAAGGATAAAAGAGTTGAAAGAAATAAACCTAAGTTCTCTCCTTCTTTTACCCTTAATATCGGTACGAATCTGATCGGTTCTAGTATTCCACTCATTAATAGTGATGCACTAGTCCTAGATCTGGATTCTACCCACCAGACACCTGATTTCGGGGTCAACCGGAATGACCGTTCTGAGTCGCCGACAGGCCAAGTTAGGGTGGTTCCGGACCGGTCTAGTCACGCGAGTAAGAATACGATTCCAAGTGGTTGCCACGTAATCAGAACGTCTCGATAAACGACAACAGAAACCAAGAGTAGACGAACGGAACAATCAGACCAGGGACTGTCCGCACGGACAGGCTGTCCGCACGGACAGGCTATCCGGACGGTTGTCACCCGGACGAGCTACCCTTGGGACCAACTTTCCAAACAAGGTTTGAGTATCGACGAATGAGCAATCCGGACGGACGACCTCTGAATGGATTACTCTTCGGATCATGAGATACTAAGGCCTTAAAACAAATTCCAACATGATCATCCGCACGGACAGGTTGCCCGTACGGACAGACTATCCGGACGGATTGTCACTATCCGCACGGATTACCATCTGGGCGGATTACCTAATTCAATTAGTGACTCAGCCCTAAAGACGTTGACCGCACGGACTGCCATCCGGACGGATTGTTGTCCGCGCGACCGGCTTGAAGGGTAGAGATACTTAGACGTTTTCTAAATGCTACAACGAAAACTCCAAAGCACAAGCCATCATACACAAACACATCCTTAGGAAGAAACAATCCACTTGAACGTTTATCCGCACGAACAACTTGTCCGTACGGATAAGCAATCCGCACGAGCGACTAATCCGCATGGATTACCATCCGCACGGACAGCTCACTCGCACGGATAGCTTATCCGGATGGGTCACCATCCGCACGGATCACCGTGCGCACGGATAGTTCGCCCGCACGGATAACTTCCTCTCACGGATAGTTGATCCGCACGATCAGCCATCCTAGCCACTCTCACTTTTAATGTTTTGCGTGCCACTTATCGTTGCATTATCGAATCTATTCAGGCTAACTATACTCGCTGAAAAGCGCTCCCTTCAATCCATAATCGCTGTGAGTATACTCGAACCCTTTTTGCTTTTAGCACTTTTGGGTGTTACATACGTTACGAATATTCAAACTACAACTATCACACCACTCAAGCTATTTTAACGCTAAACCATTTACGCATGTTATACGTGGCTTATGAATGCTTGTTTGTTATGTTTACACATGGAACGTTGTCTACCTGCCTTAGCAACGATAGTACTATAGTTTGGACTCAGCACCCGTTCACACGGGGGTTGTTAAGGATCTTTTACTTGCATGGATTACGGTGGTAATCATGTATTGCGAACTGCCTCGGGCAGTCGACCCGCAGTCATTGGTATCGATGGATCTATATCGATAACTAACGTGCTTCATTTCACTGCGTGTATGTGCTGGTTATGCGTAAACGAATTCGAACTCTATATGCTATTATCAAACTTGTATGCTCACCTTTACATTATATGTATTGACTTTATTTTAACGTATGTGACAGGTGCCTAGGTTATTTATATGCTTCTCGGGCTGTGATGAAATTGAGGCTAGGAACTGGAGTCCTAGAAACCAACGAATAAATTGTTATGTTTAAATCTGAGTTGTCGGAACAGAATATTTGTTTAGTTTTTGTCTGTAATGACTTATTTGCTATTTGAGACATGGTATGGGACATGTTAACTTAAATTGAATGGTAATGATAGTTGTTATGGAAACTTCTGGACAATCTGTTTCGCTCAGTGCCACGCCCCGTTGATTCCGCCATCGGTTGTGGTGTGACACTGAACCCTGACACTCTCTGTCATGCAGGCATTTCAGACATAGAAAAGCACTGAAAAGTGAAAAGGACTAAAAAGTGAGGCCAACAGGAAGTGTATTGGACAATACGATTCCTTACAGTTACCAGGAAGTGTATTCAGCAATACGCTTCCTATAAAGCTTTGGTTGGTGAACGAATTAAATCAATGGGAAGTGTATTCGGCAATACGCTTCCTATAGGATTTTGGTTGGTGGATGAATTAAATCAATAGGAAGCGTATTGGGCAATACACTTCTCATAGGGACCCAATAGGAAGCGTATAGGGCAATACACTTCATATTTATCTGAAAAGCGACCTCAATAGGAAGCGTATAGAGCAATACGATTCCCATAGGGACCCCTCAGGAAGTGTATAGGGCATTACACTTCTCGTAGGGTTTCGTTGGTGGACGAATTAATTCCATACGAAGTGTATTGGGCAATACGATTCCTATCGGACCAGAAATCTGTTATATATCCAAACTTTCGGGGATGATTGTATTCTCGCAAAAACTAGGAAGCGTATTGGTCTATATAGCCGTAATTCAATGATGTGACAACCCGAGTTTCAAAGACCTTTCCTTGACACATTACTTGTTACAAACTTTATCTTTGAAATTTATTTGAGTATGTGTACTATTTGAATATGTGTATTATTGAGTATGTGTAAATTATGAGCTAGTTATGAGCTGGTTAGTGTTACAAACTTGTTATAAATTATTAAACTGTTCACAAGTCACAAGTATAACCGACGAAACCGTAGTGCAATAACCCCAATCTGAACTCGACGAAACATGGGGGGTTTCGCCATCACCTGGTCGACGAAACATGAGTTTCGTCTGGGTGAGTTTCTTCAAAATGGGCTTCGGCCCAACTATAGTCCAATCAAATCGGCCGTTACGTTATATATATTGCACACCACAATTTGCAAAACCCTAGGCTCTCTCTCTAAACCAAACGACGGCAGTTCCCTCATCTTCCATTCGAGGCTCTCAAACCCTAGGTACAACCGACCTATACCACATCATGGTTAGTATGTAAACATTGTTATTGGATGAATTGTTAACGATTATGGTCCTATTGCTATGATGTAGTATGGGACAGGGTTATTATCAATTGTGTAAACCGATACTTGCATGACAAAAGCTTGACATGTGATCTATGATTGTATATACGAACTGGATTTGGTATGAACATCTATGCACATGAATTGATATGTTTTGTAATGATCTAGGGTTGTACGTATGTAAACAGTGATGGCTTTTAGATTAAATGAATGATCATTGTGTTAATATTACATAAGAAACTAGGGTTTCCGTATTAGGGTTGTAGTCATGGTGGTTACGATTCGGTTCAAATGATTGGATGATGAATGTAACTGCTAACAAGAGATGATTGATTGAGCCAGTAACTAAGTTAATATGTGATTAACTGCAACTAGATTTCAGAATGGGTAGTCGTCTACTGTTGACAGCGATGAAAGGAAAACCCCCGACGAAAGGCCATAGTGACGAAACTCTCCCCTTGGAGATTCGTCACACACCTCGACGAAACATCCCACTGTTTCGTCACAAGAACCTCCGACTAATCCCTGTAATGTTTCGTCGCCCTTATACCGACGAAATCTATGAAGTTTCGTCACCCGGGAGTTTCGCCATTAGGAACAGGAACTCGTAAACAGACTGTAATTTGGTATGAGTATGATAGTGAATGGTTTCATGTTGATCTGTGATAATGAATAATTACATGTTGTTTCTTGTCTGTTGATGATGTTTGTTATGTCTAAGGAAAACATGATTCGGCTTTGGGTTAGTACACTTGACTATTGAATATTGATACGAAGCGTACATATGAATGACGAATTTGTATGAGTCGATTAACTTTTATGTGCTATTCGATGACTGTTAGATGTATGCACACTGTGATTACGAATTATGTGTAAACCTTGTGAAAGTGAAACTGATTATATACACATGAATACCATAGGGTGTGACTGTCTAAGTGTGAACAAGTAATTACTCATACCGAGCAAACCAAGGTGAGTTCACTGCTCTCTTTTCCAAGCATGCATCCCGGGGAAGGGATATCGGGTAACGTTCCAGGGAGGAATGTCAGGTTAATGGGATGTTTGTGGTACGTGAATTTGCCAATGTATTTCCTGAGGAACTTCCTGGTTTACCTCCTCACCGTCAAGTGGAATTTCAGATTGATCTTGCACCAGGAGCGTACTTCAACGTGATTGATCTTCTACTGAATCTTTACTTTGGTTTAAACTTATGATTTGAATTTATATTTTGAAATGAATGGATTGTTTTATCTAAATATTATGCGTAGTTCAATGTGATTGGTGGCTTGGATCCTGGTATGTCACACGTCCCGCGATGATTCCGCATGTGGAATTTTAGGGGTGTGACAAATGGAGAGGAGCTGTATTGCCTATCGATCCACGAGTATATCGATCCACATGTATCGATCAACATGCTTTCGTATTAAGGGATGTACAATAGTTTTTGGGGCAATATCGATCCCCTGTCACCACCCACCGCTGTCATCTCCACCCATCGTCACTGTCGCCGCCATCACCCACCACTACCGCCATAACCTGCCACTGTCGCCACCACCCACCAGTCGCCGCAACCCGTCATCGACTCCGTCGCCACCCCGACGGTCACCACTGTCGCCACCACTCCGCTACCAACCACCGGCGACATCCACCACCGCCTCCATTGCCACTCGTCGCCGCTACCACACACCACCGCCGCCGCCATTGCCACTCGCCGTTGCCACCACCCACCGCCGCCGCCCCACCACCTAGCTACCGCCCCAACACCAACCACCACCGTCACTGCCACCCACCACCACCGTCGTTGCCACCCACTATTGCCTCAGGCGCCACCAAGAACCACTGACGACCACCACTGCCACGCCCACCACCGCTACTCGTCGCCGCCACCACCCACCACCGCCACCTCTCAACAGCCACAATCACCGCCACCGACCACCACCACCACTCACCGCAAATTTTATTCCCTTGTTTTTCTTGCCTACCAAACAATACACAGTAATACTTTATTTCATTCTCATATGGTAACCAAACACGAAATGGAATGGTAATGATCCATTGCATTCCCTCGTTCATTCCATTACCTCATTCATTCTATTTCCCCATACCAAACACACCCTAAATGCGACACCAATAGGAATCGTATAAGGCAACATGATTTCTATTGGTACGATGTACCACCTCGCTATGACATACACGCAGTTCATAACTTAAAAGATCTGAAAAGTGCCCCCAACAGGAAGTGTACAAGGCAATATGGTTCCGTTGTCGGTAAAGTATATGAAGCGTATAGGGCAATACGTTTCCCATGTCAGTAAAGTAAGTAAAGTATAGAAAGCGT
Source organism: Helianthus tuberosus (assembly GCA_030545235.1). NCBI lineage: Eukaryota > Viridiplantae > Streptophyta > Magnoliopsida > Asterales > Asteraceae > Helianthus > Helianthus tuberosus. The sequence goes on along the minus strand of CM060393.1, from coordinate 181,888,534 downwards.
ATAAGGCAATATGGTTCATCTTGGATGGGAGGCGAGGTTTTACCGATTATTCCACTGCCATTCCTTCGGGCGGGTAGAGGTCGGGTTTCCGCGTATTTGGGAGAGCCAAGAGGCTGGTGGCGGTTGAGTAGTCGACCTTGGCCACAACGTCCGGTGTCACGGTGGTTGATACTCGTTCCTTTCCGTTCAAAAAAAAAGAGCCATATGCTGCTTTTGAAAAAAAAAAATCTATAGGAAGCGTATAGGGCTATACGGTTCCTCTGGTCCCATAATCATTGCATGAAAAGTGTCTGAAAAGTTGTACTTCAAGTACACGTATAGGAAGCGTATAGATCAATACGCTTTGACCCAGAGGAACTGTATAGGCCAATACACTTCCTGTAGGGTTAGGGATGTGCAAATAAAAAGAGGGGTTGTGTGGATACCGAGAGAAAAAAACATTTGCTTGAAACGTTAAACAATAAACAATAAATGTTGCTTACGATTACATGTAAGTCAACGAATAGCCTCTTTATGAAATTGAAACGTTAAACAATAAACAATAAATGTTGCTTACGATTACATGTAAGTCAACGAATAGCCTCTTTATGAAATACGTGTGTGCGCGAATGTAGTTATCGAGATCAATTAATGTAAATGCCACGGTGGACCCCAAATTCAAATCAAAATTAAAAAAACATTATAATAAAAATAACATATTGATGCACAAAAAAAGGCCTCTAATTTCAACCTTTTGAACAAAATCAGAATCAAATTCTTTTCAGTTTGATTCTTGACGTCAAACATCTTCTCTCCAATCCCCAAATTTTCAACCTCTGATCAACGATCCATTAGGTTTTCATTGCAATTCCGTTAGATTCTCTTCATGTTTCGCCATTATTGCTGATATCAGGTGACGAAAAATCGTAAATCATATAACATCGTAACTGTAGTTTTGTGCCGAAATCGATTGTAAATATGTAGTGTCGTAACTGTGATTCGTAATCGATTCTGTGGAAGATGTTACGTTACTTATTTTCTATGATTTTATGATGAAATCGATTGATTTTGCGATGAAATTGATTGTAAATACGTAGTGTCGTAGCTGTCATTTGTAACGTATTCTGTTGAAGATGCTACGTAGCTTTTGTTCTGTGAGATTTTGATGAAATCGATTGGTTTTGTGATAGAATTGATTGTAAATATGTAGTATCGTAACTGTAATTCGTAATCGATTCTGTTGAAGATGTTACGTAGCTTCTGTTATGTGATTTTGCGACGAAATCGATTGATTTCTGATAAACTGTAATTCGTATCGGATTCTGTTGAAGATGTTACGTAACTTTTGTTCTGTGATACTTTGATGAATTGATTGATTGTTACGCGATTTAGGTCAAAGATAAAGGAATTTTGATCGATTGATTGATTGTTGGTGAATATGTCTTCTCGTCATGGAGGTTCTTCACGGAGAAGTATGTCGGTCTCGTCTTCATCTTCTCGGAAGAAGAAAGCTAACGAAAACGGACAAACAGATTCCGGACGCAAAGATGTCACCGCTTCTCGTGGTTCAGTGTATGTGTTTTTGATCTCTTTGTTTATTGTGTGTGATTTCGATTGATTATGTAGATTAGCGTCGTAACAACGCTGTTTAATTAACTTAACCTAGGTATTTATAGCAAGTTAGCTATATATGATATAATAAAATAATTAAAAAATATATATGATATAATTAAATAATTAAAAAAATATCGCCTAGTGATTTGGATTAAACATGCACATGTAGGAAATATGTATACGTTGGATGCACCAAATTTTTATAAAAAAATATTATCAGTTAGTTGTTCAACTAACATCTGAAATGATTGACTAGAGCTTTCATGAATCTGAATTATTAACTAGATTATTTACAGTTGTGTTGAGGATCTCCAGATTATTGTTGTTGTAGATTAGTAACTAGTAGATGAATTACAGTCATGTTGAGGATCTCCATATTCAACTATTAGGTGTCTATGGCAATGGATTGTAATAAACAAAAATTGCCTACTGATTTGGATCAAACATGCAAATGTAGGATATGCGTATGCGCTGGATGTCCTAAATTTTCATAGAATGCAACATCATTAATTAGTTGTTTATCTAACATCTGATATGATTGACTAGAGCTCCGTCTTGTGAATCCGACTCACATCAACTAGATGAATGACAGTTATGTTGAGGATCTACAGATTTTTGTTGTTGTAGATTATAATCCAGTAAACTATTTGCATACTTGCATTTAAGGGAAAATCTAGATTACTATTGGATTAAACAAGCACATGTTGGAAATGCGTACGTGTTGAATGGGCCGGATATTCGTTTAAAAATATTATCAGTTAGTTGATAAACTAACATCTGAAGTGAATGACTAGTGCTTCGTTTTATGAATCTTATTTAGCAACTAGATGAATTACAGTCATGTTGAGTATCTGCAAATTTATGTTGTTGTGGATTATATCCATTTAGCTATTTGTTAACTTGCATTTAAGAGAAAAGCATAGATTACAACTGGATTAGAATGCACATGTAGGAAATGCGTATGTGTTAGATTAAAGGTTTAGGAAAAATTCGATGATGTCTTCATTGATAAAATACCCTATAAATACAAAAGGCTCTCCACTAATTTTGGTAGGAGATAACCTTAACTTGATGTACAAGAAAACTTAATGCACAAGATAGGGATCTATTCTAAATATACATAAAATCGTTCTAATCTATTACACCCCCGCAGTCGAAGCGAGAGGAAGCCGAATGCTTAGACTGGACCGAAAATCATCGAATAAAACCCGCGGAAGACCTTTTGTAAAAATGTCAGCTATTTGGTAACGAGACGGTATATGAAGAATCCGCACATCTCCACGATGAACCAAGTCACGAACAAAATGAATATCCAACTCAATATGTTTGGTACGTTGATGCTGTACCGGGTTCCCAGACAAATAAACTGCACTGATATTATCACAATAAACCACACTAGCCTTCCGAAGGGGGCGACGTAATTCTAATAATAAATTTCGAATCCAACATAATTCGGCGACCACATTCGCAACACCCCTGTATTCTGCTTCCGCACTAGAACGGGATACCACAGCCTGACGCTTAGATGACCAAGATAATAAATTAGAACCCAAGTAAACACAATACCCTGAAGTAGATCGTCGAGTATCAGGGCAACCAGCCCAATCAGCATCAGTGTATGTGCGTAACGAGAGATCACGGAAGGTACCCAAAGTGAGACTAAACGAGGTAGTGCCTTGTAGGTATCGAATTATGCGTTTAAGAGAATTCCAATGATCAATCCGAGGGGAATGCATATGCATACATACTTGCTGAACTGCATAACTAATATCTGGTCTGGTGAAGGTAAGATACTGAAGAGCACCAGCTAGACTACGATATAACGTAGGGTCTTCGAATGGGTCACTTGAAGAGGCACTAAGTTTAGATTTTGTGTCCACGGGAGTAGCAACCGACTTGCAGGATGACATACCGGCCCGATCAATAATATCTAATGCATATGATTGCTGTGACAAGAACATAGTATCGTGCTGTCGTGTGACAGTAATCCCCAAAAAATGATTCAATGGTCCAAGATCTTTCATGTCAAATTCGGCGGCCAATTGATGTATAAGTGTAGCTCGTAGAGTATCATTGGACGTTGTAAGAATAATATCATCAACATAAATAAGTAAATAAGCCATGTCAGAACCCTGGTGATATATAAATAACGAGTTGTCACACTTACTCTGCTGAAAACCAATGGACAAGACAAAATCCGTAAACCGCTGGTACCATGCCCGGGGTGCCTGTTTTAATCCGTATAATGATCTCTTTAATAAACAAACGTGATCCGGATACTGGCGATGACGAAACCCCATGGGTTGATACATATAAACTGTTTCGCTAATATTTCCATGTAGGAAGGCATTAGTGACATCCAACTGATGTATGGGCCAGGACTGTGATAAAGCTAGGGTCAAGACAGTCCGAATAGTGGTCGGCTTGACAACCGGACTAAATGTCTCCCCACAATCAATGCCCACCTGCTGAGTACTGCCATCACAAACTAACCGAGCTTTATAACGTTCCAGTGTGCCATCTGATCGATATTTATGTCGAAACAACCACATGCTACGTATTACGTTCGTATCAGCGGTGCGAGGGACTAATTCCCACGTCTTATTTTTAATAAGTGCATTGAACTCAGTCGACATGGCATTGTACCAATCCGGTTTGGACAAGGCTTCGGTGGGGGTTTTAGGTAAAGGAGTGACAATAGAGGCATGGAGATTAAATGGTTGTTTGGGTTTTGAGATGCCGTCCATAGACCGAGTGCGTATGGTACGGCCAGTCGTAGGATGGGTAGGCACGATAGGAGGGGTGGGGGTGGTGGAGGTATCGGGTTTGTATGAGACTTGGGCCTGCGAGAATAGGTTTGGTTTATAGGTAGTTTAGAGGGAGGGCTGTTGGGCCGAGGAGGTGAATTGGGGGGCGTTGAGAATGAATGAGATGAAGGGGAAACAGGTGAGGTTTGGGCCGAGTTGGGAGAAGTAGAGGAGGAATTAATATGTGTCCAGAAGGAAGGATGTATAGGAGTGTAGAGAAAATCGTATGAGGAGAGGGACTTTTGTGGAGAAGTGGAGAAGGGAAAAGTGGTTTCATCAAAAATAACATGACGATTTATGAGAATTTTGTTGGTGGCAAGATTGAGACATTTATAGACTCGATGATTAGGGGGGTATACAAGAAAAACACAAGGCATGGACCTGTGTTCAAGTTTGTTAATAGTGGTGTGAGGAATTAGAGGATAACATAGGCAACCAAAAACACGAAGATGACTATATGTGGGTTGGGTGAGGTAGAGGGATTGGGTAGGGGACCGGTAGTTTAGAAGTTTGCTAGGAAGGATATTAAGAAGATAAGTGGCAACTTCGAGAGCATGATGCCAATAGATGTTAGGCATAGAGGATTGAGCTAGAAGAGTTCGAATAATGTTATTAATTGTGCGAATTTTTCGTTCGGCTTTACCATTTTGTGATGATGTATGTGGGCAAGAAAATCGGAATTTCATGCCATTAGAATGACAAAATTGGTTAAATTGAGCGTTTACATATTCTTTTCCATTATCGCATTGAAATTGTTTAATGTTACGCTCAAATTGGGTGGTAATGTAGTTAGCAAAGTTTTGAAAAGTGGAGAAGGTTTGTGATTTCTGACTAAGGGGAAAAGTCCATAAAAAATTGGTAAAGTCATCTAAAAATAGAATGTAATAACGGTGCCCACCACTACTAAGTATTGGTGAGGTCCATAAATCACTATGTATGATATCAAAAGGTAAAGAAGTGAAATTGACAGAATCATTAAACGGAAGACGAACATGTTTACCAAAAACACACGGTTGACATAATTTGGTTTTTGCCTTATTACAATTAATAAAACTGGAATTTTTAAGAAAATGCAATAAAGTTGAGCCAGGGTGGCCAAGGCGTTGATGCCAAAGATCTTGAGACACAGCGGTAAAGGTAGATGGTGAGGTGAACTTGGACACTTGAGTGGGATCCAATGTGTACAGGTCACCAGAACTATTGCATCGTAGGATAGGAGTCCTGGTCTTGAGATCCTTCACAATAAAACCAAAGGGGTCAAATTCTATAGACACATGATTATCTTTAGTAAAACGACGGACCGAAAGAAGGTTTTTAATTAAAGATGGGGCATAAAGGACATTATTTAATTTGAAGGGTGGGAAGGGTGGTGGTAAGGTTTGGTTTCCTTGTCCAATAACGGGTATGGTTTTGCCATTACCGACGACAATATTACGAGACATGCAATTATTAAAGAAAGAAGGAAAATTAGTAGAGGTCATATGATCTGACGCACCTGTGTCCATGGTCCAATTTGGATCGTGCTGATTAAGTGTCATGTGATAAAGAGCTTGTGTCAGGTCCGTTGGTGTGTAGCCATCTGTAGAGGATACTTGACTAGCGGCATAATTTTGGGTTGGCCGAGGGCCCAAAACTCCTGGGCCAGCGCTGTTTGATTTGGGTGCAGTGGGGTAGGGACATGGAGGCACCATCCATTGGGCCCAAGAGTGTTGGTGTGGATTGGCCCAAGACTGTGGCTGATGTTGACCGGCCCAAGACTGTGGCTGATGTTGACCGGCCCAAGGAGGAGAAAAAGAAGGCCAAGAGGTGTACGGTGGGTAAGATCCATTTGAGCTTGAAGATGTCCAGCTGCCACGTCCAAATTGAGTGCCCGATGAGTTCCATCCGCCTCGACCTCGAGAAGCACCCCTGCCCCTACCGCGACCTCTGCCACGGCCGCGTCCCCTGCCGCGTTCCGAATCAGATCTGGTTTCCGTGTTTCGAGCGTCTGGAGTCTTGAAAGATGAACTGTGATCGGTGGTTGCGGCGAGGGCTGTGCCGGCGAGGTGAGCTGCTTGCTTGGCTTGGTTTATCTTTCTTGTCTCTGCCATACACAATTGAGATCGGGTTTCGTAGAAATTTGGCAAGGGTTTCGTTTGTTGAATGATAAGGGCGACACTCTCGTATTGTTCCGTGAGCCCAGTTAGGATCTGTAGGACAAGCTGTTCATCGGTGATCGGAGAACCGATATTCGTAAGCTGATCGTAGATAACTTTCATAGCTTGGCAGTAGGCGGTGATGGATGGGAACTGATCGAGTCGAGTGCTGGCAAACCGGTTGTTTAAGTCGATTGTGCGAGACGCTTTATTGTCTTGAAACAGATTTGCGAGTGCGGTCCAGGCATCATAAGCTGTTGTATTGGGTTTCAGAATGGTGTGGAGAAGATCAGAGGAAATAGTACCGTAAATCCATTGTAGAACAATCGAATCCAACCGTTCCCAAGTTTCGGCCGGCGCTTGCTCTTTATCTTTTTCTTTGTCTTTGTCTGATGAAGAAGTAGTAGGAGAGACCCAATACCCTATAAATACAAAAGGCTCTCCACTAATTTTGGTAGGAGATAACCTTAACTTGATGTACAAGAAAACTTAATGCACAAGATAGGGATCTATTCTAAATATACATAAAATCGTTCTAATCTATTATAGATGTACCAGATTCTCGTAAAAAAAATATCAATTATTTGTTCAGTTAACATTTAAAATGATTGGCTAGAGCTTTCATGGATCTGAATTATTTACTAGATGAATTACAGTCATGGTGAGGATCTCTGAATTTTTGTTGTTGTAGATTATAATCCATTCAACTATCAGGTATCTATTGCAATGGATTGTAATAAATAAAAATTGTCTCATAATTTGGTTTAAACATGCACATGTAGGATATGGGTATGCGTTGGATGTACTAGATTTTCATTAAAAAAACAACATAATCAATTAGTTGTTCAACTAACATCTGTCATGATTGACTAGAGCTTTCATGAATCTGATTTATAAACTAGATGAACTACAGTTATGTTGACGAACTCCAGATTTTTGTTGTTGTAGATTATAATCCATTCAACTATTTGTTAATTTTGCATTTAAGGGAAAATCATAGATTACTATTGGATTAAACATGCACATCAGCACATGTAGGAAATGCGTACACATTGGATGTACCAGATTTTTGTTTAAAAACATTATCAGTTAGTTGTTCAAGTTACGTCTGAAATGATGACTAGAGCTTCGTCTCATGAATCTTATTCAACTATTTGGTAACTTGCATTTAAGGGAAAATCATAGATTACTATTAGAAACAATATAAAAACCAGTTAGTGAATTAGTTCACATCAAAGGACCAGACATATTGTTATTATTATTTTTTTTATTGAACCGCAAATTTGGATCCACTAGAGATTTTTTTCTAAAATAGCAAAGCTTACTTGCCGACATGCAACTACACAGGAGCACAACAGGAGAGCGAACGGTGAAGAAACTGCGCCTATCGAGGGCTTTGACAGTACCTGAAACTACATCTATCTATGAAGCATGCTGTCGGATGGCAGCCAGAAGAGTAGATGCTCTTTTGCTTACTGACTCAAATGCACTACTCAGTGGTATAGTGACAGATAAGGTTCGTCTTAATACTTGACAATTTACTGGAGCCAATTTTGGCCCATTTTCTTATGAATGGGTTGATGTGGTTATGCTATGTCTATAACAGATCAATTGGGTCAATAGTCGTTCAAGGTGTATGCGAAAGTATAAATCCGTATTTTAATTGTAGTTTTTGTAACAACACTTAACACACAAAATTTTTATGTAAAAAGTATTATAATTACTGTGAAACAGATGTTGATTGTGCCATCATGGCATCATATAAAAATATAGTTTCAATAACTAGCCTTTTTGTTGATTGAAGGACATTTCAACAAAAGTTATTGCTCCTGAGCTTGATTTGATGAACACACCTGTATCAAAGGTGATGACAAAGAACCCAATTTACGTGGTGTCTGATAGTCTTGCGGTGGATGCCCTGCAAAAGATGGTGCAAGGTTTGTAACAACTAGGAAAAACATGTTGGTCTTTCCTATAGGTACTACTTTCAACCTGTTTTACCAATGGGTGATTCAGTTTCTATTTATCCCTAATGGGTCAAGTAGGTAAATTTTAAAAACTGTTTAAAAGTAAAACAAATCAAATGGGTCAATAGGGACCAGACCAGGTATCGGTCGTAAATAAGATATTAGTTAGAGTAAAATACCATTTTTGTCCCTGATGTTTGGTCAGTTTTGCGACTTTTGTTCAAAGGTTTTTTTTTTTCGCATCTGGAACCAAAAGGTTTGAAATCTTTGCTATTTTCATGCGGCTCGTTAATTCCATCCATTTTTCTCTGTTAAGTGAGGGGTATTTTTTTACATAAAGTGAAAAAGACCGAATTGACCTTTAAGTGAATACTTGTACATTATGCTAAATGCTTGTACATAAAGTGAAAAAGACCAAATTGCCCTTTAAGTTTACAAAAAAAACGGAAATACCCCTCACTTAACAGAGAAATTTGATGGATGTAACTAGCCGGATGGAAATGGCAAGATTTCAAACCTTTTGGATCCAGATGCGGAAAAACAAACATATGGAAGAAAGTCACAAACTGACCAAAGCTCATGGACGCAAATGGCCTTTTACTCGTATTACTTATATGCAAAGTCCAAGAAAAAGAGGAGAAAATGTTAGTGGACCACCCAACCCAGCCCATATTAAAAATTACCTTTTCTGACCATAACGGTCAAACCTGTTACCCTGCCCGTCCAACCCACATTACCAATAGCATTTCTAGAACCATTTAATCTAGCGAATTAACTTACTCGTGCAGGAAAATTTAGACACTTGCCTGTTGTAGAGAATGGTGAGGTCATTGCTTTGCTTGATATAGCAAAATGTTTATATGATGCTATCACGCGTATGGAAAGGGCAGCTGAAAAGGGCAAAGCTATTGCAGATGCCGTTGAAGGTGTTGAAAAAGATTGGGGAACTTCTTTTCCTGGTTAGATTATATAATAAAATGTTGGTTAGATTATATAATAAAATGTATAACCTTTATAATAGAGTAAAATGCCAATCTAAGGTTTGACAGTTTTGCGACTTTTATCCAAATGTTTGTTTTTTCGCATCTGGATACAAAAGGTTTGAATCTTGCCATTTTCATTTGGCTCGTTAACTCCATCCATTTTAATCCGTTAAGTTAGGGGTATTTCCGTCTTTTTTGTTAACTTAAAGGGCAATTCGGCCTTTTTTTACATAAAATGAAATGACAGAATTGCCCTTTAATTTAGCAAAAAAGACGGAATAACTCCTGACTTAACGGAGAAAATTGAATGGAGTTAACGAGCCGGATGAAAATGGTAAGATTTCAAACCTTTTGGATCCAGATGCGGAAAAACAAATCTTTGGACTAAAATCGCAAAACTGGCCAAACCTCAGGGAAGAAAATGACATTTTACCGTTTATAATATTATGGATTATGGAAGAGTTATGGAGTTTTAGTGATCTGACCATATGCACTTTCAACTGGTCTTCATTAAACAGGTCCCAATACATTCATTGAAACACTTCGAGAACGGATGTTTAAGCCTAACTTGTCTACCATCCTCTCGGAGAATTCAAAGTAGGTAATATCTTTACATATATGTTTGAATATTTGATTTTTGCATCACTTTACACCATTACATTTGTGTCCACAATTTCCGAAACATAGTTTGTGATTTTTTTATTTCTTTTTTTCCAGGATAGTGATTGTTTCGCCATTTGACACAGTTGTGATGGCAACAAAAAAGATGCTCGAGTTTCGAAGTAGTTGTGCTATTGTAACAGTTGATAACAAGCCACGCGGGATTCTAACGTGAGTTTCTCGTAACTGTATTTCAGTTATGTATTTTGCGGTTTACAAGAAACCATATTGTAACATGTACCTTGTGCAATATTAGCTCGAAGGATATCTTAACACGGGTGATAGCACAAGATATTCCTGCTGAATCAACGTTAGTGGAGAAGGTGATTAGTTCATAATCCTTTTTCTTGTATGCATGCTATATTTGCTTAATCACTATATTTTTTCAACATACTTGTTTAATTCCTACATGATTGAGTATGTAGGTGATGACTCCGAATCCTGAATGTGCCACCATCGATACGCCTATTGTTGATGCCCTCCATACTATGCATGATGGAAAGTTTTTACATCTTCCTGTTGTTGATAGAGGTAAAGATCACAACAATATATATCGGTTTATGCATTTTACACACATGCTATACATTTAGGTTGTATATCTAAATGGCGTTTTCTTTGATGCAGATGGAGTTATTGTTTCTGTTATTGATGTACTCCACATCGCTCACGCTGCAATAGCCACGGTAACTAAACTAATTTTATGAGATTAGATTTAGGAAATCTAAAATCTTACGAAGTTCCATTTAGAGTTAATTACTGTTTTCGTCCCTGTGGTTTGTAAAAAATCACTATTTCAGTCCATTAGTTTAAAAATTGCGATTTCAGTCCCTGTGGTTTCACTTTCGTAATCATTTCAGTCTACCTCGTAACCATTTCAGTCCCTGTACTTAACAGAATAATGGATTGAAATGGTTACGAAAGTGAAACCACAGGGATTGAAATGATTACGGAAGTGAAATCATAGGGACTGAAATCGCAATTTTTAAACTAATGGACTAAAATGGTAATTTTTGACAAACCACAGGGACGAAAACAGTAATTAACTCTTCCATTTATTTTATGTGGAGTTAATTACTTTTTTCGTCCCCGTGGTTTGTTGAAAATAACCATTACAACCCATTAGTTTTAAAGTTGCCAAAACCGTACCGGTACTTTCACTTTTGTAACAATTACAGTCCACCTCCGTAAACCCCATCACTTTTGTAGTTTTTTGTTAACATAGGTATATTTTAGTCTTTTCACCAAAAACTTAATGGTAAATAATGGGGTTAACGGAGGTGGATTGTAATTGTTAAAAAAGTGAAAGGATTGGTACTGTTTTGGCAATTTTTAAACTAATGGACTGTAATGGTTATTTTCAACAGACTACATGGACGAAAAACGTAATCAACTCTTTTATGTGATTTCAGATCTTTCAACGTACATATTTCTCAGTGTTATGTAATTCTTTGGCTTTGTAAGATATATAAGTTTGATATTTCTTGAAAATAGGTGGGAAATGCTACAGGTGTTAATAACGAGGGAGGAAATTCAATGATGCAGAAGTTTTGGGACTCTACAATGGCATTAGCTCCTATAGACGATGATGAAACAAGAAGGTTATGGGGCCCATGATGGGCCGCCCATCATGTTTATAACAAAAACATTTTTCTCATTGCTTTTGGTTTGACTAAATAGCGCTTGTGAACCGCAGTGAGAGTTCCTTGAAATTAGCTTCTGAAAATGGAGACACCAGAGCGTATCTTTCAACCAATCATCCTGGCTCATTTGCATTCAAAATACAAGATAAGAGGGGTCGGATGCATAGATTTATTTGTGGTATGTTTTTATTTAGTTACTAAATTAGTTGATCCATCCTGTGCAGTTAATATCGCCAATATATCACTCATATATCGGTTATCGGTCCCATGGTGAGATATCGGTGCAAAATATCGGTACCGATATTATCGGCGATATTGACCGATATATCACTGATATTCCCGATATCAATACCTTTCTTCTTAGTTCTACCATTCGTCTTTCTTCTTATTGTTGCTATCAGTGTTTTAAGTCTTAGTTATTAGTTGTTAGCATAGTTATCAATTGCGACCATTGCGGGCGCAATAGCGAATAGCGATGCGAATAGGTAGATGGGCGCTAAGTTGCTGTAGCGCCTGAAAAGCGGGAAAATAGCGTGATTGTAGCCGGATTCCGACCACGAATTCCGGCTCCGGTGCTGTAATTTCCGCCGGAAACCTACCGGAAGTCAGGAAGAAGAAGAAGAGAAGAAGAAGAATAAGAGCGGCTGCGCGTATTTTAGCTTTTTAGGGTTAAATAACCTTTTGGATTTTAACCTTTAACCCCTCTATCTTTTCACTAGTTAACATATAGTCCCTAGAACTTGTAAAAAAATACATAAAAGTGTAAAAATAGTTTGTGTATTTTAACATTTAACCCCCTCTATCATCACTAATTTACATTTGATCCTTAAACTTCAAAATCTATACATAAAAAGTATAAAATCAACATTATATATATATATAAAAAATTACAATTAGCTATTTTTTATTTCTTAAATTTTTAACTACCTTATCGCTAAACACAAAATAGCGGGCGCTATTTCGTCGCTATCGCTACGTAGCATATAGGTATCTCGTCGCTATTTGTCGCTATTCGCTATCGATAACTATGGTTGTTAGTGTTTTAAGTCTTAATCAGTTCCTACTTGCTACAATTGTTAGTGTTTTGCAAGTTGCAAAAGGTTAATTTGTTAATGGTAGGAGAGTATACTGAATTGTTAGTGTTGAATTGCTATATATATAATTCAGCATGATATTAAAATTACCAATATCCCACCGCGATTACTGATATCTCAAATATCGGTCCTTGACCGATATCCGATTTTTTACCGCATTAACTGCTTAGGATCCATCTACTAGACTTTCAGAAACCTACAACATCTTGTGTTCTTGTTGTGCCAGATTCTCGAAGTTTAACAAATCTTATAACTGCAATAATTCAAAGATTAGGGAGTGAAATCGACCAACACAACCTCCCACAGATTCTGGTAAATCTGAGCATATTTGATCTGATGTCAAATGTTGCATAATTCTGTCATAATTATGTTTACCAATTACATCTATCTTAGTATGAAGATGAAGATCAGGACAAAGTCGTAATTTCAACCGACAGCGATCTTACTGCGGCTGTGGAACATGCACAATTAGCTGGTTGGAAGGTATGCTTTGTCTTCCACCTTAATCTCATAAATATTTTGACACAATGTGTTGTACTTGATGGTCAATATTTACAGGGATTGAAGTTGCATTTAGATTATTCTGGGACAAGTAATAATCATCGAGGGTCACAGTCATCAGCAAGGGCTATGGAGGTTCATCAAGCTGATGCATGGGCTTCTGCATACAGTGCAGCTGCTGCTGGAGCTGCATTAGCAGCTGGATTAGGTGTATTAGCTGTCTTAAGAAGATCCGGTAATTGAGATTAGTTTCGGTAATCGTTCTTTGTTTAATACCATTAATGAAAATTTTTAAGAAAATGAAATGAAGTTGGTTAAGAGGGGTAATTTTGTAATCTGTTCATTGTCCAGATTTCTGGATCTTACAAAGAAAATGGAAATATAAATGAAAACAAAAATCTCTAACTTTGAACTACATGTTCTTGGGATTTCTTGGTTGAATTTGTGTTGTATAATGAGTTGATGTTTGCAATGCAATCAGTTTTGAGGGTTTTTTTTTACAAGTTGTATCTATTTAAGCTGGTAAGTTTCATCGAGTCGGATCGGATTGAGTTGACTAGTCAAAACTTCTTTTTCTTTATTATCAAAAGTATTTATAACTATTTATTGTTGCAAGTATGATTACAACTCTAAATATAAAACAATGATGTATAAATTCTAAACAAATCATTTTAGAAGGTTGTAATACTTAGTTGCGTTTTAGACAACTTTCAATCCGTTTGAGTTGTCTCTATGATCTAGCCTCTCTTAGTTTTAACTGAAAAAGAGGTTGAAATCCCTAGAATACTAAAAACAAACTCAAGTATACTTTGACTCGTTACATGACATGAAGTCCCTATATTGTTAAGTGGTTGCTATGTACGTGTTCGATATTCTATAAGACCAGACGCTATGGGGCCGGCTTAGGCCCGGCGCCGGTCCCCCACACCGCCCCCCTCGGCCCGTGATGTGAAAACCGGCTCCCACTCGACGATTGTGACGGGCCATAATTTTTAAAAAGTAGCCGTTCAACGGCTATATTGTTTAAAAAAAAAATTCCCCTTTTCTATAAAACCATCTCATTTTATACCATTTTTCACCATTTTCTCCCTACTTTCAACCCAAAACACTCTCATTTTTATACCATTATTTTATAAAAAAAATATCTTTTCATCCACAATGGCATCTAATTCTTGGTGGTCCTCGTCTTCTTCGGATGAAGAGGAGATGTTTTACGCAAACGCTGTAGTAAAGGCGGCGCAGATTCTTATGGAGGAGGAAGAGGAAGACGTCTCGTCTGAAAGCGTTATTTTGGTGTTTTACAAAAAAAATCGCCAAGTGTCAAGAAGCTACAAGAAAAGACATCGAACGTTGTTTTGGTGTTTTACAAAAAAAAAAAAATGGGTCATCATTCAACAACCGGCACGTGCGTTCACACCGAAGAGGTTGCGCCTTTGTATGTACGCTTGCATTTTGCTTCATAACATGATTATTGAAGACGGAGGCCGGGCGATTTGTGAGTATGATGAGAATGCATCTTACGGGAATATTGTCCCGGTAGATCCGACGCAACATGATTTAAACTGTTAGAATTGGATACCAAAGAACGTATTGAATCAAAACTTGTTTATTGATAATTGGTACGATTAGGGTTACAAATAAATCCTTCTATTTATAAGTCTAATAACTTGTTCAACAAGTAAACCTATTTGACTCAAACTAGGATTAAAAACTATCTAAAAAAAACCCCAAGTTTATAACCCGGTTACTTTTTATCCGAACTTTGTAAGTCGGTCACTTTTAACCCGAACTTACGCATAATATGCAAGATTAGTCTAACAATCACCCCCTAGTCTTGCAATACCGAGAAGATATCTCATCTCGATAATCTTTAGTTGTGGCACAACTTTTGTGAGGATGTTAGTCCGTTGCAAATCCCCACTAATACATTCTACTTTAACTTGTTCTTTCAATAAGTTCTCGACTTTCAAACTTGTCTCTTCATTTGATAAACTGAGCATCCATTTAAGTATTGAAGTGCTAAAAACTGATCTGTCGCAGACTCATCGCTAAAAGTTGTCACTGGCTGATCAGATTCTGTCACTGACTGGTCAGATTCTGTCGCTAATTGGTCAGTCTGGTCGCTATATGTATGCTGTGTCACTGCCCAGATTGGTCGCTAATTCTTGTTGCTGACTGATATGTTTGGTCGCTAACTTCCGTCACAATAGAGACTGGTTGGTCGCTATTTTCAGCCTTGTCATCTTTAGTCTGTATGCAAACTGGAGATACAACCTCAAGATTAATCTTGTAAATGCGATTAGGTGAACGAGGTACCTTCATTAGCAAAGTTCCGTCTTGCTCAAACATCCAAAGTATACCATCTTGGATAGCGATCTTGTACCCTATCTCGTCCAACTGACCAATGCTTATTATATTACTTTCAAGTGCCGGAATATAGTAAACATCACGCAACACCCTTTGTTCCCCAGCTTTTCCTTCCAAGATGACCATCCCTTGTCCTTTAATCTCTACGCATGACCCGTCTCCAAACTTCACTTTTCCCTTGATGTTGTGATCGAGATTAGTGAACCACTCTTTTTTATCCGTCATGTGGTTACTCGCCCCGTTGTCAAGAAACCATGTATTGAGTTCACTTGGGCTCGAAGCATACATCCTTGGAATAATCCTTTCCTCGTCTAGAAACACATCATTAGACTCTTCAACGTGTGTTTGCAAGTAAAGAACCGGTTCAACCCTTTGAATAAGATTGTTTTCCTCGTCCTCGTCCTTTTTACGTGTAGGACAATCCGAAGAAAAATGTCCTAATTCATCACATCGAAAACACCTTATCTTAGAACGGTCCTTCTTTGGTTTTTGATCTGGTTCCTTGTCTTTATCTTGACCCCCGGTTTTTCCTCGACCGCGACCCCGACCTCTTTGACTAGACTCGGTCGTTCCTTTGCCTCGATCATACCATTCCTTTTTTCTAGCTTCCCACTCCTCATACGTCAGCAGTAATTGATCACTTCTAACTGGTTGCTCCTTATCTTCAAGGTTAACACGTTCCTCATAGGCTATAAGACGACCCACGACATCATCGAATCCAATTGTTTTAAGGTCAATGGATTGCTCAAGAGAGACAACCACGTGAATAAACCTTTTTGGCAAACCATGTAGAAACCTTTTAACCAGTTTCTCTTCTTTGATCACTGTTCCAAGAGAAGCAGATCTAGAAGCAATCCCTGAAATCTTTCCTGCGAACTCAGCGATCGTACTTGGTTCCTTCATCTTCAAACCCTCAAATTCCGACATTAAGGTTTGAAGTCTTGCTTCTTTCACACGTTCAGCACCTTGATTGCGAGATTTCACCGCTTCTCACATCTCTTTTGCTGAATCATTGTTCCCAATCTGCAACACTAGCTCTTCGGGTAACCCTTGGAATAGCAAAACGATTGCTATAGAATCTTTGTGAGTATCGATGGTCGTTCCTGGGTCAATTACTTCCCATACCTTGTAAACCTTGAAGATTACCTTCATCTTCATAGCCCAAACGGTGTAGTTTGTATCCGTAAGCATTGGACATGGAAGACTAGGCATCGGTTCCTTCGTTGGAGGTACCCGGTTCGCGTTATCACTCATCCTTCGGTTTCTTCTACTTCTGATCTTGAGAAACAACTCCTGCTCATCCTTAATCGCAGGTAAAAACAAGTCCTTCCGTTTTTTTATTGCTACTATAAAGAAAACAAACCTTACGTTGATGCCGTTAGAAAACAACTGTTGCTTTTTTTTTCTTTTGTTGACCAAGAAAATAAAATAACCTTCTCTTGACTTTTGTGGTTTCTTTTGGTCCGTTAACCAAAGAAACAAAATCCTTTTTTGTTTTATTAATCACAACCAAAACAACCTTCCTCATCCTGTTCAACTCAACAAAAATTCTGTCAAACAAATCCTTCTATCGACTTTTCTTATTTAATCACAACAAAAAACTAAAAAAACAAACCCTTGTGCTTTTATTTTAATCGCTACTTCAAAAAGCTTCTGTTGAATTTTTTAATGATGGACCAAGAAAACATAAACTCTTTACGTTTTTTCCTTTCTTTTTAGTCGGTGTAGGAAAACAAAAAACCAATCGAATCCTTCTGTTGCCCATGTATCCTTGAAGCAAACGACCAAACTATTAATGTCGATTCTGATCGAATTCTTCACAGACTTGCGCGCCAAGTCTCGTCTGCCGCCACCTTCTGTGATCGTCGGAACCCGTTGCAAGATCTTCTCAACCGCAGCCCTTCGACGGTTGCTTCTCTCTTGCCGGACTCCAAGATCAATAGTCTTGAATGTGGATCGAACGCTTAGAGCTCTGATACCAATTTGTTAGAATTGAATACCAAAGAACGTATTGAATCAAAACTTGTTTATTGATAATTGGTACGATTAGGGTTACAAATAAATCCTTCTATTTATAAGCCTAATAACTTGTTCAACAAGTAAACCTATTTGACTCAAACTAGGATTAAAAACTATCTAAAAAAAACCCCAAGTTTATAACCCGGTTACTTTTTACCCGAACTTTGTAAGTCGGTCACTTTTAACCCGAACTTACGCATAATATGCAAGATTAGTCTAACATAAACTCGTTGCGCTAACCAACGACTACACGCATGCAAACCTTAGACATGATTTGGTAGAACATATATGGAACAACACAAACGACGGGGACGGTGACGAAGACGAGTAGTGTAATTTTTATAAATTTTTAAATGTGGTCTTTTTTTTATAAATTTTAGGTAGTGTAATTTTTTTTAAGTTATGTAATTTTTATTTATGTTATGTAATGGATTTTATTATCTTCTTTTATGTCTTATTTTTATTTAAATTTTGAATTGTTTTTATAAAGTTAAACAAATAAAAAATTAAACCATAAAAATTAAACAATAAAAGTTAAACAAATAAAATAAATTAAACAATAAAAAATTATGTGGGGTATCCCCATCCTCCACCCCCTCAAAATGCAAGGAGGCCCATCCTCCATGGGATGGTGATGTGGCGCCTACGTGGCGGCCCATCCTCATGGGGATGAGCCTCCCCATACCCTCTAGTCTAATGGATGAACTTATCGATCTATTTACAGTAATAATTTTATAATACCATACAGTATAACCTCAAAAAGCAAATATTACGTACACAATTTCTAGAAAAAGTTTATTTATTATTATCGTTAGAAACAATAAAGCGTTCGAGGGAAAGTATGCTTCAACCCAAGATTGCGTGGAGTGTATCAAAGAAGACTCGTTCGTATGTATTAGTAATAGGTCCAATCTCCCTAAAATCTCTTGGGAAACTTTGACCTATTTTAATGTTATAAATCTGTTGTAGTTGTCTTTGTTCTTGTTTTCGGGTTGTATGTTTTCCAGTTGCTTGCTGACTCTATATATTCCTCCTACCCAATAAATACCCTGTATATACCTTAGTTTAAAGTAGAGCAATATACAAGTATTTCTCCTTTGTTTGTATTACTCCATCAGTTAGTAACAGAGCCATGTGTTCTATTAGCGGTAAATGGTATACCAACAACTAGGGGTGCAAACGAGCCGAGCGGCTCGCGAGCTACTCGAGATCGGCTCGAAAAAAAGCTCAAAACGAGCTGAGCCTTATCGAGCCCGAGCCGAGCTTGAGCCTCAAAACAAAGCTCGTTTGTTTATCGAGCCCGAGCTCGAGCCTCACATGTGAAGCTCGTTAGGCTCGTCGAGCCTTATCGAGCCTTAGTGTAAACGAGCCGAGTTGAGCCGAGCTTATTTAAACACTACTACAGAAATAGGCATTTGCTATGGTCAAATCCGTAGCAAATTTGTAGCAATCACCCATTTTGCTACGGATTTGGTTCGTAGCTACAAGTCACGTCGCTAATTTATTTGCTACGAACTTTAGCTACCGAAATTATGTTTGCGACGAATTTAGCTACATAAAATTACGTCGCTATTTTAGCCACGGATTTGCTACGAAAAAGGTTGCTACGGAATTTGGCTATGGATTTTGAGCTACGGATATTTTTAGCTACGGAGTAGTTTTGCTATGAATGTTGGCTAATTTGCTATGTTTTTGCTATCATTTCGCTACAGCATTTAGCTACGAACTTGCTACGTTTTTTGCTATTGGTTTTGCTACGGAGTTTAGCTACGAATTACTACGATTTGGCTACAAAATTTGCAAGCTTTTGCTACGGTTCTGCTATGGAATTTCGCTTGATTTTGCTATGGATATAACTATAGATTTTAGAAGGTATTTGCAACAAATTTAGCTACGTATTTTGTTTGGAGTTTTTCAAATAAAATCCTTTTTATTTTGTTTTCTCTTTTTCCTTTATAAACATTATATTAAAATTTCATAAATATAAAAAAAAACTCCAACAAAAATAAATACTCAAATGATATAGCATAATAATTCAAACATGACAATAAATATGAAAAACTCATACTAAAAGACCTAAATTATCCAAACATAACCAAATGCAACACGATAAAGATCCAAATAATTCAAACATAACACGGTAAAGATCCAATTTATCCAAAAGCAATACAATAAAATTTAACGCATCTTAAGTTGGTGGCATGTTTTGCAACAACAATTGAATTTTCTCATTCATTTCGGCAAACAACCTCGCACCTTCTTCAATTTTCTTCATCACAGCATGTTTCTCTATCTTATCTTGTTCCAACTCCGCTATTTTTTTCTTCAACCGTTCCACCTATAACATCCAAAGCAAAAATAACCTGTCAACATGCATTATGACACCTAAAAAAAGTTATTACACCCATAGTTATAGAACATTACAAACAAACTAACTCAATATAACCTAATTCATTTTTTGAACAAGCTAAACTTTCAAATGTAAAACAGTATTGATCCAGATTATCGAGAAGCAATACAATCTATTTCAACATACCTTATCGAAGTTAAGTGTTCAGACAATAATCGAACTCTCACTCATTTCAATACACAATCTTGTGTTTTCTTCAATTTACTCCTCATAGATGTATAGCATGGTTCTCTCCTTTATTCCGTTCCAAATCCGATATTTATTCATTCAACTGTTGCACCAATAATTAATAGATTTGCACATCACCATTAACTAACACAATAATAAACAAATACATTAGAACCTCTAATAATCTCTTTCAACAACTTACAAACAAATATAACTCAATAACTTAAAAGCTCATAAATTATTTATGTCGTTGACATGAATTAAACCAAACATTAACATGGGCATAAAGCTCCTACTCCTAGACATGAAATATTAAGAAAACCAAAGAGAAGTTCACATTTACCAGTAGTTAAAACAATATATTAGTTAGTATTACAATTGCAATATAATAACCACTTTACAAAAGAGATTACAATAAGTAAATCTAAGACAAACATGACAATATTAAACTTGTTGGTAAAAATGGTCCATTTGACCTCCAAAGATCAAACCATGCTCTTAAATTATTAGTAAAACCTTTTTAACATCAAAAGTAGTATTGATTTCAATTTGCATACAGTCTTTAAACATATCAAAATCTTAAAACATGATGTTTGAAGGGGATAACTAATATTGGAAGTCACGACCAGGACATTAACTTTTTTTCAATAACAAAAGTATCAAGTCACAACTCATTGGAAGTGTTGTTGGCTAGTTAGTAAAACCAAATAATTAATACAAATCCATTACCCATCAAAATTGGGGACATTATAAATAGACAATCGATTCAATGGACGTTTAGAGAGAAACAACAAAGAGTTGGAGATAAATTGTAATTTATCAGATACACCATAAGCAACAACAAATCATAATAACGTTATAACTATCAAAAAGCTTATCAATCTAACAAGCGTAGAAGAATAAAAAGAAATCGATATGCTTACCAGAGATGAAAATTAAGGGCCTCTACCAACAACAACATAGTGAACCAATTATTCGTTAAGACACCTCCTTGTCGAACATGGACGCCATATGTGTAAAATAAACCTATAAAGCAAACTTACACTTGAGTATGGCAAAACCCCCAAAACAATAGCAGCAAAATAACATTAATATAACACCTGTCACTATATTAGCAAACACATGAAACATATGATACAAAGTTGGAAATCATAGAGAACATCTGATAGTGATGTTGGACTGCTAGGGTAAAGGGTTAAAAAAAAACTTAGATCCATATCAATCTTTACCTTCTTCCTTTATGGATAACCAAGAATTTAAAACTAACCGTATATCAAAGCGAGATGCCGAAATACAGGGAAAGATGGTGGGATGGTGGGATTGGGATTAAGGAAATAAGGGGCGAGAAATTGAGAGGCGGGAGATCACAGTGAAATTTGAGGAGGGAATTTTCAATTTTCTTTATTCTGTATGAATCTTTAAAATCAAGTTTATATATAAAAAAATATATATATGTAATATGTACAACAAAAAAATAACCGTTTAGTAATTAAGAAGTTTATTGGTTTTTAGAAAATTAAAATAAAAATTAATTTGTAGATATAAATAGTCGACTATATCATGTTACCAATGTTATAATTAAATATAACTAGTATTAAGCACCCCCGCGTTGTAGCGGGGCCGAACACTAATGTCACACTACTGCCAGCAACCACCGACACTGAAGTTGCGGCGTGTTAATACGATAAATTAAACCGAAACGTAAAACATAGAATAAAATAAATAAGTTGCTCTAGGATTTGTGCGTTATAATGAACCCGCGTCTATTTTCCCGTTTGAAAAGTTCATCGTAATCTATATATAATATATATCATTACCACTATACAAACCATAATACATACATTACGTCAATGTGTTGCAAATTATATTTATACAAGGTTTTGGCTAAATTAGTTAGATTATTATAAATAATAATAATTTACGAATAAAACAACACAACTTGCAACAAAGCAATACATGAAACACCATATTAACACATAATACAATACCTTAATGCTAAAACCTAATGCAAATTAATAGTATATAAATAACGAGTGTTAATAATAACTAGTGAGATTTCCAGCACTCCGCAATGGGTTTCAGTAAGTATCAGTTAGTTTCATCAGTTAGAATTGTTATAATATATTTATGGTACCGACACTAAGTAGAGATTTCCCGCACTCCGCACCGGGTTTCGGTCGGTATTAGTTAGCTAGTTTCGTTGGTTCGGTTTGTTATAAAATAGTTATAGTACCGACACTTAGTAGAGCAACCGAAAGAGATATATTCGATAGGCAATGTTGTAAAACTCGGCCAACTCGGCTTGGAATTGGGTGTCCTCTGTAGGAATTTTCTCCAACTCGGTAACCAGAAATCAGACTCGGTCAAAGTCGAGCATGACTCGGTGGAAACGACAGGAATCGTAAACTCAATCAAAGTTTGAACTCGCTCGGGCATGACTCGGCGCAATCAGGAAGACACAATAAAACTTGAGTATTACTCGGTTAAGCTTGGACAATATGGCATAGTCGTCAGCTGGATGCGCGTAGAGCGGGGGGGGGGGGGCACGGGGACCAAAGGGGCAGGGGAGACGAGGGCGACGAGCGGGTCAGGATGATGAGCTCCTGGATGATTGGGCAGAGTACAAGAGATACGCCAGTGAGATATTGCATGGCACGCATGCCCACGGGTATTTGGGTAGATTTAGATTGATGCATTTTAATCCACCGCGTATGATCGACTGGTGTTTTTAGGGCGATTGGCTTAGGTCGAGGTGTCATGCCTCACCTTACCTCCCCGTGGTCCCGTTTGTTTAAGTCCGGATGGGACCGGGGTCATCGGGAGTGTAACACCCCAAAAATGGGTTTGGTAATTTAAACCCGGTTAATATAAAGGAACGGGTAAAATGCCGTTAGGGGATAAAAGTGAACCCGTGAATGAATGCTAACTAGGAATAATTAACCTAGTTGATTATTAATGTCGTTGGTATTAAACGAAGGGTTGTAGCCTTATTTATTTAAAACGAAACATGAGGGACCAAAGTGGGACAACTTGAAAGATGTTTAATTAAAAGAAAACACACACACACAAACACACACACGTGTGTGTGTTCTGGATCGATGTCCAGGAGAAAGAACAAGGGTTCAAACCCTAGTTCTTGAAGAACCTTCAAATTGAAGGAGTAAATGAAGTCTAAATTCACAACCGAACGTGAATTAATGATCACCCAAGCAAGGGGATCATAAGGTATGTCTTTAAACTTAGATTTGATGATCTTGTATGAAGTGGGTTATGATTAATCCACGAAATTGTATGAAATTAAGCATGAATATGTGTTAACATCATCATAGGGAACATGTGTTATGCATAATTTTGACTAATTTGATGTTTAAGGATGTAAACCCACTAGTTGGGTGATTAAGATGACATGAGTGTTCAACATGTCCAATATTCATGAATTATGTTGTGTTAGGATGAACTATTGTTAGATGAATTGAAAGAAATTTGGTGTTGATATGTTTGATGTTTAGGTGTTAAATGATACTTGTTGATTAGTAAGAAGATTTGATGAAATATGAGTGAACTTGGAAGATTATGCATAAACTAGTTGTACATGGTGCCTAGGAAGTAGTACGCACACCACGTGTTTGATGAAATGTCTAAAAGACAATAATAAGTGAAATTGTATGCTAGTAATGGGTAAACATATATAGTTCATGTGAAGATTATGTAGGGATGATGTTGAGTATGCTTTATGCTTGTTTGAATGGATTAACGAAGGTCATATATGAGATGTGAATTTGATATGGTTGTTCATATGTATAAGCATATGTGCTAATAAGAATGTGAATGTAATGACATGAATATATAGGAATCATGTCAAGATGGTTGAGTACGTGGAAGGCTAACGGGCTAAGGAGACTGAAGTAAGCGAACGCAATTATTGACGCACAAGGTAAGTAAATCCCGGACTTACACTTTAGATGTAAAATATATTGTAGTATGATGATTATTGTGATACATGGGAGAAAGTATTAAACAATGGAAGTAAATAGGTAAGTTTACGGAGTAATGAGTCAAAAGTGGATAGGAAAGTATAATGATGCTAATTGTTTTCTGTTAAGTATGAAATGGAAGTGCAGGTATACTAATAATGGAGAATGAAGGTTAAGTATGAAGTCAGACGAGAGTGTCCGAATGGATGGACGAATGGACTTATATGACGAGTATAAGAGAAAGCATGATATGTTGACGCTTTATTATGCATGTGTTAATACTATTGTATTATGTCACCGGTTGCTAATGATGAGATTGAATGTGGTGACTGCAGGTTGTACAGGGTTATGGACGTTTCATCAAGAAATGCACGCGGTTGAAGATCGAGTCAAGACATGGATTGTATGTGGGTGTGTATGTGGTCACGTAATTCGATATATGTATGTTAGTTTTTAATTAAATTATAGAAAGGGATTAATGTATTTAAGTGAAAGAAAGAATATCATGAAAGAAATTTTAGATATGAATTTCCGCTGCGATAAATTAGGTTAAAACGTGTTAGGGCGTTACAGGGAGCCACCTTTCGTTCTGTGGAAAAGCGGGGGAAGGGGCTTGAGTACTTCTACGACACGATAGCAGTAGAGTTCACATTATGCGGCCAACGTCTCGAGTTAATGTTGCCACGGTTTGGGGTGGAGATTTGCATTTAGATGAATAAGAAGGCCATTTCCTAGGTTTTATGATGTGCTCGTCGCCACGATGAATGATGTGTTGTGGTTGTTTAAGCGCACACTTGGGCAGGGGACTTCTGGGACGGGCATTTTCCATCCACGAAGTAGCTTGTTAGCCTTATGTATGACCTGTTCCACCGATATCTACATCAGTGTATAGTGGTTACAATAACTGTCCCCGAATACTGACCCTCATTGATCATCTTTACCCAACAATAATTGACGGCATGGAATAATATTGACCCTAATTGTCGCTAGATACTCCAACTTAAACCTAATAGTCCTAAATTGACCAGTATAGGTATTACCCAACCCTTATTGACCAACTGATCATCATCGACCAATATTTAGCTCTACCTGTTGGCAATGTTCCCCCCTCATGGTCTTTGTAGTATACTAGTTTATCTCCGCCCGTGTTGCGGGGCGCTTGACCAAATATTTCTCTACCAATTAAAACAAAACACTATCAAAGTTTTGCTAGAAAAAAAGGAAACCGATGAGAAGACTGTAATTATGAACTAGGGATAAATCGTAAGTTCAACTGGGTTATAATCATAAGTTGTCAAAAGCTACAACGATGGCAACATTGTAATTTTGAATTGTGGGCAAAATCGTAAATTTGACTAGAGTAAAATCGTAATTTCCGAAATCTTCAACGATGGTAAGACTGTAATTTTGAACGGGGGCAAATCGTAATTATAAGCTAGGGTAAAATCGTAATTTGTTCGGGCCAATGGGGAAGTGCCAGGCAGCTAGCTGGCTGACTATTCCCCTCCATGGATTTTGTATATTAACTGGGGTCCAAATTGTAATTTTAAGCTAGGGTAAAATCATAATTTGTTCGGGTCAATGGAGAAGTGTCAGGCAGCTGCCTGGCACTATTCCCCTCCCTGGATTTTGTATATTTATAAAATCAGTGCAAATAATATGAAAACGTTATAGAAATCAATTACCAGAATGATCTAATATGTTTAACTAGTGATGAGTTCAGTGTCAACTGGTACTTAAAATCTCAAGAATAGGTACCGATACCGAAAATACCGGGTACGGTACCTGTATTTGAGTGGTAAAACCGATAAATACCGGTACCGTAATAAACCAGTACCAAAAATGTCAAAAATCGGTACCAAATATATTCGGTACCGGTACCCAGCACCATTTCCTCAACTGTATGCTTAATTTAGTATGTATTATTTATATGAGATAGTTATATTATGTTTACATCAGTCCGTGTAAAATTGACTTTTATTTAACTATTTTTAAGTAACTAATATTTTTGCTTTTGATTTTTCTATTGTTTATATTATTAATTATTTTTTAATATTTCTTTTGTCAATTTTTGTTTATGGATTTTCTTACGCGTCTTTTATTATTGTTTTTTGAATATTTATTTTGCTATGGATTTTGCTACCACTATTATTAATTAATTTAATTTTGTTTTGTTTTGTTTTTGCAACGTATTTTCCTATGGATTTTGCGATAGATATTAGTAAATTATTTTTTCAATACTTTCTTTTTCTTGTTTTGCAATGAATTTTTCTATGGATTTGCTACAGATTTTGCTAGTTTTAAGAATTTTTCTAGATTTTGCTACCAATTTCTCTACGGACTCTATTTACTTATCGATTTTGCTATTGTTTTTTTAAACCTCAGTTAGATAGTTTTTACGTATTTATTTTTATGATTTACCTAAGGACTTTGCTACCAATTTTACTAAGTTTTTTATTATATGTATTTTCACAATTTTGCTATCGATTTTGCTACAGATTTTATTTTACTTTTTTAGTTTATTTCTAAATAGTTATTTTCATGGTAATTTTGCTACGGATTTTGCTACCGGTTTTGCTACATTATATGTTTTATAATAATTTCATCAATTTTGCTACGGATTTGCTATGAGTTTTGCTACGAAATTCATTTGCGACGGAAGTTCGTAGCTAATTCGTAGCAAAATGTGTTCGTAGCTAATCCGTAGCTAACTCGTAGCAAAATTTGCACCATTTTTTTCCGTAGCAAAGTTTCATAGCAAATGCCTCTTTTTGTAGTAGTGAAACTTGTTTATAAGCCGACCTCGAACCTAAAAATAAGCTTATTTAGTAAACGAGCCCGAGCCCGAGCTTTACTTATCGAGCTCGCAAGCCTAAAAAGTCTATTATTTATATTATTTTTATTTAATATACTAATTAATAGATAATAAACGAGCCGAGCCGAGCCGAGCTCGAGCTTGATAAAATACAAACGAGCCGAGCTCGAGCTTTGAAAACAAAGCTCGAATCGAGCCAAGCTCGAGCCCGAGCTCTCATAAGTTAATCGAGCTCGAGCCTCGTTTGCACCCCTACCAACAACCCTGCAAAGTCAATGATAGTACATTATCATAACATATCTAAGGCTTGTATTTTTTTTTATCTCTATTTGGCCACTTTCCGTTGTGAACTTTTCTCAAATGTTGCTGTTTTCCTAGTTAGGCCATGTGTAGTCATAACCCCCCTTTGTGGGCGTTATGCGACACGTGGCGCGCCACGTGTGCGGGTGGGCGTTATGGGACGTTATGCATTTAAGCCCGTAGTCATAAAGCCCCTACCCATCATTACCTAATTATTAATTTTCAATTTTATTATTAATTAAAAAACTCTATTCTATTTTTTGATTGGCCAAATGAAGTAACCAAACAAAAATAACGCCGCGATATGTATCGCGCCGCCCACCAAAAAAAAACCCATAACGCCGCCCGTCGCGGTGTTCAGGGCGTTATGAGAGAAAAAGGGCGCCACATGGAGCCCCACTACACATTACCTTAGAGCTGACCACTAAATACGAAACATATTGTGTTACCAAATCATTATGTACGATGCTGGCCAATCTTTCCATAACGCATATTCTTTATACGTACAAAATCAACCAAATTTGTATACCTATTGACTAATATCCAAACAGCATCCCAACATGTCAATGTCTTGAGTAATTTTGCCAGAAATCCCATTTGATATTCCCACATGACTTGCAATATCTTTCTTTTCCTAGAACTATCAACATAACTAGCACTGGTAGTGTATACTTCTCCCCCTTTATCAAAACTCAAATTTGGGCAAGAAGATAAAGAAAAGGCACACCCCACTTCTGAAAACTTTTAACACCTCTAAACTCACCAAATCAATCGCAATGATAGGTCTGCGTTCAAGGCTTGAGCAGTTGTCTGGGCTGCTGGAAAATGTGCATATCTCGGCTGGTGCGGCTCGGTGGAAGTGGACAGCTGATCCGACTGGGAATTTCTCGGTTAAATCGGTTAAGAAGTTGCTAAAAAACGAACACAGACAGGTAAACGGTTTTGTTTTTGAATGGAGTAAGTGGATTCCGGCCAAAGTTAATATTCATGCGTGGAGGATGGAGTTAAACAAAATCCCAACTGCCGATGCATTGAAGAAAAGAAACGTTGGTATTGTCGACACGGTGTGCCCTCTGTGTAACTCGGATGAAGAGACAGTCGACCACTTGTTTTTAGCTTGCTTCGTTGCTTCGAATGTTTGGAACGGGGTAAGCTCGTGGTGTAATATTCCTAATATTTATGCGTTTTCCCTTCAAGATCTCCTCACGGTTCATAGTAACATCGGGATGTCGGATAGGAAAAAGGAGGCAGTTAAAGGTATTATTTTGATAGCTTGTTGGAGTATATGACAAGCAAGGAATAATCTCAAATTCTCTAGTTCGGCGGCTAGAATTGAAGATATCATTAGTGAAGTTAAGGTTTTAAGTTTTCTTTGGTATTCAACTAGATCGAAACATAGGGGTTTAGATTAGAAGGATTGGTGCTCTTTTGTAAATATGTAATTCTGTAGTTTGTTGGCGGCCTGGCTTGGGTCGTCGTTTTTCGGTTAATGAAGTTTACCTTTCAAAAAAAAAAAAAAAATCAATCGCAATGATTAAGAAACCATAAATGTGCATAGTATAAAGTAAGACTACCAAATGGCTTGTAGGTTAGTGGTATCAAGATGTGTTGTACATGTGTTCCTCTCCAAGTGGTTGAATGTTCGAGCCTCTAAGTCGTTCACCTTTTTTTATAGAATGGTTAACTCACACCTAAACCTACTGCTATATCTACACCTTTTCTCCACGTAAGAACTTGAACCCTCACCACTTATGAATGGATAATTTTTCCAACATCTTGACACCGCTAAACGAAAATCCCTTTGGTACTTGCTCAACTAGACAAATCACTATACTCTGAATTCTACTAAAACATTAATGTGAGAATTAATCTCTCAAGTTCACACATCACATTTTAAGGTAAATTTTATTAAACAACGAACACAACTCAGCTACAAAGGCAGGCCGGCCCAACCAACCATATACAGAGAGTTTACATCAACCTAAACTTACACCAATGAGACCATTCAATGAATTTAAGCTTAGCCCTATTTTTTAAACATAGAAAACCCAAGGTCTTTACATCGCCTATTATGTCCACTATCTTGACCTCTTTACTTGAAAATAGTTCATCGCTTTCCATATCCTCCAACATGTTATAATGACAATACCATGAAAACCCTCTCTCTCCTCCGATGCCAATCTTACAAACTTGTGGAGCTCTAAGAAGTCATTAACCAAAAATGCGAACACTTAAGTACCCAACACCACATACTTATGGCTTGCCAAATGACGGTATCCATTACACACACTATGAAAATGTGAGATGCAGATTCATTTTCTTCACCGCATAGAACACAACATTGTGACTCCACTTGGATGTTCCTTTTTTAAAAGCTCCTCCTGAGTAGGCCACCGATCTAGCACTACTCTCCATGCAAAAATGTTGTAAATTTTAGAAACCCATACCAATTAAGAATAAACGATTAATTATAGTAAAGTAACATCATACCAATTAAGAATAAACGATTAATTATAGTAAAGTAACATGTGATAAAACCACATGTTAGTTATTTGAATTTATGTCACTTTAATATAATTAGGGGTATTCGTTATCTCGCGATGTAAGACATTACAATTTAGATTCAATTAGGTACACCTTTTTCATGTTAATAACAGTTTTGCCATTAATTTATCATGGTAGAACAAAATTTGGGACGTCTAGGCGTACAACTTCCTGTCATTTGTCATTAGCATACGGTTTACCATTACTTACAAGTTTTTCAAAGGTAATCCGTAATCTGTTGCGCTGCTTATGTACGCAAGCTGTAGTGTAGTTAGTAGGCAGTCGAAGATGTGTTGATGTTTAAAAAATGATTTGTACAAAAGTAATGCATTTAGCGAATCTGTTTCTAGACTGCTATCCCACCTTTGCTTCTTCTTTTAGGTGGACAAAAGAGACGTCTTTAGCGATTCAAGTTTTAATCCGCCATCCGCCTTTATCTGGTGTCACAACCCCCGACCCTACGAGAGTCGTGAACAGATACAACAGTGGCACCGGTGTTTATTAAATTCGCAGCGGGAAAGTTTGTCATGATCGTAGTTAGGAAAATTTCAGAGTTGTAAAACACCAAAGTTTTAATATTAAACAGCTGGGATAAAACCCATACTACAACAAAAGGTTTTTATGGGGATAAACCATATTTTTACAAAACACATTTTCTTTTCTTTATTCTGGTAACATAGCCACTTTATTTAAGTCTTCAGTGCTTCGTAGCATATTCCTTTACTTACACAGTAAGTCACCTGAAACGCATTTAAAAACATTTTATCAGCGAAAAATACTGGTGAGATCATCTTGTATAAAAAAGACACATTCTTATAATAACAGTATTAAGGGTTTTTACATTTGTTTATATCTTTCAATTACCCAACAATTTTTGCCACTCGCACATTTCGATGACTGTGGTCATATGGCTCCTGGTTTAAGTCATGGGTTCCTAAATAAAGATACAATGAAACACGTATTAGTGTATTAACCCAATTCAAACTTTAACAACAATCACAAGATCAAAACCTCAACGTAGTTAACAGGGTTAGCACACTTTCTACCGAACAGAGTTTCGAGGTTTAGGGGTTCGAGTATTATAACGACAGAACGAGAGTTTGAGAGATTGATTTTAATATCGATTTGAAACACCAGAAATCATCCCACCCCTACCCTTATATATCCCAGGGGGACTCCCCTGCACGTTGCAGGAGATCACAGGGTCAGCCCCGCGTGGCGCGGGAGCTACCAGCTAGGGCTAGGTCAGCTCCGTCATGCGTATAGGCTTGCCACTTGTCACGCATTGGTGTCACGTGTCTTCGAACCCTCCCGCGCGTCGCGAGAGAATCAGGGTTGTCCCCTACGACGCTCCTGAGTGTCATGAACGTGTTTTCTTCGTTTATCGAGCTGGGTCTTGTCGTGCATGTTCGGGGTTTCGATCATTGTTCTTCCTAGGGTCTTTTAGGAGTTGATACATTCTCCCCACCTTATTTAAAATCTCGTCCTCGAGATTCACTGAAATAAGTATGGGTATTTTCGTTTCATTTCTGATTCTAATTCATATGTGTATTATGGTTCTCTTTTCGAATCCCATTTCACTTTGACCAGAATCCCATTTCACTTGTCACGCGTTGTGCCGTATATGGTTGATCCTGAATTTAAATGCATTGAGCGTTTCATCTGGGGGTTGGCACCTCAGATCATGAGCATGGTAACAACGTCAAAGCCTCCAACAATTACCGAAGCCATTGATCTCAGCGTGGCACTTACCGAGGAAGCCATCAGATTGAACAAGTTCTCAATTTCTGATCTAAAGAATAAAGAAACTCATGTTGAATCCTCAGGAGAGAACAAAAGGAAGTTTTCCAATTTTAAAAAGAGTACCAGCAGCACAAGTAAGAACAAGAATGTGAACCCACCAGAGGAAGTTAAACTGGTGCTGGAGTCAAGGGAAGAGGATATATGGGCGCTCTGCCCAAGTGTGATTGATACGTGGTCGAAAACTGGTTATCGTTTGTGCTTAAGTTGATGTTTTTACATAGCTTTTAATCTTGAATAGCCTACTTTTAATGGAATTCGTGTTTTACAGGTCTAAACGAGTTTAAGGAGCTAATCGGGAGCTAAACGGAGCACCGGGACGTGAATCAGATCAACCGGGGATGTGAAATGAACAAAACCGGGTTAATCACGAAGATTGGATGTGTTTTGGGAATGTTAATGGATTTAAAATGAATATATTGGAAGATGGCATGATAGAGGGCTGAATTACGAGTACGTAGGCGAAAACGGTGAGTAAAACGAAGCTATAACGAAGAAGTTATGAAGAAAACAGTTTCGGACAAAACAGGAAAAACTAGAGGCCGTCGGGGACGGGCTCTAGGCCGTCGCCGACGGGCTCTAGAAAGTCCCGTCATCAAAAAAGTGCCCGTAAACAGCCAAACAAGCCGTCGGGTGATTTCAGCAAATGGGGAGGCCGTCGCCGACGGGTTGTGGTTTCCTGAAACGCGAAAATTGGGTATCTTTGATATAGGAACGATTCTAATTGGTCTTGGGGCATTCAATTCGTAAGTTACACTTGTTTTTGAGTTTAAAACTTGTTCTTGGAGCCTTAATTCACCTACCATCCAGCTCTATTCCCATCACTACTCACAACATCACCCGAATCAACATCAAGAACATCATCAATCATCATTCACAATTAATTCATCCTAAACCCTAATTCTCCATACCATCAATCCTTCCACCATCATCCTTCACCAAACCTTCATCATTCATCAATTCTCCATCATTCAAGCTTCAAGATGACTTCCATCATGTTTCAAGCATCCGGTGATCAAGTTTCCTCAACCATGAGCGGCTAATCACCTTGGTTTCACCCCGGTGTAGGTAGTTGTTAACTTTAGGGTTTCGAATTGTTTATTGCTTCAACTTTGTGACAAATTGTGTTTGATTTTTGAAACCATTGATAATAGTGTTACATTTGTTGCGAATTCGTAAATTGTTGAACGATGTTAAAAGTTATGACTTTACGAAATGGTTACATGTAATTGTGCATTGTCGTGGTTAGGTTTTACTTGTGTTGATTATAAAGTGCATTCTTGTCCGTTCTTCGGGACGTCGATAGTTATTGGCACCTAAGTCACGGTACATTAAATCCGCTAATCGTATGCAATTGAGTTGAATCTAAAAACGTGTAGAAACCCTAGGTTGACAATTACCGAAACCGGGTGTGAACCCTTTTTCTTATTATTGTTTATTAATCAATCTTTCTTGCAATCGTTACTCATTAGTTGTTAATCAATTCAATCTATTTCATTAGTTTAAATTCACATCTTCCAACAAAACAAAAAGAAAATAATTATTATAGCAAGCTTCATAATCGTGACACTTTTCTATAATTCAATCAAATCCACACACAAACCACATACTCTTCATGGTTCGACCCCTTTCTACCACTAACTATTTGTTAAGGGTAATTTGGGCTTATAAATATTATCTTTGACCGGAGCGCGACACTCCGATCAAATTTTGGCGCCGTTGCCGGGGAGTGCGTGCGCTTTGTGTTTGGATTATTGATTGAATTTCGTGATTTTCTGTTTAAGTTGTTTAGCTTCTTTTTGTACTTTGTCTTTTTCCTTGTTACGCGGGGTGTGTTACTTGTGCAGGTTACAGGTAGTGCATGCATACGCGAAACTCCGGGAGGACTTCACCGTTAGTCTACGAACCGAAAATCGAAAGAGTAGCAAGAAGAAACCTAGCAAGCCGGTTAGAAGCAACTCTTGCTTCTAATCAAACCAACCAAACACCACAACTCACACCATCCATTGAAACTGATTCAATGGCAAACCAAAACTCCAATCACCCAAACCTCAACCAAAATCAATTCCAATCCCGAGGAACCTTTCACCCTGCCCAAAATGTTCAACCTATGCATCAAGAGCGACCAGGTGGTAATAACAACAATGGACCACCCACACCACCTTTCCAAAACCAAAACCCCAACAACACCCCAACAACACCCCAACAACACCCCAACAACAAAACCTTCATCGACACAATTCCTTACCCCTCAACCATGATGATCGGAATGTTAATTCCGACCGTCGAGGTAATCGAGATCGTGGCAATCCCGCGAACGAAGACCCATTTTTCAACATAGACGATTTGAGGAACGCCATCCCCGATAACGAACCGTATAGTGTTCCCGGTTATCAATCGTCGGAGCATGTGAGTGTTCATACGGAAAATTCGGATGACGGGGGCTATTATGATGATCGGATTAGTGATGACGAAGATTGGGGGTATGTGAATCAAGGCAATATCTACAATGCAAGAGGGTTTGAAGATGAGGAGTTTGGCTATCTAAACGCCAACTTTGTGGGGAATGATGATTATGGGTATGGGGATAGGAGGAATGATGGTTACGGAAATAACCGCCAACCACGAAATAACAACCAAATAAACCGAGATGATGTTTACAACAACACCAACAATGTCAACCCTAATCGGATTCCTCGTTTCGTGGGAGGAGGAAATTAAAGAGGTAACCAAGGTAGGAATCAAGGTGGGGATAGAAGGGGTGATCGAAGGGACAACCGAAGGCCGGTCGATTAAGAGGTTAACGGTCCACAACGTCGTCAACAACCTCCACGGGGAGTGAATGACCGTTTTCGATCGGTAGTTACCAACAATGACTCTCCAATAGTGTGCGAAAGGAGAATGTTTGATTGTAAACCTCATTACATCAATATATTTCCCCACTTAAATGGGAGGTCTAATGATGAGCCGTACACGCACTTGGCGTAGTTTTCGTCCATTTGTAACACTATCGGGGGGCACAACTTCGCATTAGAGGAGGTTAAACTTCGCTTGTTCCAAATTTCGTTGAAAGACAAGGCAAAGCAATGGTTTCTCACACTTCCGGCGAATAGCATCCGGACATGGGGTGAGATGCAACAAGTCTTTTTAGATGAATACTATTCGATGACGAAGACCGAAGACGCTAGGGATGAAATAAGGTCGTTTCGGCAACTATCGAGTGAACCGTTACATGAAGCGTTCACTCGATTCAAAGAATTGATGTGGAGATGCCCACATCACCAAATAGAAAAGTGGGAATTGGTGAAGTGTTTTGTACGTGGGTTGGATGACGCGACATGGAATCGCCTCGAGTCGACGAGCAACGGGACTCTCTTGAGCAATCATGAAGATGATGATTGGGAATTTTTGGAGCGGATGAGCAAGCGGTCGAAGGAAAAGGAATCGGCCGATAGAGCTAAGCAACATCCCATTTCCCGATCACTTCCCGATCTTGATTCTAAAGATCGAATTTCTACCTTAGAACGGGAAATGGCTCGCATGAAGAAGAAGGAGGTGAATGTGGTCCAATTCGCAGTGTGTGAGGATTGTGGGGATATTGGCCATAGGGCCGATCAATGTCCAATGGGACCCGGTGAGTACACCGAGGAAGTAAATCAAGTGTTCGGGGATAGAAAAATTAATGATATGAATTCGAACACTTATCATCCCGGATTGAGAAACCATCCCAACTTCCGATATGGGAATGTCGCGAATCAAATGAACCCGAACTTTCAACCGGGTTACCAAAGTGGGTCATCATACCAAAATCGCCAAGGTGGTAACCAAGGGGGTTATCAACGTAATTACAATCAAGGGTACCAAGGCCGGGACAAGAATTACCAAGGTGGGTACCAAAGGAATTATAACAATCAAGGCGGTAATGGAAGCGGGTCGAATAATCTAACCGGTGGTGATGACTTGAGTGCTAAAATGGATGCTTTGTTAAATATGCAAAAAGAATCTCACAATGACATTAAGGAGATAAAGAAGACAAACGAGATTCGGGACAAAGCACATGAGGCATTGGCAAAGCAAGTGGGCCAACTCGCAGAGGAAATGGCTCAAATGAGGGGAAGCATGGGGAAGCTCCCAAGTGACACTACAGTGAACCCGAAGCATCAAGGTTCAAACACAAGCAACGTGAGGAATGCACGCGTTAACGCGGTAAGTATTCTTTTAAATGATGAAGTTTGTAGTGTTGAAAGCATTCCACCACCACAATGCATTGATGGTGTAGTGGAAAATACAAGTGACGAGTCGGAAAGTAAAAATGAACAAGAAACGATTTCACAAATTAAAATTGAAAAAATGAATAAAAATTCTTTTTGTGAAAATTGTTTAAATCAAATTAACTCGAGTAATGCATCAAAGCTTGAAGAACGGTGCCCACCAAAGGACGAGAGGTGGGAAATTTTTAAACAAGCAAAAATTAATTTGCCGTTACTTGATGACATAAAAAAAATTCCGGCTCATGTGGAATGCTTGAAAGAGTTGAGCATTGAAAAACGGCACAATAAATTACCCGAACCGATTGATTTGGTATCACATGTTAGTGCCGTTTTATCAAGTGCGCTCCCCTAAAAAGTTCAAGATCCGGGAGATCCT
This sequence comes from Helianthus tuberosus, assembly GCA_030545235.1. NCBI lineage: Eukaryota > Viridiplantae > Streptophyta > Magnoliopsida > Asterales > Asteraceae > Helianthus > Helianthus tuberosus. Next base: position 181,852,110 of record CM060393.1, on the reverse strand, counting down.
CTTATCCCAATTCAAATTGGAACATTTAAAATTGAGAGGGCGCTCCTAGATCATGGAGCTTGTGTGAGCATTTTGCCCGGGAGTTTGTATGACCGATATGATTTTGGTCCATTAAAAAAGTTTGATACTCCCGTAGTATTGGCCGATCAAACTCCCACACATCCACAGGGGGATGGTGGAGGATGTGATTGTTAAAGTGGATGATTGTTACTACCTAGTTGACTTTTTGGTAGTAGACTATGTTGGGTGTGTTGAGGACACCCAACCGATAGTCATACTGGGTAGACCGTTCCTTGCAACAACTAATGCCATAATAAATTGTGCAACGGGAGCGGTAAGCATGAAGTTTGGGGACCAGGAATTAAATTTAAATGTTTTTCCAAATTTCACTAACCCGCTCGGTGAGGATAAGTGTCCTAAAAATGACATGAATCCAAACAAAAAGGTATGTGCTATGGTTGGTAGGTTTGGAGAAACAAAGAAGAAGACAGTCAAGAAAAAGAAGGCGAAGAAGCCACCTCTAGAAAAGAAAAAGGAAGAGGAGGTGAGGAAGTTTGGACCATTTGGCAACAAATGGTATGAATCACCGGTGGGTGATTTCGAGGAGTTCGTAGGCGGCAAGCACGCCATTCGACCACCATGAGGTGGTAAGTCAATTGTTGTTGTATATTTTCTTTCACAATTAGTTTTAGTTTTTCTTTGTAGTTTTGTTGTTGTTGTTGTTGTATGATGTTGTTATTTCATTTTAGTAGTTAAATGAACGTTGTGGGTGTGTTCCCTATATAACCCTCACGAGACCTTCTCGTCCTCCCGAGCTATCGGGAGGTTTAAAGGGATTGCGTGCATATGCTAAATGCCGCCGTGATTCCTATGAAAGTGAGTTAGGATTGTTATTGTTGTAAATTATTTTCCACATAAATCAACGTAAACTAACGCATAACTTGGTAACAATTTCATAAAAATGGTAGAACTAAGTAGCTAACAAATTTTAATGGTTGTGAGAAGCATGCTTCTACACAAGGGTTTAGATTTGTAGGTACACCATGTTCGCGAGACAACCGTTTTTATGAAGAGAAGAAGAAGATATGGACATCAAGCGACAAAAAAAATCAGGTGCATGCGTTTCCTTTTTACCTTGATTCTTAGTTTAGTAATAAGTGGATTGTATATTGTGTGTTATTTTTCCGGGGTGGAATTTTTGGGGAGGTTAGTCGTGTCACATCCATTGTGCGTTTTAAAACTCTAGTTCTTACACATTGAGGACAATGTGTACCTCAAGTGTGGGGATGGGGGAGTAGTAAAAGTTTTCGATTTTGACCCGTTCATTTAAACACTACACATTGAGGACAATGTTTACCTCAAGTGTGGGAATGGGGGAAAATTTCAAAATTTTTCAAAAATGTTTTGTCTCGAAAGTGATCTTAAAGCACAAGTAACTAAGTCAACAAGGGATGACACAACCCATGTGGTCTTTTGTCATGGTCAAGTTCAAATTAATAGCATGACGGGTATTTAGCGGGTGGTTATTTGGGAATAATCCGCCTAAGAAACTAGCATATCATGCATGTCACATACCATACCCTTCATATATGTGAGGTTTTGAGCCACTTTTACATCATAGAATTACATATGTATGTTTCTTTGTTTAAGTGGACCATTAGTCATGTATTGTAGAACTTGCATCTTTTGATACGTTCGAGACCATAGACCGAATACAAGCACGAGAATGATTAAGGCATTAGGTAAACCTTTTCCATTTTACACCATTTTTATATCCTTACCCAAAAAAAATTATCACTTAGTAGACAATTTTGAGCCTAATCCTTTCGTTTGACCACCCTATAGCCCATAACCTTTAACATTTTTCTTTTAAACCCGTGTGATGGAAATTCGATTATAGGAGTCAAGTTTGTATAGTTGTGAATTGTTTGTTTGCATAAAAAAAAGAGAAAAAATAGAAAATGTTGCGAAAAAGAATAGAAAGCCATTGAGAAAAGAACAAAAATATGTATTTCTAGTTGTTGAATAAAAGGCGAAAATCATTGCCTCGAAGTTGAAGTCTAGTTTAGTTGTTTAGAATAGTTGTCTTGTAATAAAAGTCGAATTTTCATCACCTTAGCCACTTTAAAATATCCTATTTCCTACCCTTAGCCTAACCCCGTTACAACCCTTACAAAGACCTTATGACTTGTGCTTAGTATTCGTGTTCGGTGGTGGAGAATGATTGAGTTGCAAGCTTATGCGGGTACGTGTTCTAATTGGTTTTGAGCGATTAATTGTTGAAGTGCTAATACATTATACATATTAGCCAATTTATAAGTCAAGTGGAGAGAACATTGTGAGGGATGTGCATGACTTGTTAGTTTTACGGGCGGGTTAATCTTGGATAACCATTTTTTTGTGATTAGTCACTTCACCGTTAAATATGTTGAAAATTGTAAAGAGTTTGAACTTTAGTATGACAATTGACCTTAACCTTCGTCTCGGGAATGGGGAGTGTATTCGTTGTTCGACCCACGTGAAAGTGAAAAACAGATTTGCTTGAGAGCAAGCAAAAGACAAGTGTGGGGATGTGATACGTGGTCGAAAACTGGTTATCGTTTGTGCTTAAGTTGATGTTTTTACATAGCTTTTAATCTTGAATAGCCTACTTTTAATGGGATTCGTGTTTTACAGGTCTAAAAGAGTTTAAGGAGCTAATCGGGAGCTAAACGGAGCACCGGGACGTGAATCAGATCAACCGGGGATGTGAAATGAACAAAACCGGGTTAATCACGAAGATTGGATGTGTTTTGGGAATGTTAATGGATTTAAAATTAATATATTGGAAGATGGCATGATAAAGGGCTGAATTACGAGTACGTAGGCGAAAACGGTGAGTAAAATGGAGCTATAACGAAGAAAGGTCAATGTCGTACACTTGTCCCACAAGGTCAAGTTTGCATCCCAGCAAACATATGAGGTTTCAATTGTCTTGTCATCAGTCGATTCCACAACAGGTTCAGGTTCGAGAAGCATCAGGGTTAAACAGAACAGAGACAAAGCGATTAGCCGTCCATACAAGCTACCATGTTGTTATTATGCCTGGCGTCGCTCACGCCAATCCTACATGTCCTTCCACAAGCACCACTACCAGTGTTTTCATGGTCACGTGGATTCCCACTACTGTCATATTTCCCTTGGTTGTTGACATTTTGATTTAATAACAATCAATTCTTGTCGAAGCCACCTTCGTTTTCATTCCGTTGGTTATAACTACAAGTATCGTGATGTTGCCGTGACTGTTACCCCTAATGTCGTTGCTTGAAACGGAGCCCTACGATCTTTCACTGACAGGTTCCATCTTTTCCCGTTCCGTGCCACGTACTAAGACGCTACTCATTGTGCTGGCAGCTACGCGTTCCACACCGTAGTCGATTGTCATTGCTTATGCCCCGATGACCTCGTAAGAGTTGACTCCCATATGTCGCTGTCTAAGGTAAAAGATTCGGTTGGGGTCAAATTGCTGATGTTCGTTGCTGGTAATCAGGGTCGTTCAAATGCTGAAGTCAGTAAAGTACTACGTTTATCCTCTCGTCCATCGTTCTTGCAAGTTGACTGAGTAATACACGGTATGTTGCGATAGTGTTGCAGAAGTGATCGCAATTCGGGGTTTAAGACGTCAATACGTTAAGTTCCAGCAAACGAAGAAAGGTGGGAAATATATAGACCAATCACTGTCGTTGCAACATCCAACTCAGGGATGTTCATACAGGCACCTAACATTCTACACAGTTCGCTAGGCGTTCAGGTGGGTGTTCAGGTAATACTCGATAGCATCGAGATTCGAAAGGATTCAGTGAAAAGTGAAAAGATCGTGTTTGAGTGGGAGACAATCACTGCTACGACTCCTATAGACTGTTGTGTTTCACATCAATCAAATAACGAAATGGAACCCATTTTTAACTTGTTAAGCCTCACTGGGACTCGTATGCACCCCACTTTATTATTATGTGTGCACCCACAATAATATTGTGATTTGCATGCTCATCTCAGTTCCTCCTAACTCATGTCAAATGGTTCCCTAGACTTGAATAGCAAATGAAGAACATCACAAAGCATGAGTCACGAATGTCTAAGGTAACACCACACTATCAATCCCTTAACATATGTAAGTAACACATGAATCCATACTGTTGTGCTAAACGTGCAATCGCATGCAATAAAAATGTTCACTAGCTATGTTGTGCAATGAGTAAACGAGAGACGAACCTTGCTATCTGGAGCTGAGTGTCATGGTCGTATTCTTGCTCTCAGAACTGTTCGGTTATAGTTTGGTTTTATAAAAAAACGTTTTAAAACCAAGTTCACTATAACCAGTGGCTCTGATACCAAACTGTCACACCCCCAAAGTACCACATGCGGAAACCCCCGCGAGGCGTGTGACGTACCAGGATCCAAGCCACCAATCACATTGAACTCATAAATATATTTAATTAAAACTTTCATTCATTAACATAAAATGTTACAAACGTTACATCTCGTTCATTGTATACAGCGGAAGCATAATTCATTGGTTAAGTGTTTCGTAAACCATATGTACATAACCCTTTAAGCTTGTTTTGAGATTCCATGTATCTCGACCCATGACCACTCCAGCATCCCAGACAGCAAGTCCCAATGATATAAACCTACGAACCTGTAAGCATGCATACAAGTGTGTCAGACGACGCTGGTGAGTTCAAAGTTTTGTTAACGCGTTTAGTTACCAGTTGTGTGTATAAAACAGTTCAACAGTTTTGATTTGATGATGTTATTAACTCGATTACCGTATGTGGCTACTAGATGTGAATGCCCAACCCCAATGCCTCTATCTAGGCATTGGTCAAGTGGTCAAGGTAATTAGTTCAACTAACAACCTCGAGTAGATGTAAGGGGTCTTATATATACACGATGTGAATGCCCAACCCCAATGCCTCTATCTAGGCATTGGTCAAGTGGTCAAGGTAATTAGTTCAAGCCTGTCCTTTCGGCACGGTGTGAGGGTGCCAATCCTAATAGCGCTATCAACTAAATACCTCGTTGCCTTCCCGGCAACAATCGGTAGATGTAGGGGGTCTTACATAATAGAAACTAAGTAATAACAAACATCCCATTAACCTGCATTCCTCCCTGGAACGTTACCCGATATCCCTTCCCGGGATGCATGCTTGGAAAAGAGCAGTGAACTCACCTTTGGTTTGCTCGGTAAGATTAGTTACTTTATTTAACAGCGATTAAAGACGTCCTAACATGGTACAGATAACAATCAGTTTCATGTGCATACGTACTACATATCTCACATATGATTTATCCACATACTACTCAATCACGTACCACACAATTCTAATATATGAGTAACACCCCTATGTTTCAAGTCATAGCAATTAGAATACCGGCCTAACATCATCGAGTAGTCTTGTAACATGAAACCAGTTTATAAGTCAATTCACCTCAAGAGTTCATATATGCAATTCACGTAATAACTAAACCTATTGACCCTCTTTGACTAGTGCGACCCAACAACAAGATATCAACGAAGTGTGTGTAGATGTGTGCCCCATCGGAGCCCAGCCCACCGATGGTGCGACCCGGTTGTAACTGGCCCAATGTGACTGGCCCAATGTCGCCCCACATGAACCTGTGTAACCTACCCGACACCCAAATCCCACACCAATTCCTTTTATAATAAACTCTAAATAACAATCCTCATGTATCCACTTAAATATGTGTGTTCCGTTTCATGTTACCAGTTTGTCATGACTACTATCAATGGAACCCTTATTAATTCCCTTCATTATATTCATAATCAGTATGTGTAACACAATTAAATAACTCACATAATGCTAGAAACTATCACATGCAACTCACATGGGCCGCCATTTTACATCACATGAGCTGCACATGCAAACTAACACAATTCCTAATACACATGCAATCAGATTGTATAACCTTGAATTGAGATAATATCACGTGATATCAAAGTTGCTTTATATTTCTAATTGGACCGATCAAGTTAGTGGACTTTTAAAGTATCACTTGAAGTTATAATGAATCTGACAATAGGTATTCGTGCGATCTGATCTGTACAAGTTCCATGGCACTTCTTTGTGATTCACGGATTAAATTATACCCATCATAATCATGCATTATTGTTTGTAACAACACATATCATTAACATGCCATCTCTTAAAATTAACAGCAACAATACTAACCATATCAACACTTTTCGTTATGACCCTAGCCTTATCTCATTTAGATTAATAATCAATATACATCCTGTTAACATACAGATTAATGATCCCAATGAATAAAACATCAAAACATCATTTAATATAGCCATGTTGGTACATCTTAACATCACACCAATAATCATGCAAACAATTAACATACTAATCATCAAATGCAATATAATCAGTAATCACAATCATGAACCGATATAACTAGGCATGCGTGACAAAGGGATTTGTTTCAAAGCATAAAGAGGTTATACTAACCGAAGGAGTTAGGGTATAAGATGAACCCAACGTAAAGCTTCGCGAGAGGGGGGGTACCGTTTGCCGTCGCGATCCAAGTGAGGGGCGGAGGTTATTTAGGGTTAGCAATTAATTACAATACAACACCTAGTTTACGTACATAAGGAGAGAAGGAAGGTTGGGCCGACTTGTTTAGGGGTAGTGGGTTGGGCCCAACTTACTAACGGTCCAATAAGAGCTTATATTTGAGTAAAAGTTGTCGGCCACTACTCAATTCATTTAAACAACATTGTAATCACATGTAATCTGCATTTGTGTCAGGACCATTATGAGATAGTGTTTTCAGCCCATGTGTTGATTATATTGGAGGTCCAATTAAAATGTTGAAGATATAAAGGTTGTCAGCCACACTTGAAAGTCAAGATCATTTTGTGGGTTCAATCATCGAACGGAGGGTTTGGAAATACGAGTTGTCACATCATCTCCAACTTGAAAGAAATTCCGTCCCGAAATTTGACAAGCAGTCGTAGGGAAGTGAAGCGATAGATCAAGATGACTGTGGGTTTTCCTCGGGTGCCACATCATCCCCAACTTGAAAGGGAATTTCGTCCCGAAATTCAACAAGGACATCAGAAAGTGATTCAACTGCTCGACCGATTAAAGGTACCGGGGCTTCATCAGATAATTGCGTTCTCACGTGATCTTCAGTCCACGACTTGAGTTCCTACGAACTCCCACGATTTGAAATTTGACTAAGTTAACGAACCTTGGCTTCCTGGTCCATGTTTTTGATGGATTCCTCAATAACTGCAACTTGTCGTTAACCTTAGACTCTAGCAAAAAGGTATCACAAGTGTTTCATCGGACAAACACTTCTTTATTCCCGGGGCATAAATATCATCGCGAACGTTACCCAAGTCGTCAGGTAACTCGAGTTCGTGAGCCATGTCACGGATTCTTTCCATAATTTTGGAATGACTTGACGTGATGTGACGTGAATTCGCCTTGCCACGCTTTCCCAAAACGCACCGCACCCTCCCAGGGTGAGACTTTCGATTATGACACGTTCACCTACAGCGAACTCCCAGTGTTTCCTAAGCTTATCAACTTTTCTGACGGTCACGCGTTGCCGTCAAACGATTTCCGATCTAAACAATCTTCCCAAGAGGTTCGAGTACAAGTCCTGGACCCATGTTGAGGTTGTCATCCACCTCAATCCACGAAGAGATTAGAATTATCATCCATGCAATGCCCCAAACAGAGTAGTCTGAATACTAGAATGGTAACTGCTGCAGTAGAACTCAACCAAAGGTAAATGTCCTTCTAACTCTTACTAAGGTCAATCACACACATGCTCACAGCATGTCCTCGAGTGTCAGGGAGGGGTTCGTTTACTCAAACCGTTCGTCCTATGATGATATGTAATGCTCCTGTCCAGACGTGAGCCAGGGGTGTTGTGTATTGCCTGACATAAATCATGCATAGAACAAACTCAGATGTAGCAGGAGTTGGCACCCCGTGCCCAAAAACCGGCTCTCACAGAGGGATATTCATAAGGTGCGAAAACTCGTTAGTTTCCTTAATTGCAAGAGGGTGTGCTGGTTACATGAGACAATCAACGATCATCCAAGTGATATTGTTTCCGTTCTGAGTTTTAGGTAGATCCGCGACAAAGTCCGTGACAGTCTGTTCTTATTACTAAATGGGTGTTTCTGGTTGCTGACACAAAGCAGAAGGTTTCTGATGTTCCACCTTGACTTTCGCCCAAGTTAAACGTCGTTCACATGCTTCGCTGCGTAGGCCTTCAAGTCCAGTTGCCAGTACAAGATCCTCCGATCCTAACACATCCTATCGAATCCAGTTGTCCAGCATATCGAGGCTGGGGTGCTTCGCTCAACACAAGTTCCCTCGAATTGTTGTGCAGTAGAATCCATATTTGTTCCATGAAGTAGCGCGTACCGTCCGCCTTGCCAAAAGTTGCTCCTCCATGCCTCGCATGGACCCAACTCGAAATCCTCTTCCTTCAGCGCTTTAGTTTGAATAGGGTGAACCTGATTGGGTAGGCTAGAGTTGGTGATGAGCTGTACGCTCATACTTGTTTAAGTTCCATAGCCGTAATCGCTCAAGAGTTCCATCCAGCGATGCCATCACGTGTTTTAGCTCTTTTCGAAACAAGGGTACACAAGAGGCCCTTGTGATCGGTCTAAGCAGTGCATATAGTACCGTCCGAGTAATGCCTCCATCTTAAATCCAAAGACCACGGTTCCCTCCGCAGGTTGTGACTCGTGCAATTTTACTTCACAAATCCACTACGTGTGTCATTGTCCTCTTGCGTTGCATCGGCGTGTATCTTGGTCTCCGATTCGAACCATCATGGTATACCACTAAATCACCCGTACCCTTAGGTAAAGACGACGGTTATTGCATTGTTGAGTTGAGTTTCCAAAAGTTGAAATGATGCCCGCCTGTTCTGTCACTCACCAGTACACAGCATTCTGCTGTGCTAAAGAGGTTATCGCTGCGTAGCCTTCGAAAATCCCTTGATAAATCTGCGATTGTATCTAGGAAAACCAAGGATTTGTTAATGGATACTAGCGAGATTCACTTGTATTCCCACTTCGTTGGCTACGTGACCAAGAAAAATATGCACCTCCCGAATCCAGAAATTACACCTAACTAGACTTCGCGTGTAGTGGCTCCTCCCTCGGGAGCTCTAAGGTAAGATACAAATACCACCCATGGTGTTCCTTTCTCCTGGGAATGATTCAAAACGTCATCAATATACACGGTCGATTCATGTGATCCATAGAGTTGCTGGTGTGTTGATTAACCCAAAGGTCATGGAATACAAAGTCGCGATAGTCGTACGACGTTCGATATGTCGTTTTAGGAATATCCTCCCCCTGGATTTCTATCTGATGATAGTTCGTTCGCTATCCAATCCTCGACTGAAAGTGTGTCCCTCGCATCTAGTCGGCAGGTTGCCAATACATGGTCGAAGCAAACGGTTCTTGACTGCCACCTTGTTAAGTTCTCGATAATCATAATACATACAAAAAGACTTATCTTCATGGCTATAACTGGGGCTCCGCAAAGCGAAAAACTAGGTCCGCCAAAACTCTTGTTCAACAATTCCTGTAGTTGATTAGACAGCTCTTGCTGCCCTTCTAGTGCAAGACGATAAGAGTAGGATTATTCGGAGCTGCATCCGTCATGAGATCAAACTGCGATTCTGCCTAACAGTTGTGGAAGTAATCCTGGAAGTTCTTCAAGTAGCTCCTCGAAAGAGATCATAAACGACTGGTGGATCCTCACTCCTTTCTTCCTTGGCTTAACATCAGTAACGGTTGCTAACGATGGCGGGGTAATCCCTCCGTGGACACTTCTGGGCTTTCATAGCTGGAATGGCGCTAACCCTTGCACCACTCTGATGCTTTAGAGCAGACAACGATCCTTCACTAGGGAGATGGGTACACAAAATCTCCTCCTCACAGGGTATATCTACGTATTCTCTGGATAAGCAATCCACACCAACTACTGCATCGAACCCGTCAAGGGTAGCAAAAGAAAGGTCAATGTCGTACACTTGTCCCACAAGGTCAAGTTTGCATCCCAGCAAACATATGAGGTTTCAATTGTCTTGTCATCAGTCGATTCAACAACAGGTTCAGGTTCGAGAAGCATCAGGGTTAAACAGAACAGAGACAAAGCGATTAACCGTCCATACAAGCTACCATGTTGTTATTATGCCTGGCGTCGCTCACGCCAATCCTACATGTCCTTCCACAAGCACCACTACCAGTGTTTTCATGGTCACGTGGATTCCCACTACTGTCATATTTCCCTTGGTTGTTGACATTTTGATTTAATAACAATCAATTCTTGTCGAAGCCACCTTCGTTTTCATTCCGTTGGTTATAACTACAAGTATCGTGATGTTGCCGTGACTGTTACCCCTAATGTCGTTGCTTGAAACGGAGCCCTACGATCTTTCACTGACAGGTTCCATCTTTTCCCGTTCCGTGCCACGTACTAAGACGCTACTCATTGTGCTGGCAGCTACGCGTTCCACACCGTAGTCGATTGTCATTACTTATGCCCCGATGACCTCGTAAGAGTTGACTCCCATATGTCGCTGTCTAAGGTAAAAGATTCGGTTGGGGTCAAATTGCTGATGTTCGTTGCTGGTAATCAGGGTCGTTCAAATGCTGAAGTCAGTAAAGTACCACGTTTATCCTCTCGTCCATCGTTCTTGCAAGTTGACTGAGTAATACACGGTATGTTGCGATAGTGTTGCAGAAGTGATCGCACTTCGGGGTTTAAGACGTCAATACGTTAAGTTCCAGCAAACGAAGAAAGGTGGGAAATATATAGACCAATCACTGTCGTTGCAACATCCAACTCAGGGATGTTCATACAGGCACCTAACATTCTACACAGTTCGCTAGGCGTTCAGGTGGGTGTTCAGGTAATACTCGATAGCATCGAGATTCGAAAGGATTCAGTGAAAAGTGAAAAGATCGTGTTTGAGTGGGAGACAATCACTGCTACGACTCCTATAGACTGTTGTGTTTCACATCAATCAAATAACGAAATGGAACCCATTTTTAACTTGTTAAGCCTCACTGGGACTCGTATGCACCCCACTTTATTATTATGTGTGCACCCACAATAATATTGTGATTTGCATGCTCATCTCAGTTCCTCCTAACTCATGTCAAATGGTTCCCTAGACTTGAATAGCAAACGAAGAACATCACAAAACTTGAGTCACGAATGTCTAAGGTAACACCACACTATCAATCCCTTAACATATGTAAGTAACACATGAATCCATACTGTTGTGCTAAACGTGCAATCGCATGCAATAAAAATGTTCACTAGCTATGTTGTGCAATGAGTAAACGAGAGACGAACCTTGCTATCTGGAGCTGAGTGTCATGGTCGTATTCTTGCTCTCAGAACTGTTCGGTTATAGTTTGGTTTTATAAAAAAACGTTTTAAAACCAAGTTCACTATAACCAGTGGCTCTGATACCAAACTGTCACACCCCCAAAGTACCACATGCGGAAACCCCCGCGAGGCGTGTGACGTACCAGGATCCAAGCCACCAATCACATTGAACTCATAAATATATTTAATTAAAACTTTCATTCATTAACATAAAATGTTACAAACGTTACATCTCGTTCATTGTATACAGCGGAAGCATAATTCATTGGTTAAGTGTTTCGTAAACCATATGTACATAACCCTTTAAGCTTGTTTTGAGATTCCATGTATCTCGACCCATGACCACTCCAGCATCCCAGACAGCAAGTCCCAATGATATAAACCTACGAACCTGCAAGCATGCAGACAAGTGTGTCAGACGACGCTGGTGAGTTCAAAGTTTTGTTAACGCGTTTAGTTACCAGTTGTGTGTATAAAACAGTTCAACAGTTTTGATTTGATGATGTTATTAACTCGATTACCGTATGTGGCTACTAGATGTGAATGCCCAACCCAATGCCTCTATCTAGGCATTGGTCAAGTGGTCAAGGTAATTAGTTCAACTAACAACCTCGAGTAGATGTAAGGGGTCTTATATATACACGATGTGAATGCCCAACCCCAATGCCTCTATCTAGGCATTGGTCAAGTGGTCAAGGTAATTAGTTCAAGCCTGTCCTTTCGGCACGGTGTGAGGGTGCCAATCCTAATAGCGCTATCAACTAAATACCTCGTTGCCTTCCCGGCAACAATCGGTAGATGTAGGGGGTCTTACATAATAGAAACTAAGTAATAACAAACATCCCATTAACCTGCATTCCTCCCTGGAACGTTACCCGATATCCCTTCCCGGGATGCATGCTTGGAAAAGAGCAGTGAACTCACCTTTGGTTTGCTCGGTTAGATTAGTTACTTTATTTAACAGCGATTAAAGACGTCCTAACATGGTACAGATAACAATCAGTTTCATGTGCATACGTACTACATATCTCACATATGATTTATCCACCTACTACTCAATCACGTACCACACAATTCTAATATATGAGTAACACCCCTATGTTTCAAGTCATAGCAATTACAAATACCGGCCTAACATCATCGAGTAGTCTTGTAACATGAAACCAGTTTATAAGTCAATTCACCTCAAGAGTTCATATATGCAATTCACGTAATAACTAAACCTATTGACCCTCTTTGACTAGTGCGACCCAACAACAAGATATCAACGAAGTGTGTGTAGATGTGTGCCCCATCGGAGCCCAGCCCACCGATGGTGCGACCCGGTTGTAACCGGCCCAATGTGACTGGCCCAATGTCGCCCCACATGAACCTGTGTAACCTACCCGACACCCAAATCCCACACCAATTCCTTTTATAATAAACTCTAAATAACAATCCTCATGTATCCACTTAAATATGTGTGTTCCGTTTCATGTTACCAGTTTTTCATGACTACTATCAATGGAACCCTTATTAATTCCCTTCATTATATTCATAATCAGTATGTGTAACACAATTAAATAACTCACATAATGCTAGAAACTATCACATGCAACTCACATGGGCCGCCATTTTACATCACATGAGCTGCACATGCAAACTAACACAATTCCTAATACACATGCAATCAGATTGTATAACCTTGAATTGAGATAATATCACGTGATATCAAAGTTGCTTTATATTTCTAATTGGACCGATCAAGTTAGTGGACTTTTAAAGTATCACTTGAAGTTATAATGAATCTGACAATAGGTATTCGTGCGATCTGATCTGTACAAGTTCCATGGCACTTCTTTGTGATTCACGGATTAAATTATACCCATCATAATCATGCATTATTGTTTGTAACAACACATATCATTAACATGCCATCTCTTAAAATTAACAGCAACAATACTAACCATATCAACACTTTTCGTTATGACCCTAGCCTTATCTCATCTAGATTAATAATCAATATACATCCTGTTAACATACAGATTAATGATCCCAATGAATAAAACATCAAAACATCATCTAATATAGCCATGTTGGTACATCTTAACATCACACCAATAATCATGCAAACAATTAACATACTAATCATCAAATGCAATATAATCAGTAATCACAATCATGAACCGATATAACTAGGCATGCGTAACAAAGGGATTTGTTTCAAAGCATAAAGAGGTTATACTAACCGAAGGAGTTAGGGTATAAGATGAACCCAACGTAAAGCTTCGCGAGAGGGGGGGGGGGGTTACCGTCTGCCGTCGCGATCCAAGTGAGGGGTGGTAGTTATTTAGGGTTAGCAATTAATTACAATACAACACCTAGTTTACGTACATAAGGAGAGAAGGAAGGTTGGGCCGACTTGTTTAGGGGTAGTGGGTTGGGCCCAACTTACTAACGGTCCAATAAGAGCTTATATTTGAGTAAAAGTTGTCGGCCACTACTCAATTCATTTAAACAACATTGTAATCACATGTAATCTGCATTTGTGTCAGGACCATTATGAGATAGTGTTTTCAGCCCATGTGTTGATTCTATTGGAGGTCCAATTAAAATGTTGAAGATATAAAGGTTGTCAGCCACACTTGAAAGTCAAGATCATTTTGTGGGTTCAATCATCGAACGGAGGGTTTGGAAATACGAGTTGTCACATCCCAGGCTGTCGCCGACGGGTTGTGGTTTCCTGAAACGCGAAAATTGGGTATCTTTGATATAGGAACGATTCTAATTGGTCTTGGGGCATTCAATTCGTAAGTTACACTTGTTTTTGAGTTTGAAACTTGTTCTTGGAGCCTCAATTCACCTACCATCCAGCTCTATTCCCATCACTACTCACAACATCACCCGAATCAACATCAAGATCATCATCAATCATCATTCACAATCAATTCATCCTAAACCCTAATTCTCCATACCATCAATCCTTCCACCATCATCCTTCACCAAACCTTCATCATTCATCAATTCTCCATCATTCAAGCTTCAAGATGACTTCCATCATGTTTCAAGCATCCGGTGATCAAGTTTCCTCAACCATGAGCGGCTAATCACCTTGGTTTCACCCCGGTGTAGGTAGTTGTTAACTTTAGGGTTTCGAATTGTTTATTGCTTCAACTTTGTGACAAATTGTGTTTGATTTTTGAAACCATTGATAATAGTGTTACATTTGTTGCGAATTCGTAAATTGTCGAACGATGTTAAAAGTTATGACTTTACGAAATGGTTACATGTAATTGTGCATTGTCGTGGTTAGGTTTTACTTGTGTTGATTATAAAGTGCATTCTTGTCCGTTCTTCGGGACGTCGATAGTTATTGGCACCTAAGTCACGGTACACTAAATCCGCTAATCGTATGCAATTGAGTTGAATCTAAAAACGTGTAGAAACCCTAGGTTGACAATTACCGAAACCGGGTGTGAACCCTTTTTCTTATTATTGTTTATTAATCAATCTTTCTTGCAATCGTTACTCATTAGTTGTTAATCAATTCAATCTATTTCATTAGTTTAAATTCACATCTTCCAACAAAACAAAAAGAAAATAATTATTATAGCAAGCTTCATAATCGTGACACTTTTCTATAATTCAATCGAATCCACACACAAACCACATACTCTTCTTGGTTCGACCCCTTGCTATCACTAACTATTTGTTAAGGGTAATTTGGGCTTATAAATATTATCTTTGACCGGAGCGCGACACTCCGATCAGTGATGTATGCCAGCATCATCACTCCGGCCAGTGCAGATCAAGGATGTGTGAGTCTTGTGGGAAGATTGGCCACTCAAAAGAAACATGTTGGGCTGGTACTGGTGTTGGTCGTAGTAATCAATGGGGTTTTGGTAACAACAACCGTGGTGGTAACGGATATGGGAACCGCCTGCAAGGAAATAATGGAGGCAATAGTAATCGTTGGAATTTTGCGAATCAAGCTGGGAATCGCAACCAAAACAATGCTCAAGGTGGTAATGGGAATGGTCGAGGACCAGGGTGTTTTAATTGTAGAGACATGAGGCATTTCAAGCGAGAGTGCCCGAAACTCAATCAAGAACAAGGCAGAGTCTTCAACATAGGTGCAAGGGAAGCACGCCAGGATCCCAATGTAGTTACTGGTACGTTCCCTATTAATCAACGCTTTGCATCTGTCCTATTTGATACTGGTGCCGACTATAGTTTTGTCTTGCTAGAATTTAAGAAAATGCTTGGGTTAACTGCTGGTAAATTAGACATTCCGTACTCAATTGAACTGGCTAATGGAAAGCTTGTTGAAACGAATGAAGTTTTCAGAGGATGCGTTATAGAGCTGGGAGAACACGAGTTTACACTGGATCTACTGCCAGTCGAATTAGGAAGCTTCGACGTGGTAGTAGGGATGGATTGGTTGTCAAGAAACAGAGCCGAAATTGTATGTCACGAGAAGACCATTCGCATCCCAATGGCGGATGGAGAAATGATTGTGGTACATGGAAAGAAGCGCAATACGCCCCTGAGGATCATTAGCTGTCTGAAAGCTAGAAAATGTTTGAAGAAGGGATGTATTGCCTTCTTGGCACACATCGTGGATAAGGAAGCCGCTGAACCAAAACTTGAAGACATTCCAGTCGTGAAGGAGTATCTTGAAGTCTTTCCAGAAGACTTGCCAGGATTGCCACCACAAAGACAAGTCGAGTTCCATATTGACTTAGTTCCAGGCGCCGCACCTGTAGCTAAGGCACCCTATCGACTTGCGCCTTTGGAAATGCATGAGTTGTCGACACAACTTCAGGAGTTGTTAGACAAGGGATTTATCAGACCAAGCTTCTCGCCTTGGGGAGCTCCAGTTTTGTTTGTCAAGAAGAAGGACGGTAGTTTTCGCATGTGCATCGACTACCGCGAACTGAACAAGTTAACTATCAAGAATAGATATCCTTTGCCAAGGATTGACGACCTGTTCGATCAACTACAAGGTTCAAGTTTTTACTCAAAGATCGATCTTCGATCGGGTTATCACCAGTTACGTATTCAAGAGGAGAGTATTCCGAAAACTGCTTTCAGAACTCGATATGGACATTACGAGTTCCTGATTATGCCGTTTGGGTTGACAAACACGCCGGCTGTATTCATGGATTTGATGAACAGAGTGTGTAAGCCGTATCTCGATAAGTTTGTGATCGTGTTTATTGATGACATTTTGATCTACTCAAAGACGAAGGAAGAACACGAGCAACACCTAAGAGCTATCTTAGAACTGCTCAAGAAAGAGAAGTTGTACGCGAAGTTCTCGAAGTGCGAGTTCTGGTTACGAGAAGTTCAGTTTCTTGGTCATGTAGTCAATGGAAATGGAATCCATGTGGATCCTACAAAGATTGAAGCAATCAAGAATTGGGAGACTCCAAAGACGCCAACCGAGATTCGACAGTTCCTAGGTTTGGCTGGTTATTATCGGAGGTTTATTGAGGATTTCTCGAAAATCGCTCAACCGTTGACCTCCCTTACGCAGAAAGACAAGAACTTTGAGTGGGGAGACAAACAAGAAGAAGCGTTTCAGTCATTGAAGAACAAACTTTGTGACGCACCGATCTTATCTCTACCCAAAGGCACTGACGACTTTGTGGTATATTGCGACGCCTCGCGTAAAGGTTTAGGTTGCGTGCTGATGCAGCGACAAAAAGTTATAGCCTATGCTTCACGCCAGCTGAAGGTCCACGAGAAAAACTTCACCACACATGACTTGGAGTTAGGCGCAGTGGCGTTTGCTTTAAAAATCTGGCGACATTACTTATATGGTACGCGATGCACCATCTTTACTGACCACAAGAGCCTGCAGCATATCTTCGATCAAAAAGAGCTTAATATGAGACAAAGACGCTGGGTTGAATTGTTGAACGACTATGATTGTGAGATCAAGTATCACCCACGGAAGGCAAATGTAGTCGCCGATGCCTTAAGTCGGAAAGAAAGGATTAAGCCCATAAGGGTTAGGGCTTTGGAAATGATTGTCTAGACAGACCTCACATTGCGCATTCGTGCTGCGCAGGGGGAAGCTCTTAAAAGGGAGAATCTTGAAAATGAATATCTCCGGCGGATGGAGAAGCAATTGGTACCAAAGGAGGATGGAACATTATGTTTCTTGGGAAGAATTTGGGTTCCTTTCTTTGGTGGTCTGAGAGACGTTATTTTTTACGAGGCTCACAAGTCATGGTACTCGATCCATCCAGGATCGGATAAAATGTACCAAGATCTAAAGGATTTCTATTGGTGGCGAAGGATGAAAGGCGACGTTGCAATATATGTTGGCAAATGTTTGACTTGCACCAAGGTTAAGGCCGAATACCAGAAGCCTTCAGGTCTTCTGCAACAACCCGAAATACCCATGTGGAAATGGGAACAGATTTCGATGGACTTTATAACAAAATTTCCAAGGACGCCCAAAGGTCACGATACTATTTGGGTAATTGTAGACCGGTTAACGAAATCTGCACACTTTTTGGCAATCAAGGAGAAAGACAACACGAGCAAGTTAGCTGAGCTATACCTGAGAGAGATTGTTGCACGTCATGGAGTGCCTCTCTCCATTATCTCAGATAGAGATAGAAGATTCGTGTCAAGGATTTGGAAATCCTTCCAATAAGCTTTTGGTTCTCAGTTGAATCTGAGTACTGCCTTTCACCCACAGACAGACGGACAGAGCGAACGAACGATTCAGATGTTAGAAGACATGTTGCATGATTGCGTAATGGATTTAGGTGGAAGTTGGGACACTCACCTACTATTGGTCGAATTTTCATACAATAACAGTTATCATGCAAGCATTCAGGCCGCACCGTTCGAAGCTCTTTATGGATGCATGTGTCGATCACCGCTATTCTGGGCAGACGCGGGGGATAGGCAGCTTGTGGGTCCAGAATTGGTCCAGGTAACGACTGACAAGATTATACAGATCCAAGAGCGCATCAAAGCGGCTTGTGATCGACAAAAGAGTTACGCGGACCGAAGAAGGAAACCTCTGGAATTTGTGGTAGGAGATATGGTTTTGTTGAAGGTTTCACCCTGGAAGGGTGTGGCACACTTTGGGAAGCATGGAAAGTTGAATCCGCGATACATTGGACCATTTAAAATCCTGGAAAGGATTGGTCTTCTAGCTTATAATTTGGATCTACCTGCTGAACTAAATGGTGTTCACGATACATTTCATGTATCAAACCTGAAAAAGAGTCCAACTCAAGAGACAATGGTTATTCCTGCCGACGAAGTTCACATTGACGACACACTCCACTTTATTGAAGAACCTGTTGAGGTTACTGATTGGAAGGTTAACAAGACGCGACAGAGTAGTGTCAAACTCGTCAAGGTTCGTTGGAATGCGCGACACGGCCCAGAGTTCACTTGGGAGCGTGAGGATCGCATGAAGGAAAAATACCCACATTTGTTCCCCAAGACCCCTGCAACTAGAAGCAGAACTTAAATTTCGGGACGAAATTTTCTTAACAGGGGGAGAATGTGACAACCCTCATTAAACTGGGTATCCGTACAATTAATTAATTTTAATTAAGTTCTTAATGACTGTGCTGAATTACTTAATTGCTTTCTGATTACTGCATCATACATACATGTGCATCACATATTACATAATGTCACATCATTTTCACAGACAAACTTTAGTGACATACTTGATGCACAAAGCACAGTTAGCACAGTGAGCGGATAACTCAGAAATATACTAACAGTGCCAGTACATAGACAGACAATGTTTTGAGACCCAGTATGGGCCAGGGACAAGGTACTACACTAGTATGGTGTGTAGGGAAGTGAGGACCATAAAACTGCGTCACTAGGTGATAGTTTGAGTGCTGGAAAGTGCCTAAAACTCACTTTAAGTGCAGAATTCTGCATTTTTCAGCAAAATTCAGCATTTTAACATGCTAGTAATGGGCATAAAATTGACTAAATGGTCCTGAATGCTTTCCTAAGTGTTGGGAATTAAAAGTGTCACATAAAGCTTCATAAAAGACACTATACGGTACAAGTTAGCACTTTAACGAACCGGTATCTAACCGAACAACCGGACATTACCCGGGACACCAAATATTGCGAGAAACATTGTTTAATTATTTCTTGGCTAATTATGATCCCCGTACACCATAACACCCACTAGATATCTACTAACTAAAACATGTAACCTTATACTTGGATTTGAACTATTATTTACCTACTTATCATAAAAATTTACAATCTACCCCCCCCCCCCATCAAAATTCACGGCCCAAGTGGGGGACCCCACTCATAGATTTTGTTTCATATTATATTAAGATGATTGCTTGATTTATTTGCCAAGATTTTGTAAGAAATCTATATAAGTATGGTGGCATAGATTATGAGATCATTTCATATCTTTCATTCTCTCACTTCACTTCACTCAAGATCACCCCACTCCCTCATACTCACTCTCTCCCTCTCGGCTCTACTTAGAACCGCCACCACCACCACCTTGTAACCTTCATTGATCCATTTTCAAGCTTGTTTCAAGTACTAGAAGGTGATTATAGGAGCTTGAAGCTTGTGGATCATCAAGGAGCTTTCATCACTTACATTCATTCATCATTTTCATCATCTTTTTCCCTTGTGTTCTTCCCTAGCTTAAAGCTAGTTGTAAGTTCTTGATTAACCCTTGTTTACTTCTACTTTAATGGTTAAAAGATGTAGTATGTTGATTATCACTAGAACCCTAAAAGACATGAACATAAATCTTGAACATAAAGATGAAATATGATGAAATGTTGTTGTGAATATTTTATTGATTACTTATTGATTCTTGGTAATGTGATGTTAATCACTATATTGAACTTGTTAAAGGATGATTAGAAACATGATTTAACAAGATTAGGAGATGATTATGTGTTACATAAAATAATCATCTTCTAATAAAAAATATGAACTTGATAAATAAAGATGATTTTGTTGAAATATAGTAAAACAAAATGAGTTGGTGTTCATGTAGATCCGAGATTTACAAAAGATTATTCTAAACAAACCAAGTTCAAGAGTCGGTTTTAAAAAGATCATGACCTTTACTTGCACTTACACCATTTTTGGTGATAAAATAAGTGTAAGAACACTTTATTTACAAGAAGAGTTCAAAAGAATAATTTGTTCACAAGTTGTTTACAAGAAGAGTTCAAAAGAATAATTTGTTCACAAATTTGTTCACAAGTTGTTAACACCGAGATTCTTTAAAAATGAGATTTTTAAACGGATGAATACACTTTAAAGATTAACTAAGGTTACTAAACACCTCACCAAGTTACTACGCGTTTTCGTAAGAGATCAAGTTCATGTTATATTGTAAATGGAATAATTTTTGCACTTGGGAAGTGTAGTTTGGTTATTGATTGATTGAATGAATTTTGAAAAGAAAATGATATGCTTATATAGCATGGACACCCCCGCTTTTAGGGGAAACTATGGCGAAATTTTCTAAAAATATAAACACTTAGAAAATATTTTCTAGACAAGTGTTTACTAGCGTATTTTAAACTATGTTTTTCAAACATAAACCTCGCCATGATTTTTGTAACAATAATACAAGTATTGGAGGTCGGTTGTGTTTATAAATAAAAACGGGTAAATATATATTTAGAATATATATTTTGTATTAAGACACTTGTGTGGATATTTGTTTGATTTGTGGAGTAGTTATATTATTTTAGGGTAAAATAATATATCTTAACAAAAGACCATGAAATTACAACTCCAACATAATACCAAAAATTACAAGGAATAAATAATTAAGTTACACACTTGTTATTGTGAAACCGAACGCAAAACGTAACTTACGAAACATTCCGGAAAATACTTTTACGAATATATTTTTGGGTAAATATTGTTTTGGATAAAGAAATGAAAATATATTATTTTTGGGAAAAATATATATATTTTGGAATACATTATTTTTTACTAATGAGTTATATATATTTTCTAAGTGGGACTTAAAAATATATTAGTTTGGAACTCCAAATATACATGTATAAATCACTCCCATCCTTGGGAAGGAAATACATAAATAAATACTTGAGAAGTATTAATACCGAAATATTGATTAACGATTATTCCAACACTTGAATATAATTCAAAGTTAAAATAATTAATATTTTAACGAATAGTTATAACTTGGAATAATTTAAGAACGCAACTCAAAGCATTAAACTCTAAGCCAAGGCACGGTCGTTCGTCTAATAGACATTAGTACGTTGTAGGTTATCGTGTAGCTGACAGAGTTTGAGTTACGGTACACAAGACGCACTACTGTGAGTTCATGTCTCCCTTTTCTTTTACTGTTTTCAGTTTTATACTTTGGGGGTGAAATACATGTTACAATTATTACAGACATTTTATACATGGTATGGTTAGCTTAAGGAGGGTTTACTACTTAGATCATGTGAGTGGTGGGTACAACACTTAAGGCCATTGATCCTCGTCGTAGGACCGAGGGACATGAGTGATAGATCTATCTGGGTGTAGCGAGCCCACACCCATGAGGCCAGGGTGGCCCATAGTGGTGACTATGTCTTCCATCCTAAAGAAACACTAGATAAATGGTCCGAACCGAGATATCTAGGGGGTTTGAATCCACATAAAAGGTTAGTTTCCTCTCGATTGATTCAGTTGTGATTGATCTTCTTCTCCGAGAACTCTGCAAAAAAGAGCACCGTTAGCCTCGCCAAGGGGAGAAGAGGGTTCTCTCCTTGACCCGACTCCGGTGTGAGAATAAGTATTGGTAATGAAGAAGAAGATGTATTTGAGAAGTGTGAGTAATCTGAATTTCATACCTGGGTAGGCCTCATATTTATAACCGGGAGTCGTTGGGCGGGAAAACCTGTTGGTGAAATGTTGACGGAAGATGCTAACCCCGTAAGCGGTTACATTTCCTTCCGTTAAGCTTCTTGATCTGACGTGAGTGCACACGGATCGCTGTTTAGATCTATGGCTGGGGGTTCGCCACGTGGAAAGTGATCAAGTGGAGGTTTCTCTCCAATTACATGCTATTGTTGTGTTTTCAGGGATGCCTGAGGTGATGACACGTGTCCAGACGGTTATAACCGTCTTAGTGGTGCACGATTGAATTCTTTCTAGATGATTACTGCTGTAATCTGGTGTGACTCTTTATCATGTGGCATCAGTCAAGTAAATAATATCCAAGTCTGGATATTATTTAAGCGGGAGTGTTGATTGGGATTTTTTATCCTTGCCTGTTATGAGAGAGGCGCAAGGATTTATAAATCTCCTTTTGGCGCGCAGGTGTTGTTTGTCATCTTTCTTCTGTGTCCTCTTTGTTGGACCAGTGCGCGGCCGCGCAAGGTCTAAAGAGGATTAAAGATGAAGTTGTGGTTTTCCTCTTCTTTATTGGACCAGTGTGCAGCCGCGCAAGGTCTAAAGAAGGTTAGGAAATTGAGGTTGTGGTATGGTTCAAACGCTCGGAACGAGGTTTTTGGGACCTTACCCCTTCACAGCCGGAGGCCCGGTAACAAATTTGCTAGGTTTCAGTTCTACCTGCACCTTTTCACACATACCATTGGCTTTGCAACCCATTGGTAATCTCTTTTTCCTTATTGCTACATACCAGGGACTTTCATACATACAGACATACTTTAACGGTTTATACACACAGACATACACATGAACTCGCTCAACTTTTTGTTGATTTTTCAAACTACATGTATTTCCAGAAACTAGTGGATCTGGAAGGGTATGCATGTGTCGTCAAGTTGCGCTTAAATAAAAGATGTTATCCATGGTTGTCGAGCTTAGGGGGTGTATCCTAATCCTGGACGGGATAAACGTCTCTAAACTCAGGTTTTATATAAGTACTTTGGTTGAGTCTTTGTGAATTCGTTTAAACATGTCATGGGTTGTAACTAAATTTGGTATTGATGTTTTCAGACAATGTGGTTGTGGTATTTTCTAAACTCTTTTAATGGATAATCATCTCGTGTTTTTATCATATAGCATTGTTATAATTGTTGCTATGGTATTAAGAAGTCACACCAAATAACCACGCTTCCGCAAAAGTCAGGGTGTGACATTTTATGTGGCAGTGGGCTCATTAGGGTTATGGATATGAGGCCATAAGAGATGGTTAATGGAGGGCATGAGGAAGTCTTATGTGAGTTTGGGTGGCAATGTAGAGAGAGAAGAAAAATAGTCTCATTAATTCAGCATGTCGACAATAGATAATTTGTTTGGTGAGGTGGTCAAGGCATTTATACTCGCGATGTTGTATGGGGTACCCAAGAAAGACACATGGTTTTTAACGATATGCAAATTTGTGAATGGTGGTTTAGGGCAAAAGAGGGTAAACAAATTATGAAGTAAACTAATAAAGTCAAACTATTATAACATATGGTTAAGTTATTCTACAAAGGCCCCCAATTGTAAGAAGTGTAAGAAGGCTTTATAGAATGACAAGTGTCCAATAACCTAAAACCTAAACCCACTACACTACCACCCAAAACCTAAACACCCACCCTGAAGAAACAGTGGATCAGAATTGACCGGAATCAATCAGATCTGGGGTATAGTTTCTGCATAAAAAGGTTAATCTTCTCATCGATTGCTGGTTGAGGGCTACATCACCGGAGAACACTGCAAAACCAAAAGTCATTTGACCCGCCACGGGGAGAATGGGGGTTCTCTCCATGACCACCCTCCGGCATGAATAAGTATAGTGATCTCGAAAGAAAAAGATGTATTAAGTGTGAAGGTATGTGAAAGTAGCTTGTGAGATCATACCTGAATTCCCATATTTATACTCATGGTTTTGGCACCAAAAAAGGTGATGGAGGTAGTGACGGAAATTGTTTTTTTGTTAACAGTTATTTCTTTTCCGTTAAAAGTTAATTACTGTAAGACCCGACTTAATATAACTAGTTTAGTGATACAAAAACTTGCATTTAGTACAAGAATTTAGGAGTTTACAAAAACTTTCATGATTTTAAGTCCTTACAAGGTCATAATATTCAAGTCTTCATACTACTAGTTAACTTTTAAAACCTAGTTTCAAGTGATTACATACTACTACAACAAAATAGACAAAATGTGGAAGCTTCATTTGGTGCGTTCGGTTCTTGGTATTTGCTTGATCGCCATCCGGGTTAGGTCCATCTTCACCTACGGTCAAAAC
Organism: Helianthus tuberosus; assembly: GCA_030545235.1. Taxonomy (NCBI): domain Eukaryota; kingdom Viridiplantae; phylum Streptophyta; class Magnoliopsida; order Asterales; family Asteraceae; genus Helianthus; species Helianthus tuberosus. Next base: position 181,827,468 of record CM060393.1, on the reverse strand, counting down.
CATGAAAATAATTAGTTTTGACACTTTAGAAATCAAGTATATACAAGTTCCAGGTTCAAATGCATCAAAAAGAAACAAAACACATAAGCTGGGACGGTCGCGCCGCGCTAGGAAGGAGAGGGGTGGCCGTCGCCAGCACCGTCACGTCGCGTAAGGGTGAGTGCATTTGGTCGTGGCGCGACGCCAGCATGCGTTTTCGACAGACTGTTGATAGTTGGAGCTGCTTATTTCGCCCAGCACCACTTATACCAATTATAAACTTCAAATCAACATAACTTTTGACTCGGGCGTTCGTTTTAGCCGATTCTTTTTCCTACGTGACCGTAATTTAATTACAGACACGTTTATCAACACGATTTGCATAAGAATATCATTTCGAAAATAGTTGTCCTATAATTCGTCTCTTGTTTATTTGACCCATTTGTCTACAAGTTCCACAACATGTATTGTTATCATCATAATCTTAGGCCATTGTACCCATTTCTGCGTTTACCAAATATGAGCTTGTGCTCCCCTCCCGAGGGTTGCTTATGCAATAACCATCATGCTTATTTCCAAGAATTTAACCATGACTTTTGGAATCATTTGACAAGCAAATGTTCCGAACTATAATCCCTCTACAAGGGCTCATGCTTTTGCAACGAATTAGCGTATCCGTGACACGGACTACGCTTGATTTATATATGTATATATAACCAATCACAAGAGATGGTTATTAAATTCTATGTTTGTAACTCAACTTGTTTTGACCCGTTTGGATGCCGAATGGGTGTTACCATTACTAGACACATCCAAACTCTATTTCTAGCACATGTTTTCACCCGTTATACTTGTCTAAGGCACTTTGTCACTCCCGTGACTTAACAGGTTTTCCTTGTTTACCAAATTTCAATATAACAAAGTAAGACTAACAATTAAACATAATGTAGCGAAACTATAAGTCGCGTACCTTCAAAGTGTGCCCTTCAAGCGTGTATCACTTCCGGCTTGTCCACTTGACGATCCGGATGCTTTACCTAAAGAGTTCCATTCATCATCAATTTAGAACTCTTTTATAATCCATAACGGACAATTCATTATAATATTCAAATCTGCGTTTTTGTTCGATTTTAAACATTTTATTCCCCACTTAGGCGTTTCAACAAACACCTAGCGGGTCAAATTCTTACATAATCATTACAAGGTTCTTGACATGTTATTTTCATCTACATTTACTTCGATTAGGCGATTTGCACTAAATTTCAACATCAATAATACCGAATTTAACGCATGAATTCAGTTTTCACTAGAATAGTATTCACAATCCTAGTGTTTATCTAGTCTCTACAGAATCAATAATCACCTACAATGGTGATTAAAATCTCTAGAATCATCACCCTAATTTTCAACAAGAATTTATCTTGGGTTTTATCCCTAAACATCATGTTACTTTTAATTTCATCCATGCGTCAAGTAATCAAGCTGAATTTTCGTTTTTCACATTTAACCTAGAATTCAAGATGCAACAAAATACCACAATTTTGCATACCTTTTGATCCCTGCAACGAGGTGATAACTAATTCATGTTTGAAACTTGATTTAGAGCAGATTAGAGGCTTCCATTTGTGAATTTTGTGAGAATTAGGGTTTGATGGAGAAACCTGGTTCGTTCCCTGTGTTTGACATCGACCAGACACACACTAAGTGTGTGTGTTTGGTTTTTTACTTGTTATTTTAGCACTCAAGTTTCAATCTTTACAAGTCTAGTCCCTTAGCTTTTGTTAACTTATAATCTAAATGTTTTAACTTTATTATATGCCACTACAAGGCTCATAGTTGACTGGGTTATAATTTCCTAGTTAGTTGGTTCCTGTTTGATTAGCACTTTATAATTCTGATTTAGAGTTTTATAAATTCCGGGTTGCTACAAGTCCACCCCCCTTAAAAAGGGTTTCATCATCGAAACCTGATTACGTACCGAATAGTGTAGGGTAGAGTCGTTGCATCTCCTCCTCGGATTCCCATGTGGTATCCGAACCCTTCCGGTGTTCCCATTTGACCTTTACTTGATTGATTTCTTTATTCCTTAAGATTTTTTCCTTACGATCCAAAATCGCAATGGGTTTCACCACATAGTTAAGTCTATCATTCACCTCGATGTCATCGTAGAGGATATAAGTTGTTTCATCCGCTAAACATTTCCGAAGATGTGACAAATGAAGTGTGCTATGAATTCCGCTTAATTCTTCCGGTAGTTCAAGGCGGTATGCTACCTTCCCTACTCGTTCGACAATTATAAACGGCCCAATAAATATTGGGCTTAATTTTCCTCTCTTTCTAAATCGGATAACCCCCTTCCATGGGGATAACTTGAGCATGACCTTGTCGCCAACCTGAAACTCGATCGGTCTTCACCTTTTGTCTGCATACGACTTTTATCTATCTTGTGCCGCTTTCAAGTGTGCTCGAACCACCTCAATCTTTTCATTAGTGGCTCAGACTATATCCTTGTGAGCGAGTTCACGTGGACCCACCTCACCCCAACACACCGTAAAGCATTTCATACGGTGCCATCCCGATACTAGCATGGTAGCTGTTGTTATATGAAAATTCGACCAATGGTAGATAAACTTCCCAACTACCTCCGAAGTCAATAATACATGCCCGTAGCATGTCCTCCAATGTTTGTATTGTTCTTTCACTCTGTCCATCCGTCTGAGGATGGTACGCAGTACTGATGAACAACTTGGTTCCCATTTGCTCTTGGAAGTCTCGCCAAAAATTTGAAGTGAACCGGGTATCCCTATCGGACACGATGGATACCGGTACTTCGTGGCATGCCACTATCTCATTAGTGTAAACCTCCGACATCTTTTCTGACGTATAAGTCTCACGTATTGGAATAAAGTGAGCACTCTTTGTCAATCTATCAACAACTACCCATATTGCATTAAATCCGTGGTTCGTCCTCGGTAGTTTGGTTAACAGGTCCATTGTAATATGTTCCCATTTCCAAACCGGAATTTCCAACGGTTGAAGCTTACAGTATGGTTTTTGGTGTTCCGCCTTGACTTGTAGGCATGTCAGGCACTTCTCCACGTATTTCACTACATCTCTTTTCATTCCGGGCCACCAATAGTTTTGTTTCAAGTCGTTATACATCTTGGTCGCTCCCAGATGGATGGAATAATGGGATTTGTGAGCTTCATCTAGTAGAAGCTTTTTAACTCCACATGAGTTAGGTACCTATATTATGTTGAAACGTGTTTTCAAACCGTGATTGCCTTCTTCAAGATCCTTGAATTGGCCGACAATTCTTTCCTTTTTCCATTTTTCTACCTTCACTGCTTCAACTTGTGCTTCTCAGATTCGTTCTAGTAGGCCCGAGGTTACAATAAGCTGCATTGATTGTACTTGTATCGGGGCATAATCTGTCTTTCGACTTAATGCGTCTGCTACTACATTGGCTTTCCCGGGGTGGTAATGTATTTCACAATTGTAATCCTTGACCGTTTCCAACCACCGCCTTTGCCTCATGTTTAATTCCTTCTGATCGAAGAAATATTTCAAACTTTTATGGTCAGTAAAGATTGTACATTTTACCCCATACAAATAATGTCTCCATATTTTTAAGGCGAATACTACTGCTGCCAGTTCCAAATCATGAGTCGGGTATTTCTTTTCATGGATCTTCAGTTGCCTCGAGGCGTAGGCTATGACCTTGCCTCGTTGAATTAAAACACATTCGAGCCCCGAAAGTGACGCATCCGAGTAAACCACCATGTCATCAACTCCTTCCGGTAATGTTAACACCGGAGCGTGAGTTAACTTTTCTTTGAGCGTTTGGAAGGCTTCCTCTTGTTCGATGCCCCATACAAACGTTTCCTCCTTGCGAGTCAGTTTAGTCAATGGTAAAGCAATTTTGGAGAAATCTTGTATGAATCTCCGATAATATCCCGCGAGCCCTAAAAAGCTTTGGAGTTCTGAGGGATTCCTTGGAGTGTTCCATTTTGACACGGCTTCTACTTTTGACGGATCCACTAGTACCCCGTCGGCACTAATGATATGCCCGAGAAACTGCACCTCTCATAACCAGAAAACGCACTTTGAGAATTTTGCATACAACTTTTCTCGTCTGAGTGTCTCTAACACTTCTTGCAAATGATACACATGCTCAGCTTCATTCTTCGAATACACTAAAATGTCATCGATAAATACGATTACCAACTTATCCAGCATAGGTTTGCAAACCCGGTTCATGAGATCCATGAAAGCTGCGGGTGCGTTAGTCAACCCAAAGGGCATCACGAGGAACTCATAATGCTCGTACCGCGTACGAAAGGCCGTCTTCGGTACGTCTTCCTCCTTGACTTTCAATTGGTGATAACCCGATCTGAGATCTATCTTTGAGAACCAACTCGCTCCTTGTAGCTGGTCGAACAAGTCATCAATTCTTGGAAGTGGGTATCGATTTTTCACCGTGAGTTTGTTTAACTACCGGTAGTCGATACACATACGCATACTACCATCCTTCTTTTTCACAAATAGTACTGGTGCGCCCCACGGGGATACACTCAGTCGGATAAACCCTTTGTCGAGCAATTCTTGGATTTGAGACATCAATTCTTGTCGCTCCGACGGTGCGAGCCGATACGGTGCCTTGGCCACAGGTTTTGCGCCCGGAATTAATTTGATTCCGAACTCTACCTCCCGTTCTGGCGGTATTCCCGGTAAATCTTCCGGGAACACATCTTCATAATCGCATACCACAGGCACGTCTCCGATTTTAAGGAACTCTTTCTCCAATTCATTTTCGTATACCATATATGTCTTGCATCCATGTTTCATAAGTTTGTGAGCTTCTAGAATTGTGCATACCACCGGGTTACCGCCTTTTTCACCGTATATTGTAACGTGCTTTCCGCTAGGAGATGTCAGTTTTATTTCCTTTCGGAAACATGTCACCATTGCGTGGTATCGGGACAACCAATCCATACCCACGATCACTTGAAATTCTCCCATTGACATTGGGATCAAGTCTATTGTGTATTCTTCGTCGTCAATGCTCAATTTACAATTTTCACATACATCACAAACGATAAAACTCTTGTTATTACCTATTTCTACTTCTAAAGGCATAGGTAATTTTGTTAGAACAAATGAAGGATGTCGAATAAACCCATATGAAATAAAGGATTTATTCGCACCCGTATCAAATAATATACGCGCAGGAATCGAGTTTATAGCAAATATACTTGAAACCACTTCGGGTCCAACTTTTGCTTCTGCGGCAGTCAAGTGGAAAGATCTAGCCTTTGCCTTCGGGGCTTCACCTTTCGTGTCTTGCCCATCTTTCTTTCCCACCAGTTCCGAGCATTCCGATTTCTTGTGACCCGGTCGATAACAATTGTAGCAAACCGTCACTTTTTCCGGGCACGATGAAGCCATATGCCCCGTTTTCCGACATATGAGGCAAGGCTTATCCTTGAAGCGACATTCGCCCCTATGACCCTTTCCACATAATTTACAATTTGGCGGCCCGCCTTTTACATCTGGTTTCTTCCCCGTTTCGTTCACTCGCGCCTTCTAGGTAGGGCTCAGATTGACATTATGAGCCCTTCGTTCACCCCGTTCAACCTGCTTTCTCAATTCGATCTCCCGTTCCCGAGCAACATTTATGATCTCAGTAAGGGTCTCGTATTTTGAATGAGTTATAAACTCCCTATACTTGGCGCTCAACATATTGTAATAATAATATATCTTCTGTTCTTCGTTTGTTATCAGTTCATCACAAAACTTCATTTTATCCATAAACATTCCTGTGATCTTGTCTATGGACTCACCCTTGTGCCTAAGTTGCATGAACTCTTCCTTGATTCGATTTATGACCGCATTGGGACTGTGGTGTTTAAGAAACGGCGTCTTAAATTCATCCCATGTCATGGCCTTAGCCGCTTCGTTTCCAATTTCTTTCTTTTTGTTATCCCACCAATCTTTCGCTTGACCCCTTAATTGACCCATACCATAGGCTACATAGTCATCTTCGTCACAATGGGTCCTCTCAAATACCCCTTCGATATCACTTAGCCATCTCTGGCATACTATTGGGTCTACCTCCCCATTATAGAATGGCGGTTTGCACGCCATGAACTCCTTGTATGTACAAGGCTTTCGTCCTTCGGACTTTTCCTTTGCTAGATTGGCATTATCCTCCAATTTCTTGATTCTTTCCTCAACCACTGATAGTACCGTGTTCTGGATCTTATCGAAGAAACCAAACAAACTATTTTCGATTGCCTTTCCAACCTCCTCGGCAATCACTTCTCTTGTTTGCTCGGTGACTCTCGGCACCGCATCATCGTTACTTTCATCCGCGATCTTTAATACTGAAATGTTTACATTGACCGTTAAACATTTCATTTATAACATATGATTTACTTGTTTTGGTTTAATCAAGTTCATAACTTGATTCGACCATTCTTGTTTCATGCATTTCTTGTGTTTGAGTGAACTTACACACTCTTTTCATGCATATTTATTGATGTTTCATTTCTATATTCTCTAAATCTACATAAACAATTAACTCTTACCGGATGCTTGATCAAGCTTGAACCGAACACACTTTATTGACAACCTTGGCTCTGATTACCAACTTGTAAGACCCGACTTAATATAACTAGTTTAGTGATACAAAAACTTGCATTTAGTACAAGAATTTAGAAGTTTACAAAAACTTTCATGATTTTAAGACCTTACAAGGTCATAATATTCAAGTCTTCATACTACTAGTTAACTTTTAAAACCTAGTTTCAAGTGTTTACATACTACTAAAACAAAATAGACAAAATGCGGAAGCTTCATTTGGTGCGTTCGGTTCTTGGTATTTGCTTGATCGCCATCCGGGTTAGGTCCATCTTCACCTACGGTCAAAACCATGAAAATAATTAGTTTTGACACTTTAGAAATCAAGTATATACAAGTTCCAGGTTCAAATGCATCAAAAACAAACAAAACACATAAGCTGGGACGGTCGCGCCGCGCTAGGAATGAGGGGGGGTGGCCGTCGCGTGATACCAGCACCGTCGCGTCGTGTGACGGTGAGTGCTTTCGGCCGTGGCGCGACGCCAGCATGCGTTTTCGACAGACTGTTGATAGTTGGAGCTGCTGATATGGTCTAAAATATTCCTATTTTTATATCAATATTTCCTACGCTTTCGAGTGGATTTAGGGTTGTTTTTATTAAATTCTACTCATTCGTGGTTCGTATTTGAAAGTTTGATGATTTTAAGAGACAACGAGCTAAAGAAGGCATATTTCGTGTAAAATGAGTATTATAATAAATTGATAAATATTTTATTAATTGATTTGTTATTATACTAGATTTAAATTGTCTTCAATATTATTAATGGATCTGATACCTACAAATTAACATTTGAATGTTGGAATTAATTGATAAAATAAATGAGGCATTTATTTGTTTTGCCCTCGTAGGTTCTTTTATCAAAATAAACATGGAATAAATGAGTTAATAAAGGATAAGGCAATTGGAATTGGGAAGCAGCAAATCGTGGATAGTTGAAAGGAATGTTGAATGAAAAATACAAGAGTTTTGCAACAAGTGAATTAATCCTTTTGGGAATTGAAGAAGTGGACGAGAATTGAAGGGGGCGCGCAAGACAAACAACTCAGCTTAATGTTTTGTTCTTTTGGGCCTTGAATATCAGACGCAAACTTGAGGGGAGGCCCTAATATATTAAAAACACATCAACAACATTTAAAAAGGCCACCTATTATTATCGAGAGCATAAAAAAGGGACAGAAGATAGTTGACGGCAGCAAGCAAACTTGGGGGCTGCAGACGGCAGACACAATTTCGAATAAGACAACACATCAGACGAAGACATATACAAAAGTGTTGTTGAGTTCGATCAAGAGAAAAGGAAGAAAAAGAAGTTGATTGGTTCAAGGATTTACGCCACGATCAAGATTCAATCCCGGGTTTGCGAAAAATTAATTTATTAGTTTCGATATACTTTATGTTATTCGAACTCATAACTATGATTTATTGTTTATTTGAGACTTGTTTCTTGTTCTTGAATATGATTCTTGGCTAATTTTCTTAAACTACTTAGGTTGAGATGAACTAGTGATTGTTACGTTGTTTTGACTTGGTTTTGGTTATTTTATGCGATTTACATAACTTTGCCTTGTGATTGATCTTGATATTGCATGTTGGTGTGTTTTGATTGATTATTGGTTGATGAATTCAGTGGTTTAGGCACATAGAAATATCCCCTAGACTTAGAGGTTAATTTGAATCGTTGATCTTAGGGTTTTCGGTTTGATTATTGAGTTGAGAAATTGACCAATTCGATTAATAATTAAAATCAATATACTAAAACTTGCATCCTCATCTTGTGACTCGAAAGACGATTAAGGTGAGCTAGCTTATTAGCTAATCATTGGTGGGCAGATTGGGTGACCGATAGCTCGGGCTCGTTTATTACATCGTGGTTAAGGTTTCCTAGGATTTCGATCTTGAAGGTTTGCTTTGCTTTGCTTTGCTTTGCGTTTTGAGGGTTTTGGGGGAAGAGTTACTTTCATTGCTTGATTATCGTAGGATTTGGTATCGATAGGTCGAGCCGGTTCGTTCTAGCACTTTGCATTTCGTCCTTATCTTTCGTTTGATACATCTCTAGCGGGGGGTTAATCGAGGGATTAGGATATTTAACCATTGCCATAGTCAAGATAGTGTTGCATGATTCTAGGGATTCGATACCTAGGTAGTCTTTTCTCATCATATTTGATTTGCACCTAGCTCCCGAGTTCGTGTTTGTTTTACGTTACTTTTCTAGTTTGCCACATTTTCTTATTTAATTAGATTATTAGTTTAATTAGTTAAAACCTCAAATCCAAAACAATTAAAACCAGTTAAGTATTAGTTGAGTCAGAGTCTAGTTTAGCGTCGCTAGTGTCTCGTGGGTTCGATACTCGGACTTCATTAGGCTTTACTACGTACGATAGGTACACTTGCCTGCCAGTGGTCTAGCATTTAGAGAGTCTTAGTTTATAAATTTAAAACTAGGATGTCTAGATTAGGTTAGTTTTTATAGATCATAATTCAGCACATCAGCTGCTTATTTCGCCCAGCACCACTTATACCAATTATAAACTTCAAATCAACATAACTTTTGACTCGGGAGTCCGTTTTTGCCGATTCTTTTTCCTACGTGACCGTAATTTAATTACGGACACGTTTATCAACACAATTTTCATAAAAATATCATTTCGAAAACAGTTATCCTATAATTCGTCTCTTGTTTATTTGACCCATTTGTCTACAAGTTCCACAACATGTATTGTTATCATCATAATCTTAGGCCAATGTACCCATTTCTGCGTTTACCAAATATGAGATTGTGCTCCCCTCCCGAGGGTTGCTTATGCAATAACCATCATGCTTATTTCCAAGAATTTAACCATGACTTTCGAAATCATTTGACAAGCGAATGTTCCGAACTATAATCCCTCTACAAGGGCTCATGCTTTTGCAATGAATTAGCGTATCCGTGACACGGCCTACGCTTGATTTATATATGTATATATAACCAATCACAAGAGATGGTTATTAATTTCTATGTTTGTAACTCAACTTGTTTTGACCCGTTTGGATGTCGAATGGGTGTCACCATTACTAGACACATCCAAACTCTATTTCTAGCACATGTTTTGACCCGTTTTACTTGTCTAAGGCACTTTGTCACTCTTGTGACTTAACGAGTTTTCCTTGTTTACCAAATTTCAATATAACAAAGTAAGACTAACAATTAAACATAATGTAGCGAAACTATAAGTCGCGTACCTTCAAAGTGTACCCTTCAAGCGTGTATCACTTCCGGCTTGTCCACTTGACGATCCGGATGCTTTACCTAAAGAGTTCCATTCATCATCAATTTAGAACTCTTTTATAATCCATAACAGACAATTCATTATAATATTCAAATCTGCGTTTTTGTTCGATTCTAAACATTTTATTCCCCACTTAGGCGTTTCAACAAACACCTAGCGGGTCAAATTCTTACATAATCATTACAAGGTTCTTGACATGTTATTTTCATCTACATTTACTTCGATTAGGCGATTTGCACTAAATTTTAACATCAATAATACCGAATTTAACACATGAATTCAGTTTTCACTAGAATAGTATTCACAATCCTAGTGTTTATCTAGTCTCTACAGAATCAATAATCACCTACAATGGTGATTAAAATCTCTAGAATCATCACACTAAATTTCAACAAGAATTCATCTAGGGTTTTATCCCTAAACATCATGTTACTTCTAATTTCATCCATGCATCAAGTAATCAAGCTGAATTTTCGTTTTTCACATTTAACCTAGAATTCAAGATGCAACAAAATACCACAATTTTGCATACCTTTTGATCCCTGCAACGAGGTGATCACTAATTCATGTTTGAAACTTGATTTAGAGCAGATTAGAGGCTTCAATTTGTGAATTTTGTGAGAATTAGGGTTTGATGGAGAAACCTGGTTCGCTCCCTGTGTTTGACATCGACCAGACACACACTAAGTGTGTGTGTTTGGTGTTTTACTTGTTATTTTAGCACTCAAGTTTCAGTCTTTACAAGTCTAGTCCCTTAGCTTTTGTTAACTTATAATCTAAATGTTTTAACTTTATTATATCCCACTACAAGGCTCGTAGCTGACTGGGTTATAATTTCCTAGTTAGCTGGTTCCTGTTTGATTAGCACTTTATAATTCTGATTTAGAGTTTTATAAATTCCGGGTTGTTACAATTACACATCCATGCACAGATCGTAGCTCTGATCATCGGCTGGGGAGATGCCACGTGGAAAGTGGTTCTATGTAGATTTGTCTTCATCATCATGATTTTAGATGAGTGTCTCAGATGTTTCCACGTCACATTCGGTTGTAACCGAATGAAGCCATGCACGATGAGCACTCAGCCTTCTAGAAGATCTACAGCTGTAAACCATTGTACCGTTGCCACGTGTCCATTCTGTTACAACAGAAAGGATTCCTTTTGTTCAAGTTCTGATTTCATGTACGCGGAAATGTTTAGGACTTTATCTTCAAACGTAAATGTACCCTTGCGCGAGCCTGCACAAGGGTGTTAATTGTATATTTGTCTTTCCTTTTTTTGGTGCATGGTCCTCGAAGACTAATCTTTCCCAATCTTGTTTAAAAACCGCTGCGCAGCCGCGCAGGGTCTTGTTTAAGATGATTTTGGAATGAGTTTATGGTATGGTCCTATGCGCTTGCGCAAGGTTTTTGGGACCATACCCCTTCAAGTCTCCCCAGTCCATTGTTGCTCCTATGCGCCAATGGAAAGTAGGTGGAGCATTGGACTATAAAAATGAAGTGTACTCTGTGCTTTTGATATGTAAAGAAGTTGCTCGGTGTAAGATATAAAGAAACTTCTTTGGAGAAGATATTTCTTGTTACTTCAAGTTGAGGTTTTCATGATTTCAAATTTTGAAAAAGCTTGATTTATGTCAGTCTAGTTGGTAAAAAAGCAGGTACTGTGGTGATATTGATATGTGATGGTTAGGTGACAGGTTGTCACCCATGTCAGTCGTCAGACATTAATTGGGCGTCGTCAAACATGGTTTCTACGCGCGCGTGAAGTCCCTTTTGTTTCCCCACTCGCCCTTACGGCCTCGATAACCGTGTTTTCCCTGAAAAAGGGGCCTACGGTTTTTGAGGGCATTAATGGCGATGAGTATATAAACCTTTGAGTGACTTCTTTTGTGACAACCGGTAATTTACGCCCTTAATTACGTGATTAACAGGTGATTACGCAATAATAAATAGTGTTTACGACGTTAATTAACTTAATTAGGCCCTTGGAGTGCCCAGGAACGTTTGTTCAGCTATACAGTGCGCGTGTGGTGATTTACGGAAAATCTGCTGAATATTACGCGACAACGGACCGATACCGTACAAAATACTGACGACACCGACAAATATGGATGTTACACGAATATTTTATGCTTAGGGAGTTTGGGTCGCGATATCGGGTCTCGTAGGAATTACGGGCCACTTACACATGAGATGGGCTTGTAGGCCCTAGGCCCAAGCCCAAAACCCACAAACCTAAACCTGCACATATTATATCAGCGGTTTTCCTACATAATCAGTACAAAATCTTACAAGATCTTTTAAAATCCTACAAAATCTCTCTAAAATCCCTAAAATGATTCTTGTCTCTAAAGATGGAACACAAGAAATCTCCATAAGATCTCTATAGATCTTAACACACGAGACATAAGAAAAGAACATTAGACAATACCCACATAAGTGAGTATTAAACCTCACCTCTTCTTGATAATATGCACAGACAACATCACCACCTTCACAAACAAAACCCTTCATCTCCCTCAACCCCTCCCTCTCGATTCCTCACCTGCCACACCTTTCCCCTCGTTTACAATGGTGAAAACCCTAACTCCATAACACACCCACATAAGCAGCCGACACCCACAAAAACCTCTCTCACCCTCACTTCCATCGGAGGTAGACAGATCAGGCAGCAGCACGACAGCAAATGAGGAGGCTGGTGCCAGCTCCAGTGACGGCGCCGCCGCGTGCGGCGGGGTGCGGTGATGTTGACTGTTTCCGGTGGGTTCCCAACGGCGGAGAATACGCGAAAGAGAGAGAGAGACTGAGAGAAATAGATAGAGAGAGAGAGAGAGAACCGGCGGTCAAAGACTCGGACCGCCGGTCGGTCCATTTATCCGGTGGTTCGGTGGTGGTTCCAGCGGTGGTGGCCGACTGCCTTGTAAGTGATGATGATACTCAACGATGAAGATGATGATTTTGGTTCGGGTCACAGCCTCGGTTCAGCAGGTTCAGTCTCGTCCTCAGGTTCTATTTCGGGTTCGGCTCGACTTGGTTCAACTCGGTATGACTCGGTCAAACCGAGTCAAGCTCAGTCAACTCGGGTCAGACTTGGTGTGGTTCGGGTTCAGCTCAGATCTGGTCCGGTGCGGTCAGATTTGTTAGTGACAGAAGCGGTTTGAGTTGACTCGGTCAACTCAGCGAGTCGACTCGGCTCAACCCAGTCAACGAGAGCTGACTCGGTCAACTCAGTTCACCAGGTCAATTCAGTCAAATGATTCGATGTTTCGACACGCGAAGACTCGGTAAAGGATTTATGACGATTATTATTTACGTTCAATTGTTATTATTAGACGCGAAATCGAGCTCGAACCGATCTATTTAAATATACTTTGCATCGTTATACATTTGACCAAATCATATATATTGAGAATGTTGATATTGACTATTGTTGAATCTTGAAAAATATAGCGACACAGAGATGTTGGGATCGTCCAAAAACAGAGGAAACTCTGCCCGTTTTTCGAGAAAACCCGTAAAAGTAAAACATGTTTTATTGAAAAGCGACTTTTACATAAATGTGTATACCACTTTCGACGACGCTTTATCACATACGAAAACGAAAATTCTCTTATAAAATAAATATATTTTATATATTTATTTCAAGCCTCAAACAACTCGTATTCGTTTTACAAAATAAATATAGTTTACATATTTATTTCGAATACCATACAACGCGAATTCTTTTATAAAATAAATATATTTTATATATTTATTTCAAGCGCCAAGCAACGCATATTATTTCAAGAAATAAATATAACTATCGTATTTATTTCAAACGACATCAACACGAAAACGCTATTAAATAAATATAAGTTGTTATATTTATTTCAAAACGCCTAAACGACACATAGTTTAGTTACCATCGTTCATTTACCGTTATAACTTACAGACGAATCAGTCAATTAGCGAATCGGTAAAGCTCGATGACACGTAGTTAATTACTGCGTTTATTGGAAACTTATAAGATATTCCGTGTTAGGAATATTGTAGAATGCATGCTAGCGAGTCAAGTCTTGGAAACGACATCACAAAGTCGTATATAGCTAGCTTTGCACATGATTATTCAGGTGAGTTCATAACCCCACATTTTATGGTTTTACATTTTTATAAATGTTTTCGGGGTGGAAAGACATGCACTTTTTGCAAAGCAAGAACTACATATTTCTAAACCATTTTACAAGCAAGTTTTAACTGACACAAATGGTTTACGAAAAGCTTATGTTTTATACCGTTTTTTTTTCAAACAAGCGTATTTTTTGAAATATGCATACACACGAGTTCTAGTTTTCTAAACTACGGGAAAATACAAGATACAAATGTTACAATTTTTATAAATGGTATGATAAAAATACAAGAAGCACACTTGGTGATGACGAGTACCAAGTGTGATGAGAGATAAGAATACGAGAAGCGCACTTGGTGAGGACGAGTACCAAGTATGATGCGTTATGAGAAATGATACGAGAAATCGTGTCACGAATAGGGTACATAAGCACCATTAATCAACAATATACCTAGACCACAGAACAAAAGGTTAGATCTAACGGGTGCCGGGCAGCCACACTCTCGGTGAGGGCGAGTATCGAGTAGTGCTTTTGTGTCTCAGAATATGCCAACTAAATGCCTAAGGTTTGGTGACTTCTTATGTCGTGTCACATGTTAATGGCTTTGCAACCCATTAACAATCCTGATACTTACAGGAATACTTTATTTACATAAAATTCATACCATACTTAAACTTGATTTATAACTTGAAGTACATGGGGTACTCAAGAAAACTTGAAATATACTTGAGTACGTGGGGTACTCAAGAAAACGGGAATTATACTTGAGTACGTGGGGTACTCAAGAAAAACTTGAATTATACTTGAGTACGTGGGGTACTCAAGAAAAACTTGAATTATACATGAGTACGTGGTGTACACATGAAAATTTGATTCATATATGAAAACTCGATTTATACATGACACAAACTATGTTTTCATACAAAGTTTCTGTATAACATGACAAGAAAATGATTTTAATTCGTTTTCTTAACAATACTTCAAAAACCGGTTATTCAAAAAGATTTATTTCAAATCTTTTACAAACAAACTATGAACTCGCTCAACTTTATGTTGATTTTTCGCATGTTTCTTTCTCAGGTTGTATTTCTAAGACAAGACACGGTTGGAATAGGAGAACCATGAAGAGTCGAGTACTTAGTGGCGTTCATTTTCTAAAAGACTTAGCTTATTGCTTCCGCTGTGCAATGAAGATACCAGTCCAGTCACGCCAATGCTCTGATATTTCGGGGTGTGACAAATTGGTATCAGAGCCATAGGTTACAGCGAATAGGGTTTCCTGTAGGGATACCTAGGCTCTAACCTCATTTTCCTCTAGGAACTTAGATTATTAAAACCTGAATATACACAGAACGCCTAAGATTCGAATATGGTCTCCAACCGTTGCCGAAAGACAAACACTCAAGATTTTGTTTTTTTAAAACATACGCTAAAGTTGTGTTTTACACACGATACACAAAACAGTCGCATACAGTACATAAAATTCTGAGAGTTTAGGAAACATGCACTTAAGACCTTCGGAAACTTATGTTGAAGTTCATTAAAGGTCATCACGTAGGTACCACGTTTATTAACTCGGACAAACGCCATTATTATGTCGTCCATGCTATTTTAAGTAACCAAGCAGGTAACCTACGCAAAACGGAGTACGGGCGCGCAAATTACACGAAACGCGACTATACATCAACAGAGGTTGAAGTACGATACATACAATTTATGAGGCACGGTCTTTGAAAAGACACGATGGCGCAATTCAGCAACGACGCTAGATCCTGTCAGCACGAAAACTATCGATCAGGAAGCGGCAGTTTGGCACGCGGTCCTGCAATGACACGAATCACGCCAAGAGGAAGACCTATGTCTCCACATTCCCCCCTATCGCGTCAACGACGAGTACGCTATATTCGACATTCTATGGTAATGTCACCTAACAAACGGTTATCAAATGCAACCCCAGGTAAAGTCCTTAAATTTCTTTTATTGAAATTTCGACTTTCACATTTACTGAGTAGATTTTCGTATCTCTACTCCTCTTAACAGTCATTGTGTCACAATCATTTCTTTCAGTATAGCGAATAGTCATTTGCTTCATTTCTTGAAAATTCATATGATACGCATGCATCGTTTGTTACGCATGTGGTTTCGTTTCGAATAAGCGTTTCATTAAAGTTCAAATATTATTTCGCTTGTGATTCGAATGACCCGCATTATTGTAATTGTTGGCTTGTTTGCTATCAAGTCAACACACTTTCTTGAAATTTCTTTTCTTTTCAAGTTACATACATGGTTTTCGTTGTGACCATGCCGAAAGTTTTCTTGTCGATACATGTACTTATTGTCGGCTTGCGCCAAAACCAAGTTCAATTGTTTGAACTTGCTCATTACACATATTGAATTAAAAACACCATATGATGTATTGGAAACATCATATTCGAATTCGTTTTAACAAGCGTTTCATTGTTCTGAGTCGTAGTAGATTTGTTTGGTCTATGACTCCATTAAGTCGTTGGTTAATTTCGACACCTTGTGGTGTTAGTATAAACTTGTAGCTTAGGCTAATTACGATTGAGCATTCGATGCAAAACACAGGTGATACTTGTTCAATCACCGCTATTATTGAATTGTTTCATTCACTACGACACCTTGTGGCGTCGGTAGAACTTGCAGCTTGCGCTGATCATGATTGAGCGTTTCATGCAAACGATTACATTTGGGCTTGTTGCAATCTAAATTCATTTATTTGATGCGATCATTTCTAGAATTCATTTGCATCTTGTGATACGTCCTTGAATTCACATCATTCGAATAAGTCTTGATTCGATTTCATGATCGTTTACTTTGGTACTATTCGTATTTTCTACGCATAACGTAACTCTAAGGAATTAACGTAGTCTAAATTTCGAGGACAAAATTTTATTAACAGGGGGAGAATGTGACAACCGGTAATTTACGCCCTTAATTACGTGATTAACAGGTGATTACGCAATAATAAATAGTGTTTACGACGCTAATTAACTTAATTAGGCCCTTGGAGTGCCCAGGAACGTTTGTTCAGCTATACAGTGCGCGTGTGGTGATTTACGGAAAATCTGCTGAATATTACGCGACAACGGACCGATACCGTACAAAATACTGACGACACCGACAAATATGGATGTTACACGAATATTTTATGCTTAGGGAGTTTGGGTCGCGATATCGGGTCTCTTAGGAATTACAGGCCACTTACACATGAGATGGGCTTGTAGGCCCTAGGCCCAAGCCCAAAACCCACAAACCTAAACCTGCACATATTATATCAGCGGTTTTCCTACATAATCTGTACAAAATCTTACAAGATCTTTTAAAATCCTATAAAATCTCTCTAAAATCCCTAAAATGATTCTTGTCTCTAAAGATGGAACACAAGAAATCTCCATAAGATCTCTATAGATCTTAACACACGAGACATAAGAAAAGAACATTAGACAATACCCACATAAGTGAGTATAAAACCTCACCTCTTCTTGATAATTTGCACAGACAACATCACCACCTTCACAAACAAAACCCTTCATCTCCCTCATCCCCTCCCTCTCGATTCCTCACCTGCCACACCTTTCCCCTCTTTCACAATGGTGAAAACCCTAACTCCATAACACACCCACACAAGCAGCCGACACCCACAAAAACCTCTCTCACCCTCACTTCCGTCAGAGGTAGACAAATCTGTAGGATCGTTTTCAGACCCGAATGATTCGATTAGAAGAGTTTATCTCAACACGAAAGGCGGAAACATACGTGTAGAGTTCAATTCAGTAAGATTCACGCTTAAAACTGTTGTATTATTGATTCTATAACGTTTTACAACCTGACAACACTTCGGCAGCACTTCGTTGCTCTGGCCGGAAAATTTCTGAAAGTTACAAATGATGAAAGTTTGAAGGCGATTTATAGGATAAGACCCTGACCGTTTGAAGATGACAAGACACCCTTCAAACGGTCAAGACACTTTCAAACGGTCACACTCTTCAAACTATAGCCTCTCAAACGGTTACAACTTCAAACAGTCAACATTCTATTTCATATTTCAAGTAACTCTATTTTGTTATCCAGTTTCATGATGCAATGATGATGTAAGCATGATGATGTCATCATCAATGATGATGACATAATTCTTGTTCCGAACCGCAACGAACCCGAGACTCGATATAAGACGAAGACGACAAATGTATGCACTAACAGACTCCCCCTCAGATGTTGACGAGTCTTAAGTGTCGAGTCTTCGCATCTTCAGTCTTTATCAGTCCTCTCGAACTCTTTGAAGTGTCTGACGTTGTAAATATCCTCAAATCTTCTCTCTTCTCTTTTTATCATTAACAGACTTCCCACGAACAATCTCTACTCGGATGTCTTCTGACTCCCCCTTTCGATATGCTGGGATCGCAGTCTGGCTTGTTAAAAACACAGAGTCCTCAAGTATCGGAACCTGGCACTCTATCTTCAGATTCAAGATCGAAACCTGGCTACACCTGCACATTCTTAACCCAGAAATAAATTTCACAAATTTAACATTTAACAAATTTATAAACCCAGATTCTCTCTCAAATTAAACCAGAATGATTTATCAATGATAAATTCTGATGAACCATTTGCAAAAATTAATCATTTTTCTTTTCAAAACACATTCTCCCAAACCATTTGTTCATCATGTCTAGCACTTAGGGTTTTGAAAATCAGCTCTCCAACATCAGTTGTCGAAAATATTTTTGTATTTTTCAAAATTTATGCTAAAACACACTAAAAATATTTTTGGATTTTTGAATGAAATGAAAAGCAATAAAGAAATATTTACAGACATTATTTTTGTGAGTTTGTGCAAGAGGATCATATCAGTTTTTGACAAGTCACAAGTACCGTTGAGCTTAGTTACACATTAAGAATTAAACAATTCACTTAGATTGCCAATATACTGATCCACTTAAATTCTCAAACAAATTTCAACTGATTCAGGGTATGAGTTAGGTGTATTAAGAACTTAAACTCATTCATGTGTCCCACCTCTTGAATATACTCCCGTATCCAGATCCCAATATTCAGTCTTACAGGTGAGTATACCACAAATGATATCTGTAAGGGGTTAATTGCGAGGGCTGTGAGAGCTCAGGTAGATACTCCCGTATACGCAGAGAGATGAAGGCTTCGACTTTTGGTGTGTCCCCTTTAGAGGATCTTTTCTTCAACATCAATGATTATCAATTTTATGGTTTCATCAATTTGCTGAGGGCGAGCTTATATTTCAAAGCATTTGCAGAAAGTATTATACGGGGACTAGGCCATTGCTTCCGCAAAATCAGAAGTCCCGGGATAATACCCCAGATATCACTGAGTATAAAGACCTAGTATCTCAGAAAGAGGGACCTTTCAAACGAGATTTCAGGGGTTACCTATATATCCAAGTAGTGTTCCCCACGAAACAAGCAAGTTTGAATTTAAGTTTATATCCCGAAAAAGCTTACTAAATGTGTAAAACCTATCGGCATATCGTCAGTGAGACTGTTTAACGCTATTTAAACATTACATTTCTTTAGCATACTATAACTGTCTACTAATGTACTGTCATTTCCTCTTCTTTGTTAACAAAACTCATTTTTGAATTTATCATGTTTTTGACTTTTTCAAATTTTCAAATGTTTTTGGATTTTCTGAAATTTTCTATTCCCCCTAAAATGCAAACACATTTTAGGAAATTTGAAAACAAACTATACAATCAAATTGACAACCGATATCGAATCACTTCAAATCGCCATCCACTTGGCATAAACAATCAGAACTCCCCCTTTCACAAAACTATTTTCTCATTATGATTTCAAAACACTTAAGTTTGTTTTAACCAAAATGATTTGTCCGGAAAATAAGTTTTGTTAATTTTACCACTTGTAGGTTAGGGGTTTATCATCTTGTTCATTCAAACTCTTGTATCAGTATTACATCAAGTTCATCCTAATGACCTTGAGTAATCACTTTGTCAGAATTCACCTCTTACCACTTGTAAGTATATCCAAAACATATAACCACATGTAGGAATAAAACGTCTACACAAACCATTTTACCAATCAAGATGCCGATTCCTGCTTCGCACTTACCAACCTGGAAGCTCCGGCATAGCACAACCTGTAAAATTTAACACTTTTAAAATCTTTCACAAAAACAAGTTTAACAAGAATGATGCCGATTCCTGATCCATGATTACAAACTTGGGATCTCCGGCAAGTCAGATTTTTCAAGTAAAGAACACAGACACCCAAGCCTGACCTGCTTTGGGTGTAACTTTCTCAACTTCACTAGGGGTTGGGCTGTAAGTTGCTTTCTTTGTAGCATAAAAATCTTTTACCCCTTTTACTTTTCCCTCAACCATTTTCCCAAAAATGTTTTTTGTGACAACCCTCAAAATTACAGGTACTGTACAATTAATTAATCTTAATTACGTGCCTAATGACTGTGCTTGATTACTACTGATAATGTAAACTGCTTTCTGATTCCTGTAACTTACATACATATGCATCACATTTCATACTGTCACTCCACTCATTACATACAAACTTTAGTGACAAACATGATGCACAAAACACAGTTAGCACAGTGAACGGATAACTCAGAAACATGCTGACAATGCCAACACATAGACAAACAATAGGTTGAAGGACCTATTTGACATTCTTTGAAACTTGCTTGAAGTTATTACTTTTAATTTCGAGGACTAAAACCGTCATTATTTGAAAGTACAAAGTTTAGGGACTAAGTTGTCTTTTTTTGAAACTATAGAAATACAAGGGTTAAAAGTGCAATTATTTCAAACTATAAGTTTTGGGTTCTTTTTGTAAGTTTTGGAAACTTATTTTATAAAAGAAATAAATAGATATTTTTGAAATAAAAGTCCAAGGTTCATTTGGCCATTTTCTCAAACTTAAACTCTAGGGACTAAAACTGACTTTTAGAAACTCATTTTAACTGAATTATGTTAACTGAGTTAATCCCTATATAATAAATCCTTCTTTAAAACTTAACCCTGTTAGTTTAACTAACTGACTAATACAGGGACCATTTATCACATTTTCTGAAACTTCAGGGACCAAAGTTGCATATTTTCGAAACTTCAGGGTCTGTTTTGAATATTTTTCGAAAGTTCAGGGGCTGATTTTGTAAATTTCTGAAACTTTAGGGACTGTTTTTGTATAAAATGAAACTTGAGGGGCCAAAGTGTAAATATTTCAAAATTAATCAAAAAATGTGGTTGAACCGGTCGCAAGTGAGATTCGAAATCGAGACCCTCCGCCCACAAACACAAGCCTCAACCAGCTGGACTACCAGCCATAATGTATTTAACTTGAGATCGTATAATATATATATATTAACCTTATTTTTGAGCTGAAATAAAAATAAAATAAACCCAGCTTCGCTGGTTACGGATTTCGACCAAAATCCACCAATTTCGACCAAAACCGAATTTTTCCACTTCCTTCATCATTCTTGACCTAACCTATTATGATTATAATGCTTTTCCTTAAACAAATCGCACTAAAAACGCATTAAACGAGCATTAACCGGGATATATTAAAAAATAAAAGTTTTTATAAGTGGAATTAATCCACTAATTTTGTGTCGGTTTGATCATTTTTTTCGTGTATATAAGACTCCCTGAACTCTTACAAATCTTCCACACCCATTAGAACACTTAAACATACTGTTTTTGACGAAACCCGATCGGAAACTCTCGCCGGAGTTCAAAACTCGCCGGAATTTAGTCGATACGCCGTTCCAGCCAATACCGGTTCGTTTTTATTGTTTCAATTAGTTCATTTATGCTTATACAATGTTTCCCCAAAGTTAATTAAATTATAAACCAGTTTTGATCATGAATTGCGACGTTTGACTTTTTGTTTGACTCTGATATGGGGAAGATGATGAATAGTGTTCATCATCTATTTATAATTTAAATTTAGACTTTTCTTATTAATTCGTGATAAATCAGTTATAATCAGTTAAAGTCCGAAATTTTTAACATGTATACTTTAATTACTGATTCAATTATTAAAAATATTATGTTAGTCAAATTGTTTATAACACTATTTTTTTTATAAATTAAAAATAGTTTAATCTTTACAAAATTATAATAATTCGGATTTAGTGAATTAATTATTGAAATTTTTATAGTAATTATTTTACATGTTGGACTTTACAAAAATAATATTATTACTGATATTTTATGTAAATTTGATATTTATATAAATAAATCAGTATTTATACTTATTTATATAGTTTAATTTAATGTAATTAAATTATATAACTATATGATTTTGATCCAAAATTATTCTTATGACAAAATATGCATTATTCTGAATTTATATAAATTTAGAATCTGAATTTTTATTATGTTTAATTATTTAGATAATTAAACTTATATAAACTTATTGTTATCATAATCATTTTAATTCATTTTATTTAAAATGATTCAAAGGCCATAATAATTATTTTAAATCAGTAATATTCAAGTTCAAATAATTAAAAATGTGATTTTAATTATTCTGATTTAAATTAATTATTTTTCATAATTAGTTATATAATTATCACATTATTTCTTTTAGACAAAACACTACCGAATCCTATAGATTTAGGATCTCCGCTCATTCGATTAAACATTATTGTTGATACATATTCCATATTATTGCATGTTCAATCAATTAGAGTGACGTGGAATATTATTCCCAAGAACTCTCACATTAGCATATTTATTTGGACTTACTCAAAATCAAGGTGAGTTCATGTCCCCCTTTTCTCTTAACTGTTTTCAGTTTTATACTTCGGGGGTGGAATACATGTTACAATTATTACAGACATTTTATACATGGTATGGTTAGCTTAAGGAGGGTTTACTACTTAGATCATGTGAGTGGGTAGGTGGAACTTAAGGCCATTAATCCTCGTTGTAGGACCGAGGGTCATGAGCGGTAGATCTATTTGGGTGTAGCGAGCCCAGCTCCTGAGTCCACAGTACGGACCATGGGGTGACTTTGAGCCCGACGCACAAATTTGCTAGGTTTGAGTCTTCCTGCATCACTTCACACATATCATTGGCTTTGCAACCCAATGGTGATCTCTTTTTCCTTATTGCTACATACCAGGGACGTTTATTCATACTTTGAAGGTTTATACATACTCACTTTTACATGAACTCGCTCAACTTTTGTTGATTTTTTTCAAAATACATGTATTTCAGGAAATTAATGGATCTGGGAAGTATGCTATTGTGTCAAGCTGCGTAATGAATAACGATGTCATCCAGGTTTAGGAGGTGTAACCCTTACCTGGACGGTTACATGTCTTTAAATCACGTATTACTTAAGTCTTTTGTTGTGTCATGTGAAAACGCTTTAATCTTGTCTTGGTTGTAACTTGTTTTGTGTGTCGATATTTTAGACAATGACGTTGTGGTGTCTTTAAGTTTAATGAATGGATGAACATCATGTGTTTTACTTTCATATAGCATTGTTATGATTGTTGCTATGGTATTAAGAAGTCACACCAAATAAACCCACGCTTCCGCAAAAGCCAGGGTGTGACAGCTTGGTATCAGAGCCTCAATCATAGCGAACTAGGATTCTTTCTCGAGTCTAGACTATGATCACTAGGGCTCTCACGAAAACATTTTTACAATTGCATACACGAAACGTCCAGATCCAGGGTACAAACATTTTTTTACAAACAAAAGGCACAAATACACCGTTCAAAAATTTATATTTCAGTCTTAGAGACTGAGGGAGTTTAGCCTTAGAGGCTGGGAAGGTTCAGTCTTAGAGACTGAGGGAGGTTCAGTCTTAGAGACTGAGGGGCTCAATCTTAGAGATTGGGGATGTTTAGTCTTAGAGACTGGAAGGTTTGATCTTAGAGACCAGGGAGTTAGTTTGAGAAACTAAGGAGTTCAGTCTATGAGACTGGGTGGGATAGTCTGGGGAAGACTAGCATGATTACTTGCTTACATTGATTGTGACTTACATGCGTTGTTGCATCATTTATTTTGCGTTATGACATGAGATATTATGAGTTATTGTGTTATTACATACGCATATTACTTACTATACTTATTATGAACGGACCAATATGATCTTTTTTTTAGAAGATGCCTCCGCGACGCGACCCAGGCATGCCTACTACCCAGGCAGAACTCCAAGGGATAATTACCGCAGCCATAGCACAATATGCGGCCTCCCAAGGAGGAACTAGCGGGAACAATTCGAACAACAACGGCAACAACAATCCACCCCATGGGTGCACCTACAAACAATTCCTTGACTGTAAGCCAGTAAATTTCAATGGCACTGGAGGTGCTGTTGCGTTTGTTAGGTGGGCTGAAAAGACAGATTCGGTTCTGAGAATGAGCAAATGCGCTCCCGATCAACAAGTCACTTACATTTCAGGGCTGTTTCTGGATGGTGCTCTATCGTGGTGGAATCTGCAAGTGCAAACTTTAGGAGAAGCCGCTGCTTATGCATTAACTTGGGCTGAGTTAAAAGAGTTAATGAGGAAAAAGTACTGCTCGCGTGCTGAAATACAGAAGCTAGAAACTGAGTTCTGGCACCTAAAAATGGAAGGTCCTAAGATTGCAGAATATGTTCAAAGGTTTCATGATTTGTCCCATGTAGTGCCATACATGGTCACGCCAGAATTTAAACGCGTTGAGCGCTTCATCTGGGGATTGGCACCCCAGATCATGAGCATGGTAACCACGTCCAAGCCTGCAACCATTACTGAAGCCATCGACCTGAGCGTGTCACTTACTGAGGAAGCTATCCGTCTAAACAAGTTTCCAAACTCTGACCCCAAGAAGAAAGAAATTCACGAGGAATCCTCAGGAGAAAACAAACGGAAATTCTCCAACTTCAAACAAGGCACCAGCTGTTCAAACAAAAAGGGGTACATGGGCACTCTGCCCAAGTGTGAGGTATGCCAGCGCCATCATTCCGGCCAGTGCAGATTAAGGAAATGTGAGTCATGTGGAAAGAACGGCCACTCGAAGGATACATGTTGGGCTGGAACTGGTGCTGGGCGTGGTGGTAATCGAGGCAATGGGAATGGTAATGGAAACCGCCAACAAGGAGGAAATGGCGGAAATGGAAACCGTGGGAACTTTGCAAACCAAGCTGGGAGTGAAAATCGCAACCAAAACAATGCTCAAGGTGGAAATGGAAATGGGAATGGTCGGGGACCGGGGTGCTTTAACTGTGGAGACGTCGGGCACTTTAAGAGGGAATGCCCAAAACTGAACCAAGCACAAGGAAGAGTCTTCAACATTGGTGCAAGGGAAGCGCGCCAGGATCCAAACGTTGTCACTGGTACGTTCCCTATAAATCAACGCTTTGCATCTGTGCTATTTGATACTGGTGCCGACTATAGCTTTGTATCGTTAGAATTTAAGAATATGCTTGGGTCAACTACTAATAAGTTAGACATTCCGTACTCAATTGAGCTGGCTAATGGGAAACTAATTGAAACAAATGAAGTCATCAGAGGATGCGTGATAGAACTAGGAGGATACGAATTTACTCTAGATCTACTGCCAGTCAAGTTGGGGAGCTTCGACGTGGTAGTAGGGATGGATTGGTTGTCAAGCAACAGAGCTGAGATTGTTTGTCACGAGAAGACCATTCGCATCCCAATGGCGGATGGAGAAACGATCATAGTACACGGAGAGAAGCGCGATACGCCTCTGAGGATCATTAGTTGCTTGAAGGCTAGAAAGTGTTTGAAGAAGGGATGTGTTGCCTTCTTGGCACACATCGTGGATAAAGAAGCAGCTGAGCCGAGGATAGAAGACATTCCAGTCATGAATGAATATCCTGAAGTCTTTCCAGAAGACCTGCCAGGATTGCCGCCACAAAGACAAGTCGAGTTTCATATTGACTTAGTTCCAGGCGCCGCGCCTGTAGCTAAGGCACCTTATCGACTTGCACCATCAGAGATGCAAGAGCTGTCAATGCAACTTCAAGAGTTGTTAGACAAGGGATTTATCAGACCAAGCTTCTCGCCTTGGGGAGCTCCAATTTTGTTCGTGAAAAAGAAGGATGGTAGTTTTCGCATGTGTATAGACTACCGGGAGCTGAATAAGTTGACAATCAAGAACAGATATCCTTTGCCAAGGATCGATGACCTATTCGATCAACTACAAGGTTCAAGTTTTTACTCAAAGATCGATCTACGATCAGGTTATCACCAGTTAAGGATACAAGAGGAAAGTATTCCAAAGACGGCCTTTAGAACTCGATATGGACATTACGAGTTCCTGGTTATGCCGTTTGGTTTAACGAACGCGCCAGCAGTATTCATGGATTTGATGAACAGAGTCTGTAAACCGTACCTCGATAAGTTTGTGATTGTGTTCATTGACGACATTCTAATCTACTCGAAGACGAAAGAAGAGCATGAGCAACATTTAAGAGCTATCTTAGAGCTACTTAAAAAGGAGAAGTTGTACGCAAAGTTCTCAAAGTGCGAGTTCTGGTTACGCGAAGTTCAGTTTCTTGGTCATGTGGTTAATGGAAATGGAATCCATGTGGATCCTACAAAGATCGAGGCGATCAAGAACTGGGAAACTCCAAAGACGCCAACCGAGATTCGACAGTTTCTAGGTTTGGCTGGTTATTATCGCAGGTTCATTGAGGATTTCTCGAAAATCGCTCAACCTTTGACCTCTCTCACTCAGAAAGATAAGAAGTTTGATTGGGGAGACAAGCAAGAAGAGGCCTTTCAGTTGTTGAAGAACAAGCTTTGTGATGCACCGATCTTATCGCTACCCGAAGGAACGGATGACTTCGTGGTATATTGCGATGCCTCGCGTCAGGGTTTAGGCTGCGTCTTGATGCAGCGACATAAAGTTATAGCATACGCGTCACGCCAATTGAAGATCCACGAGAAAAATTACACCACGCATGATTTGGAATTGGGCGCGGTGGTGTTTGCACTAAAAATCTGGCGACATTATTTGTATGGTACGCGATGTACAATCTTCACTGATCACAAGAGCTTACAGCACATATTTAACCAAAAGGAGCTTAACATGAGGCAAAGACGCTGGGTTGAATTGTTGAACGACTACGACTGCGAGATCAAGTATCACCCAGGGAAAGCGAACGTGGTCGCTGATGCCCTGAGTCGTAAAGAAAGGATTAAGCCCATAAGGGTTAGGGCTTTAGAAATGATTATCCAAACAGATCTTTCTCTGCGAATTCGTATTGCGCAGAAAGAAGCACTTAAGGAAAGAAACCTTGAAGAAGAATATCTCCGTGGGATGGAGAAGCAATTAGTGCCAAACGAGGAAGGAACGTTATGTTTTATGAAAAGGATTTGGGTTCCTCTATTTGGTGGTTTGAGAAAAGTTATTTTTGATGAGGCACACAAATCACGGTACTCTATTCATCCCGGGGCGGATAAGATGTACCAAGATCTTAAGGATTATTATTGGTGGCCTAGAATGAAAGGCGACGTTGCTGTTTATGTGAGCAAGTGTTTAACGTGTGCTAAAGTGAAAGCTGAATACCAGAAGCCTTCAGGACTTCTGCAACAACCAAGAATTCCCAAGTGGAAATGGGAACAGATTTCAATGGATTTTATAACGAAGTTGCCAAGGACGGCCAGGGGTCATGATACTATTTGGGTGATAGTTGACCGCCTAACCAAGTCCGCACACTTTTTGCCAATCAAGGAAAAGGATAACACAAGTAAACTGGCTGAAATATATATGCGAGAGATAGTTACACGTCATGGAGTGCCTCTCTCAATTATCTCTGATAGAGATGGACGCTTCGTGTCAAGGATTTGGCAATCCTTCCAAGAAGCTTTTGGCTCGCAATTGAACCTAAGTACTGCATTTCATCCGCAAACTGATGGCCAAAGTGAAAGAACTATTCAGACATTGGAGGATATGCTGAGAGCATGTGTAATGGATCTTGGTGGTAGCTGGGATAAGCATTTACCGTTGGCCGAATTCTCATACAACAACAGCTACCACACCAGTATTGGAGTCGCGCCATTTGAAGCTCTTTACGGACGCAAGTGTCGATCACCCTTATGCTGGGCTGACGCAGGTGATAGGCAGCTTGTTGGTCCCGAAATCGTCCAAGAGACGACAGATAAGATTACGCAAATTCGAAAACGCATCGAAGCGGCTCGCGACAGACAGAAAGCCTATGAAGATCCAAACCGGAAACATTTGGAATTCCAAGTTGGAGATATGGTTTTATTGAAAGTTTCACCCTGGAAGGGTGTGGCACGCTTCGGGAAGCGTGGGAAGTTGAATCCGCGATACATTGGTCCATTCAAAATTCTGAAGAGGGTTGGTTTGGTAGCATACAAGTTGGACCTACCTGCTGAACTTAATGGTGTTCATGATACATTTCATGTATCTAATCTGAAAAAGAGTCCAACTCAAGTGACAGTTGCCATTCCTGCTGATGAAGTTCATATCGACGACACACTCCATTTTGTTGAAGAACCTGTTGAGGTCACTGATTGGAAGATTAACAAAACGCGCCGGAGTAGTGTCAAACTCGTCAAAGTTCGATGGAATGCACGACACGGTCCAGAATTCACGTGGGAACGTGAGGATCGTATGAAGGCTAAGTACCCACATTTATTCCCCAAGACCCCTGCAGCTAGACGCAGATCCTAAAATTTCGGGACGAAATTTTCTTAACGGGGGGAG
This sequence comes from Helianthus tuberosus, assembly GCA_030545235.1. Lineage (NCBI taxonomy): Eukaryota > Viridiplantae > Streptophyta > Magnoliopsida > Asterales > Asteraceae > Helianthus > Helianthus tuberosus. Next base: position 181,798,741 of record CM060393.1, on the reverse strand, counting down.
AATGTGACAACCCTCAAAATTACAGGTACTGTACAATTAATTAATCTTAATTACGTGCCTAATGACTGTGCTTGATTACTACTGATAATGTAAACTGCTTTCTGATTCCTGTAACTTACATACATATGCATCACATTTCATACTGTCACTCCACTCATTACATACAAACTTTAGTGACAAACATGATGCACAAAACACAGTTAGCACAGTGAACGGATAACTCAGAAACATGCTGACAATGCCAACACATAGACAAACAATAGGTTGAAGGACCTATTTGACATTCTTTGAAACTTGCTTGAAGTTATTACTTTTAATTTCGAGGACTAAAACCGTCATTATTTGAAAGTACAAAGTTTAGGGACTAAGTTGTCTTTTTTTGAAACTATAGAAATACAAGGGTTAAAAGTGCAATTATTTCAAACTATAAGTTTTGGGTTCTTTTTGTAAGTTTTGGAAACTTATTTTATAAAAGAAATAAATAGATATTTTTGAAATAAAAGTCCAAGGTTCATTTGGCCATTTTCTCAAACTTAAACTCTAGGGACTAAAACTGACTTTTAGAAACTCATTTTAACTGAATTATGTTAACTGAGTTAATCCCTATATAATAAATCCTTCTTTAAAACTTAACCCTGTTAGTTTAACTAACTGACTAATACAGGGACCATTTATCACATTTTCCGAAACTTCAGGGACCAAAGTTGCATATTTTCGAAACTTCAGGGTCTGTTTTGAATATTTTTCGAAAGTTCAGGGGCTGATTTTGTAAATTTCTGAAACTTTAGGGACTGTTTTTGTATAAAATGAAACTTGAGGGGCCTGTTGGTGCAGTATGTCTAAAGCCTGCGTCTTAGTCTTGTTAGATAAGTCTAGGGTCTGTTTATGTCAAGTATGTGAAGTATAGGGGTTTAAATGTGCTTAATTATGTAATTACAGGGGTTAGATTGATATTTGGTTTGTAAAGTTGTATGAGATTTCGCTTATGTGTCAGACCATATGAGCGAAACCCCATGGATTATAAATACCCCTTGTGTATGTTCTCATTCAGTAATGTTCATGTCATAGGTGCCGAACTGCTGACCTTGTATTTTCTGAATATTGAATGAGAAAAGTGTTTAAAAGTATATCTACTCTGTTTCTACTCCGTTTCTGATTCGTTTCATGCATATTATGTGTTTCCGCCACATAATGTGTAGGTTCTAGCTTCAATTGTCTCATTAGACTGACAATATCGGTCCTACAATTGGTATCAGAGCCAGTTGTAAGCTAGTTACCAAGAATCGAATCTATTTTCATACACTTTTTGAGTTTCAGGACCTTGCCACGGACAAAATGGACTGATTTTTCAATATAAGGTGTAAAACTAGTAGTTAACAAACCCTTGAAAAAATCAGACTTAAAATCAACCTAAAAATGACCTAAAACAGCTCGAAACCAGGTTTCGCTTTTGTGGCATATCACAGAGAGATTTCGCTCAAGTGTCACTTACTGATTTCGCTTTTGTGATCAATTAGTGATTTCGCTCTTGTGACAAAACCATGGTTTCGCTTTTGTGGTAAAATCAGATTTCGCTCATATGGCAATCTAGGGTATCGCTCTTGTGGTCACATAGGTTTCGCTCTTAAGGTCAAAACCTGATTTCGCTCTTGTGTCACTGGTGCAAGTGATTTCGCTCCAGTATCAAGGTATTTGAAAAATTTCAAAGTTTGAGTGATAAGTCCATTGTGTACGTGTACGATTGTTAGAAACTCAGTCAGTGTTGAAAGTTTTTCACAAAACAAATCTGTTTTCTAAAAAGTTAAACATTTTCACAAGTTTTGTCGCTAAAATGGAAAACCAAGATTTCTACAATCTATTTGCGGGTAGTGGTTTCGTAGCAGGACAATCTTCAAGCAGTGTTATACAGAATGTAACTTTGGAGAACGAACTGGGAACGATGCAGAAACCTCCCAAGTTGATGAGTTTAGATGAATATTCAGGATGGTCCGGGAGATTCAAAAACTGGGTACAGGCCAACCATTTAGAATGCTGGATGAAAATTGAGAGAGAGTATGTTCTTCCGAGGGATGGAATGGATGTTGTGAAAAGAATTACAAGTTTTACTGAAGCAGAACAGATTGAGTTTAAAGCAGAAAAGAAGATGGTTAGTATTTTGCAGCAAGCGATAAAAGAGGATATTCTAGTTCTTCTACAACACAAAGATAGTGCACAGTCGATATGGCAAGCTTTGGAAAAGAAATTCAAAGGTAGTGCTTCGATGATCAAGAGCAAGACAGCACTGATAAAGAAGGAATTTGATATATTCACAGGAATCAAAGGTGAATCGACAAAGCAGCTTATCGAGAGATATTGTCACTTGGTGAAAGAAATGAGAAGGCTGGATATCGATAAGTCACATGAAGAATGGATAGACAAGCTTTGTGATGCACTTCCATATGAGGAATGGGGAACTTACTTGATGATGTTGAAAAATACTGGAGATTTTGTGAATTACAGTTTGAGTGAGTTTATTGAGAAAATCGAGGCGCATGAATTGGAGTTGGTAAAAATTAAAAAGATGAACTCATCAAATATACCACAAGATGTGTCGTTATATTACAAGAACAGTTCAGCAGCTACAAATGTTCATGTCATAGGTGCCGAACTGCTGACCTTGTATTTTCTGAATATTGAATGAGAAAAGTGTTTAAAAGTATATCTACTCTGTTTCTACTCCGTTTCTGATTCGTTTCATGCATATTATGTGTTTCCGCCACATAATGTGTAGGTTCTAGCTTCAATTGTCTCATTAGACTGACAATATCGGTCCTACAATTGGTATCAGAGCCAGTTGTAAGCTAGTTACCAAGAATCGAATCTATTTTCATACACTTTTTGAGTTTCAGGACCTTGCCACGGACAAAATGGACTGATTTTTTAATATAAGGTGTAAAACTAGTAGTTAACAAACCCTTGAAAAAATCAGACTTAAAATCAACCTAAAAATGACCTAAAACAGCTCGAAACCAGGTTTCGCTTTTGTGGCATATCACAGAGAGATTTCGCTCAAGTGTCACTTACTGATTTTGCTTTTGTGATCAATTAGTGATTTCGCTCTTGTGACAAAACCATGGTTTCGCTTTTGTGGTAAAATCAGATTTCGCTCATATGGCAATCTAGGGTATCGCTCTTGTGGTCACATAGGTTTCGCTCTTAAGGTCAAAACCTGATTTCGCTCTTGTGTCACTGGTGCAAGTGATTTCGCTCCAGTATCAAGGTATTTGAAAAATTTCAAAGTTTGAGTGATAAGTCCATTGTGTACGTGTACGATTGTTAGAAACTCAGTCAGTGTTGAAAGTTTTTCACAAAACAAATCTGTTTTCTAAAAAGTTAAACATTTTCACAAGTTTTGTCGCTAAAATGGAAAACCAAGATTTCTACAATCTATTTGCGGGTAGTGGTTTCGTAGCAGGACAATCTTCAAGCAGTGTTATACAGAATGTAACTTTGGAGAACGAACTGGGAACGATGCAGAAACCTCCCAAGTTGATGAGTTTAGATGAATATTCAGGATGGTCCGGGAGATTCAAAAACTGGGTACAGGCCAACCATTTAGAATGCTGGATGAAAATTGAGAGAGAGTATGTTCTTCCGAGGGATGGAATGGATGTTGTGAAAAGAATTACAAGTTTTACTGAAGCAGAACAGATTGAGTTTAAAGCAGAAAAGAAGATGGTTAGTATTTTGCAGCAAGCGATAAAAGAGGATATTCTAGTTCTTCTACAACACAAAGATAGTGCACAGTCGATATGGCAAGCTTTGGAAAAGAAATTCAAAGGTAGTGCTTCGATGATCAAGAGCAAGACAGCACTGATAAAGAAGGAATTTGATATATTCACAGGAATCAAAGGTGAATCGACAAAGCAGCTTATCGAGAGATATTGTCACTTGGTGAAAGAAATGAGAAGGCTGGATATCGATAAGTCACATGAAGAATGGATAGACAAGCTTTGTGATGCACTTCCATATGAGGAATGGGGAACTTACTTGATGATGTTGAAAAATACTGGAGATTTTGTGAATTACAGTTTGAGTGAGTTTATTGAGAAAATCGAGGCGCATGAATTGGAGTTGGTAAAAATTAAAAAGATGAACTCATCAAATATACCACAAGATGTGTCGTTATATTACAAGAACAGTTCAGCAGCTACAAATGTTCAAAGTCCGAAGATTCAAACCGGATTCAGTGCAGACAACACTTCATCGGGTGCTCCAAATGCTTATCAGTCAAGTCAATCGACTCCATTTGCAAATTATGAGCCGAATGTCAAAGTCAATGAGCAGAATTCTCCTCAAAGTTCTTCTAGTTCGAATCAACAGACTTTTGTGTCCGGTGTGCATTGTAACATTGCAGTAAATATCAAAAACGGAAATGAAATCACTGAGAATGCAGCAAAGCAACACATTGCATTATTGGCATCAGTTTTGGAAGCCTATGAAGGTTTGGTTGTGGGTAAAATTGGTAATCCTGATATGATCAAAGAGGACTACGATCAGATCGACCCGGAAGAGTTAGAATTAATAGATATAAAGTGGTGCATGGCTAGTTTGGTTAGACGAGCACAACGCTTTATGGAAATCACCGGGAGAAGTAGTTTGTCAGGTCCAGATCACAAATTAGGGTTCGACAAGTCAAAAGTGACTTGTTTTAAGTGCAAAGAAAGAGGACATTTCAAGCGCGAGTGCCCTAATCGTGAGATACAGAATCATCAGAATCCATTCAAGAATGATTACTACAGACAAGCTATATATCATCGTTCAAATCAACAATCTGCTGTTCAAAGACCTCAAATCGAGAACAAAGCAGAAAAGGCACTTATCGTAAATCAAGATGATGAAAAGTTAGTGTCTGGGTTCAGTTGGGACAAGTATATTCCAGAAAAGAATGATCAAGCAATGATGGCTGAGGTAGTTGAGATTACCGAGACAGTTGCAGAATCAAAGGAAGTAGTTACAAAGATAGTTGAAGAAGTTTCTGATGCGAAAGTTGAAGAAGTTGTTGAAATTGTTGATCAAGAGACTCCGAAGGTTGTTGAAAACGAGATTACAGAAAGTTCTACAAAAGCTGAAGAATCTTTATCAGAAGAAGATCTCAAATTTCACTCACGACATGAAGAATTTGTTCATACAATGAAATCTATTCTGTCTCCTAAAATTTTTGATTCTTTTGCAGATTTTTTCGAAGAGCCAAAAACTGGGATGTGTTCGAGATTTGAAGAAAAGAAAGAAGAAGTCGATGAGATGATTGATGTCTCAAAGGAAATGACTGAAGAAGTTCTAAAGGAGATTGCAGATAAAGCTTTGATGAGCAAGTTAAAAGAGGTAGATTCAAACATTCATGAGTCAGTTGATAAAATGTCTGGTCTAGAGGAGGAAACTGGAGTCAGAAAGGTCAACATGGTCAAGTTGTCTGAGTCAGAGTCAGAATCTGGTGGTAAAATTGTTTGTGATGATGAGATTATAACTGAAAAAGTTTTAATCCCCGATACACCATGTCTAAGTTGTTCACAACCATGCATGGAGTGTCTTGAAAAAGACACTAAGTATCAGGAATTAAAACAACATGCAGATTTGATGAAGTTTGACTTAGAACAGTTAAAAGAGGCTTATGACACATTGTCCAGGTCTATAAAAATGATTAAAAAAGAAAGCCTTGAAAATGATAAAGCAACAAAGTTGGCACAAGAAACTTTATATGATAAACAAAGAGAAGTAAATTTTCATCTAGATACAATCGCATCTTTGAAAAAGGAACTTGAGTTGACAAAAATTGAAAATGAACGAATTGATAAGAAGCTAATGAGTTATGTGGCTTCATCATATGTGTTGGAACAAATTGTACCACAACAGCCACATGCTTCATCTGCTTTCACTAGTATTCCACCCCCAATGTGGAATCATTATACTCAAAAGTATCCAGATGGGGTGGAACAGGCTTTAAACCTTAAGTTGAAATCAATTCAGGATGATATCACATCAATTGAGGATGAGTTACCTGAAAACATTGATATCACATTTTCTTCATCTGACACCGATAATGAGTCTCAGATTATCAAAACGGTTGTCGATCAGGTATTGGATGAAGAAAGTGAGAAATCTGAAAATGTGAAATCTGAGAAGGTTTGTGCTGATTCTGAAGAAGAGGGAAATTTCTTAGATCAATATATACCGAAATCGGTAGAAAGTAAGAATGATGATCCGATTATGGTGGTATACACCATGATTGGAACTGACAAACTCTATTCCGATTACGAGTATCCTCTTCAGAACGCAAAGATTGAGAATGTCGAAAAAATGTTCAAGTTGGTTGAATTAAACATTGATGAAGTGAACAACAAAGAATTTTTTTCTAAAACCAAAAAGTCTTTTATCACATCAAAATCAACAGGTTTGGGAAATAGAGATTGGTATGGTAAAGGGCAAAACAAGAGAAACAAGCTTAAAAACAAAGGAATTGGTTTTGAGAAGAACATGGTAAAACAAGTTGGTAAACCAAAAGACAAAATCAATGATATGTTTGTAGTTGGTCAAATGCTTGAAGAAGAAAAAGATTACATTTTTAGCCAAAAAGCTGTGAATGATTTCAATGCAGCACAAAAGCTGAAAGAAGAGACTGTAAAGTCTACTTTTGTCGAGTATGACAAAAGAGTGTGCTATCGCTGCAATGAAATTGGACACATGGCTAAGCAGTGTCAAAAGGTGTTTGAGAAATTTGTGAATGATAAACCAAGAGTTCAGAAACAAAATGATTCAAAATCAAGTTTTCGAAAGACAAATGTTCAAAATGTTCGACCAAAGTCTTCACATGACACAAAGGGAAAACAACCGATGATTTCTCCGGTTCGTATCTTGAAAAGAGGAGAATCTTTGAAATCGGAGGACAAGCCGAAATCATTAGTCAAATCGACTTTTGAAGTTGGTGAATCTTCAAAGACACATAAGATTTCAAAGATTTATCCTAAGACAAAAGTTTTTGAGAATCAAACTTGGATTGCAAAATCAAAACCATCGGCCGAGGAGAAAAAGATGGAAAACATTTTGAAAAATGAAACAAAAGTTGTTGAAACCAAATCACAATCAGTTGAGGAAAAGATAATGGAGAACGAGTTAAAGTTTGATTCAAAAGCTTTTAATCCTATTGTTCAAAATATTTTTGGAAAAATGGTTGACAGAAAAGTAAAAGGAGTAAAGGAATTTTATGCATCAAAAGTGGATGCTAATGATAAACAAGAATTTGAATCTGAGCTTGATAAGTTTCTTACAGAGTTTCCTTCTATCAAAGAAAATGTGTTAAAATCAAAAGTGGAAACTGTGGTTCCAAACGTCACATTTGAATTTCCTAAGATTGATGAAAAGTGTGATGTAGTGTTTGGAAGTGTTTCAGAAGTCAAAAAATCATGGAGTTCATTGTTTGAATGAAGTTGATATGATATGTGCAGGGGCTTCCCAAGTCAATTTTATCAAAGTGGATTATGGACAGTGGTGCGTCAAGGCACATGACTGGGTCGCTTGCATTGTTATACGACGTCAAGTCAATCAATGGTTGCTATGTGGGATTTGCCGGTAATCAAGGTGGAAGGATTGTTGGTCAGGGAAAGCTTTCGAATGGAGTAATATCCTTTGATAAAGTGAACTATATAGTAGAATTGACGAACAATTTGCTAAGTATTTCACAAATTTGTGACAAAGATTTCTCTGTTCATTTCACAAAAACTGAGTGTGTTGTTTTAAAACCAGGGTTTAAAATCCCTGATGAGATGGTGTTGTTGCGTGCACCACGTGAGAATGATTTGTATTATCTTGATATGAGCACAGCAACGCCAACGTCTCATCAAAAACAATGCTTTGTGTCAAAACCGAAAGCAACTGAAAAAGATTCTATAATGTGGCATCGAAAGATGGGCCACATACATGTTCGAAAAATGAATTTTCTGGTTCATAATGATTTAGTTGAAGGTGTGAATTTTAAGAATTTTCATTTGAATGACGATTGTATTGCTTGTAAGAAAGGTAAACAGGTGCGCAAATCACATCCATTGAAGATCGCGAACTCAATCAGGTTACCTCTTGAGAGATTGCATATGGATCTCTTCGGGCCTGTGAATGTTCGAAGCATAAGCAATGATTTGTATTGTTTAGTGGTTACAGACGATTATTCTAGATTTTCGTGGGTTGTGTGTTTGGAGAGGAAAGATGAAACTTTTGGTGCTTTGATGGTGTTGTTCAAAAAGATGGAAAATTTGTATAAGTTGCCAATCCGAAGAATTAGGAGCGACAATGGAACCGAATTCAAGAACAACAAAATGTACGAATTTTGCAATGAAAAGGGAATTCTTCATGAATTCAGTGCGCCGTATACACCACAGCAAAATGGCGTAGCTGAACGAAAGAATAGGACCCTGATTGAAACTGCACGTACCATGTTGGCGGATTCAAAGCTTCCTATTTTCTTTTGGAGTGAAGCAGTGTCGGCAGCTTGTTATACTTTGAACAGAGTGTTAACAGTAAAGAAGTATGGAAAAACGTGTTTTGAGTTGTTACATAGATACAAGCCGAATCTTGAGTTCTTAGAACCTTTCGGCTCTCCATGCACGTTTATTGATGCAGATGGAAAGTTTGGTGCGAAGTCAAATGAAGGATTCTTTGTTGGATATGCCAGCCCATTGAAAAGGGTGTTTGTACCATGTTTGGGGAAGGTGATACAAGTTCTACATGTAGATTGTCAGAAGCACACTTCATCGCCACAACTTCCCGGACAAAGATTCCTATTTGATTACGATAAACTCTGGGAGTCGTTTCATTTACCGTCTGAGCCGAGTGAGGAGGAAATTGCTCTAATGTATCTTTATCAGCAAGGTGTATCTGAAGAGCCAATTTCTAGACCGCTAGAAGTTCCTCAACCCACTGAGGGTTCTCACGATGATGAAGCAGGACCAAGTGGAACAACTCACGAACCACCAGAGGAAACAGTTCAATCCTTCGATGAATCTGACGACTCAGAAGCGGAACCCGCTCCGACTTTTGACGAGGATCCAAATGAAGTTGAAGAACAAGCCGTTGATCTTGATATAACTAGTTTGGAATCGGAAGTTGATGTGCCTGATACTGCAATGCCGAGGACTTTATCTTACCATCCATCTGAACAAATTATTGGCGATCTACAAAGTGGTGTCAAAACTAGACATCAAATTGATCATGCTCTTACTTGTTTCTATTCTTCGATTGCTGACATTCAAAAAGATGTTTCTTTTAAATGTTTTATTTCACAGATTGAGCCAAAGACGTATCGAGAAGCATTGACAGAGGAGAGTTGGGTTAATGCTATGCAGGAGGAATTGCAACAATTTGAGAAATTGGGTGTTTGGAAACTTGTAGATTTGCCACCAAACCAAAAGTTGATCAAAACAAAGTGGGTATTCAAATGTAAAAGGGATGATAGAGGAGTCGTAGTCAGAAACAAGGCAAGGTTGGTTGTACAAGGATTTAGCCAACAAGAAGGGATTGATTACGATGAAGTTTATGCTCCAGTTGCAAGATTGGAAGCTATTAGGATATTTTTGGCATTTGCTTCATGGAAGGATTTCAAAGTGTATCAGCTTGACGTGAAATCAGCGTTTCTTTACGGCAAGATCAGTGAGGAAGTGTATGTTGGTCAACCTCCTGGTTTCACGAATCCGAAGCACAAGAACAAGGTATTTCTACTGGACAAGGCGTTATACGGACTTCACCAGGCCCCGAGAGCCTGGTACGAAACGCTCTCGTCTTACCTCCTGGACAACGGGTTCACACGAGGTACAGTAGATAGTACGTTGTTTATTAAAGAAAAAGAAAACCATTTGTTAATTGTGCAGATTTACGTGGATGATATCATTTTCGGATCAACAAATGAAGAGCTGTGTAAAGAATTTGAGGTCGTGATGAAAAAGAAGTTTGAGATGAGCTCCATGGGCGAAATGAAATTTTTCTTGGGTTTGCAAGTGGAACAACTATCTGACGGGATTTTCATACATCAGTCAAAATATGTGAAGGATGTTCTCGACAAGTTCGATATGACTGAGTGTAGTCCTGCATCAACACCTCTTGCTCAAAACCATGGAATATGTCCTGATGAGAATGGAGTCAAGATGGACGAAACATTGTATCGATCAATCATAGGATCATTGATGTATCTCACAGCTTCTCGGCCCGATATCATGTATCCTACATGTCTATGTGCGAGATATCAGTCAAACCCGAAGCAATCTCATCTAACCATCGTCAAACGAATTTTACGGTATTTGAAAGGCTGCCCAAGCACCGGCTTGTGGTATCCTAAAGGGGGTGATTTTACTTTGTCTGGGTTTGCAGATTCTGATTTCGGTAGCTGTAAGCAAAATGCTAAGTCCACCACTGCTGGGTGTCAGTTCTTCGGAACTCGACTCGTTACCTGGCAGTGTAAGAAACAAACCGCAGTGGCGCTTTCGACATGCGAAGCTGAATACGTTTCAGCTTCCAGCTGTTGTTCGCAGATCCTCTGGATCCAACAGCAAATGCGCGACTTCGGTTTGCAATTCTTAGACACGCCGATATATGTGGACAACGAAGCAGCGATAAACATAACCAAAAATCCAGTTCATCATTCTAAAACAAAACATATTGAAATCCGTCATCATTTCATTCGAGATTGTTATGAAAAGAAATTAATCAGGATTGAATATGTACACACAGATGAACAGAAGGCCGATTTTTACACGAAACCATTTGACAAGAAAAGATTTTATTATCTTTTGAAACTTAATGGGTTGAAAAATCTGCAGTCTGGGAGGGTGGAAGAATGTGAAGCTGGTTTGGGTGGAGATTTGACATGAACCTTTGTCAAGTTGTCATTTTTTTTTGTACAGTTTGTTTTCTGCTTTTCGTTAAAAACAAAAACACAAAAATATGTTTTAGTTTTAGGGGGAGAATGTGCAGAAAAATACAAAAACATGATAAAATCTATAAAAACCAAAAACATTTGAAAAAGTAAAAATGAGTTTGTGTATAAAAAGGGAAATGATAGTACATCAGCTAGACAGGTGCAGTACGCTAAAGAATTGGAATGTATAAAATGCAATTAAGCAGTCTCACTAAAGATGTGCCGATAGGTTTTTACAAAATTAGTAGATTAGTTTGGGATATAAACATAAAATTTTCTTGCGTCTACGTGGGGAACACCTCCAGGATATATAGGTAACCCCTGAAATCTTGTTTGAAGGGTCCCATATTCTGAGATACTAGGTCTTTATGCTTAGTGATATCTGGGGTATTATCCCGGGACTTCTGCTGAAAGAAATTTCTGACCTAGTCCCCGGAGAATACTTTACGCTGCTTTGAAATATAAGCCTCCCCTCAGCATAAAAAATGATAAAACATTGCAAAATTGTTAATCATGTGCTGTTGTAAAGAAGATCCCCAAAGGGGACCCACCAAAAGTCGAAGCCGTCATCTCTCTGCGTATCGAAAGATCGACCTGAGCTCTCACGGCCCTCGTACTATAATTTATTCCATGACAGATATCATCTAGGTATACTCACCTGTAAGATTGAATACTGGGGTCTGGATACGGGAGTATATTCTGAGGTGGGACACATGTAGATGTTTAAGTTCTAAAACACTAATTCTGTATCCCGAGCAGATTGAAAGTTTTGTGAGAATTTAAAAGGATCAGTATATCGGCAATCTACGTGAATTGTTTAATGCTTAAAATGAAACAACAGCTTAACGGTACTTGCATTTGATCAGCAGCTGATATGATTCCTTAACACGCTCACAAAAATATTGTTTGTACAGATTACTTGAATTTATTTTCAGCTTATTCTTGTTAAAAAATTCAAAAAAATTTTTGCTTTCATCTTATTTTCGACAACTGACTTTGGGGATTGAAAGATCAAAACTTATTGCGGAACATGTCTGGATGAGATGAGGGCTGGGTAAGCTGAAGATGCAGTTATATTTAGTACAATGTTTGAAAGTTTGAAAGAGTTTAAAAATCAAAAAGTTCATTAATTTGAACTTAATTTTTTTAAGAAATCCGGTATCTTCATAGTTTGGTTAGCCAAGGTCATTGAGTTGGACTTGGCAGGCTAGTAAGTTAACCAGGGTCATTAACTTGGACTTGGTTGACTGAGTGTGACGTTGTTTAATCAGAAAAATATTAAAAATCAAATTTTTGAAAGTGTTAGGTTTAGTTGTTGGATTCTTAAGATAATCAAATCTTTATAGAATTGTGATAGAACCAGATCATCAATTCTGGACATTTAAAATGTCTATTCTTATAAATGTTTGAGATTTGCAGGTGAAAGTTCCAGATTAAGATCCCTATAGCAGAGTCTTAGGGGGAGTCTGAAGACGAGCTTGATACAAAAGGAAGCTTGTTGCTGGTTATCCAGGTGTTGATCCCAAATGCTTGGAAGATTGTTGAAAGGGGGAGCCTGAAGAAAGAGTAAGAGAAGTTTAGAGTTGTTTGAAGACCCAAAGACAAGACAAAGACTGCGGCTGTATCCAAGGGGGAGTTTGTTGGTGCAGTATGTCTAAAGCCTGCGTCTTAGTCTTGTTAGATAAGTCTAGGGTCTGTTTATGTCAAGTATGTGAAGTATAGGGGTTTAAATGTGCTTAATTATGTAATTACAGGGGTTAGATTGATATTTGGTTTGTAAAGTTCCAAGAGGTTTCGCTTTTATGTCATGGTGACACATAAGCGAAATCAGTTGTATGAGATTTCGCTTATGTGTCAGACCATATGAGCGAAACCCCATGGATTATAAATACCCCTTGTGTATGTTCTCATTCAGTAATGTTCATGTCATAGGTGCCGAACTGCTGACCTTGTATTTTCTGAATATTGAATGAGAAAAGTGTTTAAAAGTATATCTACTCTGTTTCTACTCCGTTTCTGATTCGTTTCATGCATATTATGTGTTTCCGCCACATAATGTGTAGGTTCTAGCTTCAATTGTCTCATTAGACTGACAATATCGGTCCTACAGGGCCAAAGTGTAAATATTTCAAAATTAATCAAAAAATGTGGTTGAACCGGTCGCAAGTGAGATTCGAACTCGAGACCCTCCGCCCACAAACACAAGCCTCAACCAGCTGGACTACCAGCCATAATGTATTTAACTTGAGATCGTATAATATATATATTAACCTTATTTTTGAGCTGAAATAAAAATAAAATAAACCCAGCTTCGCTGGTTACGGATTTCGACCAAAATCCACCAATTTCGACCAAAACCGAATTTTTCCACTTCCTTCATCATTCTTGACCTAACCTATTATGATTATAATGCTTTTCCTTAAACAAATCGCACTAAAAACGCATTAAACGAGCATTAACCGGGATATATTAAAAAAATAAAAGTTTTTATAAGTGGAATTAATCCACTAATTTTGTGTCGGTTTGATCATTTTTTTCGTGTATATAAGACTCCCTGAACTCTTACAAATCTTCCACACCCATTAGAACACTTAAACATACTGTTTTTGACGAAACCCGATCGGAAACTCTCGCCGGAGTTCAAAACTCGCCGGAATTTAGTCGATACGCCGTTCCAGCCAATACCGGTTCGTTTTTATTGTTTCAATTAGTTCATTTATGCTTATACAATGTTTCCCCAAAGTTAATTAAATTATAAACCAGTTTTGATCATGAATTGCGACGTTTGACTTTTTGTTTGACTCTGATATGGGGAAGATGATGAATAGTGTTCATCATCTATTTATAATTTAAATTTAGACTTTTCTTATTAATTCGTGATAAATCAGTTATAATCAGTTAAAGTCCGAAATTTTTAACATGTATACTTTAATTACTGATTCAATTATTAAAAATATTATGTTAGTCAAATTGTTTATAACACTATTTTTTTATAAATTAAAAATAGTTTAATCTTTACAAAATTATAATAATTCGGATTTAGTGAATTAATTATTGAAATTTTTATAGTAATTATTTTACATGTTGGACTTTACAAAAATAATATTATTACTGATATTTTATGTAAATTTGATATTTATATAAATAAATCAGTATTTATACTTATTTATATAGTTTAATTTAATGTAATTAAATTATATAACTATATGATTTTGATCCAAAATTATTCTTATGACAAAATATGCATTATTCTGAATTTATATAAATTTAGAATCTGAATTTTTATTATGTTTAATTATTTAGATAATTAAACTTATATAAACTTATTGTTATCATAATCATTTTAATTCATTTTATTTAAAATGATTCAAAGGCCATAATAATTATTTTAAATCAGTAATATTCAAGTTCAAATAATTAAAAATGTGATTTTAATTATTCTGATTTAAATTAATTATTTTTCATAATTAGTTATATAATTATCACATTATTTCTTTTAGACAAAACACTACCGAATCCTATAGATTTAGGATCTCCGCTCATTCGATTAAACATTATTGTTGATACATATTCCATATTATTGCATGTTCAATCAATTAGAGTGACGTGGAATATTATTCCCAAGAACTCTCACATTAGCATATTTATTTGGACTTACTCAAAATCAAGGTGAGTTCATGTCCCCCTTTTCTCTTAACTGTTTTCAGTTTTATACTTCGGGGGTGGAATACATGTTACAATTATTACAGACATTTTATACATGGTATGGTTAGCTTAAGGAGGGTTTACTACTTAGATCATGTGAGTGGGTAGGTGGAACTTAAGGCCATTAATCCTCGTTGTAGGACCGAGGGTCATGAGCGGTAGATCTATTTGGGTGTAGCGAGCCCAGCTCCTGAGTCCACAGTACGGACCATGGGGTGACTTTGAGCCCGACGCACAAATTTGCTAGGTTTGAGTCTTCCTGCATCACTTCACACATATCATTGGCTTTGCAACCCAATGGTGATCTCTTTTTCCTTATTGCTACATACCAGGGACGTTTATTCATACTTTGAAGGTTTATACATACTCACTTTTACATGAACTCGCTCAACTTTTGTTGATTTTTTTCAAAATACATGTATTTCAGGAAATTAATGGATCTGGGAAGTATGCTATTGTGTCAAGCTGCGTAATGAATAACGATGTCATCCAGGTTTAGGAGGTGTAACCCTTACCTGGACGGTTACATGTCTTTAAATCACGTATTACTTAAGTCTTTTGTTGTGTCATGTGAAAACGCTTTAATCTTGTCTTGGTTGTAACTTGTTTTGTGTGTCGATATTTTAGACAATGACGTTGTGGTGTCTTTAAGTTTAATGAATGGATGAACATCATGTGTTTTACTTTCATATAGCATTGTTATGATTGTTGCTATGGTATTAAGAAGTCACACCAAATAAACCCACGCTTCCGCAAAAGCCAGGGTGTGACATTTTTAACATTTCCATTAAAATCTTTCTCGATATTAAATTCTTTATTCTCAGAATAGAACTGATTCGAAATTTCAACCTTTCCAACCTTTGATTTAAAATTCTTAGCTCTCAATGGTGGAAAATGAACATCATCCATTAGAGACACTGAGTTTTCACCATTTTTAACAACTTGTGGCTCCTCTAACTTTGTGGAATCAGATTCATCGCCAGATTTTACCTCTGATTTCTTAACAACCCAAGTTTGGTTGTCAAGATTTCCCCTTTTCTTGTAAAACCTTTTCGAACACTCACCAACCTCATATGTTGAATTCTTAAACACTTTAAATCTTTCAGTTGGTGGTTCTGTTTTATCAACAACAATATCTTTAAGTTTATCTGAGACTCCCTGTTTCGTATTGGTTGCTTTGGGACAGTTCCATGCAATATGACCAACTTCATTGCATCTAAAACAGGTTCTAGTCTCTATCCTCTGATGAGCTTCACTATTCTTCTTCTCAGCAAGAAATTCTTGATTTGTTTGTCTCCAAAATGAGCACTTCTGTTCTTCCTCTGCAGTTGTACCTGAAACAAATTTTGTATTTTTAGAAATTTTCTCATTTTTATAATTTTCTGGGGGTATAAAACCTAAACCTTTCCTTTTGAAATTACCGTTACGGTTTGGTTTCTTTTGACAACCAGAACCGAAACCATAATTCTTTTTCTTGTTTAAACGCTGTTGAACTCTTGAAGTGTATTTCTTAGGTTTTCCAGTAAGATTTAAATCTTTTATTTCAGAAATATTAATTTCTGTCATTTTGAAAACCTTTTTGATCATGTCAAAACGAACACTTCTTATTGGAAATTCTTTATCAAAATATAATTTGTCAGAACCATTCAAAATATATGCAACTTCAAATGTTTCGTCATTCAAATTAGATTTTGACAACAAAAATTCTTTACTATACACTCGTTTTCCCGACGACTTTGAACTTTTTCCAGACGAACTCGAACTCTCGACAAACAGACACGAACTTTTGGACTCGGATTTTAACTCTGACTCCTCATCCCTATCCAACACCTGATCGACCATTCTTTTTATTAATTCGGACTCATGATCTGTGTCGGACGCTGTGAACGTGACGTCAATGTTGTCTGGTAATACATCGGTTAACTCGGACTCTAACTTTAGATTAACTGCCTTTTGGACTTGTTCCTCATTCGGTTTTCTAGGCGAATACCCTTCCCAAATTGGAGGCGGACACTTGTTATAACATACACTCTGTTTCTTACCAGTATCCGTTTTCTTCTTTGACTTCTTATCTTCGTCTTTAAACGCCTCAAAACCTTCAACCGTTGGATAAATTCTATCAATTATATAATCACAACTTGTATAACTTCGCAGCAATCTTCTGATTCTTTCATTTTCAGCTTTCTCAGTTTCCAACTCTTGCTTCCATTTTGCACATTCTTCAATGTAAAAATTTATCTCTTTCTTCTTTGACATCATAGTAGCATTCAACTTCTTCAAAGCTTTCTCTCTTTCAGAGTTAGTCTTTTCCAGACTATTCACAGTTCTGTTCAATACATCGTATGATTCTTTCAAATTTTTCACATCAAACAACAACTTTTCTTTCATCTTCTCTGATTCACTAAACCTCTCGTCTTTTTCTTCACACTGTTTGCAAGATTCCATACATGTGAGACATGGTTTCGTAACTTCAACAATCTTCTCGATAACTTTGGCTTTCTTCAATTCGTTTGCAGCTTTTCTCTCTTTGAGTTTCTTCAATTTATCTGCAAAATAAAATTCAAAACTGTCAGAAGATAAATGAGATTTTCCAATGTTTATCTGTTCAACTTCTTCATCATCATCACTAGTATCTGTTGAACTATTTTTAGAAGAAACAGATTCTTCATCTTCACTTTTCTCATCATCAGATAACATAGCCATCCATTCTTTCACCAACTCTGGCTTTTGAACAATCTGAGCAATAAAAGCTTTAACATTTGGATCAGCTGGAATATACTTATCCCAGCTAAAACCTTCAGCAACTTTCTCGTCATCTTGATCAATAATGCCATAGTAAGCTTTCCTGTTTGCATCTTCGATCATTTTTCCATGAGCTGTTTGAGAATCTTTTTGTTGATGTGGTAGATGAGTAATTTGTTGATATATGGACTTCTTATAATAATCATCTTTTCCCAAAGGATCTTTTACTCCTTTTGGCTCCTGATTCTTGCACTCTCTTTTAAAATGGCCTTTCTCCCTGCAACGAAAACAAACTACTTTAGATTTATCAAAACCTAAATTCGAAAGATTTGCATCCAAGAAATCACTTCTTCCTGTAATCATTCTAATTTTTTCTGCTCTCCTCAAAACACTAGCTAATGCCCATTTAATGTCCATCAGTTCCAACTCCTCTGCATCGATCTGATCATAATCTTCCTTTGTGAGCATCGGATTACCAATTTTTCTAGCAATCAACCCTTCATAAGATTCTAATGCAGTGACCAGTAATCCCATATGACTTTTCACAACTTCTTCAGAATAATTTTGTCCATTTTGAAGATGTAAAGCCACATTGCACTGAATCAGATGCCCATTTCCAACAGATGCACTTTGAACACTTGGAGGATTCACATTTGAAAATCCACTAGTATTGATTGAGCTTTGACTGCTTGTTCCGGATGAATTTCCTGCACTAAATGTTGTTTGGATTTTTGGACTCGCTTCAACTGTCTGAACATTTCCTTTATAGTATAGTTTGATATCTTGCTGATTACTTGAACTGTTCATTCTGGCAATTTTCTGCTGTTCAAGATCCTGTGCCTCCAGCTTTTCAATAATCTGAGCAATTGATAATCTGCTAAACTGTCCAGAATTTCTTAGAATCATCAGATATGTACCCCATTCCTTTTGTGGTAATGCATCAACAAGCTTTTCTACCCATTCTGCTGGAGTTTTTGTAATCTTCAACTATGACATGGTGCGTACAAGATGAAAATATCTCTCAATGAGAGTCTTTGTTGTCTCACCAGGCATACAAGTAAACAATTCAAACTCCTTTTTCAACAAAGCTGCTTTACTTTGTTGCATTTCTGTACTTCCTTCAAATTTCTTTTTAAGAGCTTCCCAGATAGAATAAGCACTGTCATCATGTTGAAGCAACACAAATATATCCTCTTCAACAGCTTGTTGTAATAGATTGATCATCATTTTCTCTCCTTTATAACTTTCTCTTTCTTGCTCTGTGAATTCTGAAATGATTTTACCAACTCCTACTGAGTTTTGTGGCCTCTCATATTCAGTTTCAATGCTTTCCCAAGCTTTTAAATGATTTTCCTGAACCCAATTCTCGAAACATTTCTTCCATCCATGATAATCTTCAATTCCCATAAGTTTCGGGGGTTTTTGCATTGTTCCGGTTTCATTCTCCATGTTCATGTTCTTAGCAATGTCACCCGGAGTAGTCAGAGATGTTGCGAATGCGTTGTAAAAATCTTCACTCATGATTCGATATCGAAGAATTTCTCAAACTAGCTTTCAAACGAACTGAATCACCTCGTGAAACACCTGACAACAAACACACAAACAACAATCAGTTTAAAGACTTATCAATTTACAGAATAGGACTGGTACTCGAACTGGTGAATATTCTGTGCGGACTGAAGATTGACAGACTGTGCGGACTGCTATGACCCGGATCAAATTCAAAACGACCTTTTCCAATGACCTGGTTCACAAAGACACGACCTGGATTGTTTCAAGTGATTTGACTGGATTGCTTTGAACTGTATGACTTTGATGTGACGATTCTTGACTTTCAATCCATTCAAACGGACATATCTCATGTACACACTAATCAATTCCGACAATAATAAAAAACTTCACATGCACACTGAGCTGTCTGACAACAATTAAAGATGACACAATCTAATTGGACCTTTAACAAAATAATAGAAATGAGAGTTCTTGGGCCGATGAAAATATCACATGGGCTGACAACACCAATAACTATTCTCAAAATTGATTGGACCGCAATGTAAATTCAATCCCAACTCACATGCAACAACCTATATCTCGATTAAGACATGTTTTCTAATTGGGCCTTTAAATTTAGTGACCAACACTTGTTTCTGATTGGATCGAGACTACTCACATGGGTTGAAACAATGAATCATCACACTTTCACATGCCCTATATCGGTAATACAAACAAATACCACATGCAATTCTAACTAACTGACATACTAAAGCTAATAACAACACATGCATTCTGACTTTATCACATACAACATCATTGGGTTACTAAATCACATGTATATATTCAATGTAAATGTCAGACAATTGATCAGATTAAGACACGTATCACGTGAACAACAAAACCACTTTCAAACGGGCACCAACAGAAGTTATGATTCAAACGGTCATGTGTATATTTCAAACGGTCAGTCCTTTTTCAAACGGTAAGGTGCAGATTTCAAACGGTCAAAGTCAATTTCAAACGGACAGATGCTGATTTCAAACGGACAAGGACAATTTCAAACGAACAGGTGCTGGGCTCGTTCATACGGACACCAGTTTTCAAGCCATTTCTACCACTTTTACTTCGAATTTTGAACTGATATTCTCAAGGGTTTGTTAAAACACAATTACGCACACATTGTGAAAGTTTTAGCCGATTTTAACCGTGAAAAATTGTTAAATTTTGAAAGAAGGTGTAGAAAACAGAAAAATGAAGCTGAATCGTATAGAACTCTTCCTCCTGAGCTCTGATACCACTTGTAGGATCGTTTTCAGACCCGAAGAGTCGATTAGAAGAGTTTATCTCAACACGAAAGGCGGAAACAGACGTGTAGAGTTCAATTCAGTAAGATTCACGCTTAAAACTGTTGTATTATTGATTCTATAACGTTTTACAACCTGACAACACTTCGGCAGCACTTCGTTGCTCTGGCCGGAAAATTTCTGAAAGTTACAAATGATGAAAGTTTGAAGGCTATTTAAAGGATAAGACCCTGACCGTTTAAAGATGACAAGACACCCTTCAAACGGTCAAGACACTTTCAAACGGTTACACTCTTCAAACTATAGCTTCTCAAACGGTTACAACTTCAAACAGTCAACATTCTATTTCATATTTCAAGTAACTCTATTTTGTCATCTAGTTTCATGATGCAATGATGATGTAAGCATGATGATGTCATCATCAATGATGATGACATAATTCTTGTTCCGAACCGCAACGAACCCGAGACTCGATATAAGACGAAGACGACAAATGTATGCACTAACAAGATCAGGCAGCAGCACGGCAGCAAATGATGAGGCTGGTGCCAGCTCCAGTGATGGCGCCGCCGCGTACGGCGGGGTGCGGTGATGTTGACTGTTTCCGGTGGGTTCCTGACGGCGGAGAATACGCGAAAGAGAGAGAGACTGAGAGAAAGAGATATAGATAAAGAGAGAGAGAACCGGCGGTCAAAGACTCGGACCGTCGGTCGGTCCATTTATCCGGTAGTTCGGTGGTGGTTCCAGCGGTGGTGGCCGACTGCCTTGTAAGTGATGATGATACTCAGCGATGAAGATGATGATTTTGGGGTACTCAAGAAAAACTTGAATTATACTTGAGTATGTGGGGTACTCAAGAAAAACTTGAATTATACTTGAGTACGTGGGGTACTCAAGAAAAACTTGAATTATACATGAGTACGTGGTGTACACATGAAAATTTGATTCATATATGAAAACTCGATTTATACATGACACAAACTATGTTTTCATACAAAGTTTATATATAACATGACAAGAAAATGATTTTAATTCATTTTCTCAACAATACTTCAAAAATCGGTTATTCAAAAAGATTTATTTCAAATCTTTTACAAACAAACTATGAACTCGCTCAACTTTATGTTGATTTTTCGCATGTTTCTTTCTCAGGTTGTATTTCTAAGACAAGGCACAGTTGGAATAGGAGAACCATGAAGAGTCGAGTACTTAGTGGCGTTCATTTTCAAAAAGACTTAGCTTATTGCTTCCGTTGTGCAATGAAGATACCAGTCCAGTCACGCCAATGCTCTGATATTTCGGGGTGTGACATCTTTTCTCATCACTTATCTTCAAACCCTTCACTGATTTATGTTTTCTTTAAAAGGAAAGTGCAATTGTGCCTTGTACCCCTTATGTCTACCGGCGATCACCCAGAAGATTCCGCAGACGAGATGTCTTTTTCTTTACCTCCGTTAAAATGGTCGAAAGAGACATTTGATGGTCTCGTTAAAAACTTTAAGTTTCCAAAGAGTTGGGGTACGATATACCCGGAAGACGGGCAAACAGCGGCACAAGCTCTGGCCGGTTACATCACCCTATTTTGGGATTATTTTACTGATGGTAACTTCCGGTTGCCAGTAACAAGATTTGTTCTTGACATTCTTGGCTATTATAAATTCCACATATCCCAGTTGAATCCTATGGGAATGGTTCGGATCCGACATTTTGAGTTTCTTTGCCGATCGATGCATATTGAGCCTTCGGTTGATCAATTTCGAGTATTTTATCAACTGCATTGTTCTCAAGGTTTTTACTCATTTGCTCAACGTCCAACAGCCAAATAGATTCTGCTTGTGAGTTTGTGTGGCAATGTAGAGAGAGAAGAAAAATAGTCTCATTAATTCAACATGTCGACAATAGATAATTTGTTTGGTGAGGAGGTCAAGGCATTTATACCCGCGATGTTGTATGGGGTACCCAAGAAAGACACATGGTTTTGAACGATGTGCAAGTTTGTGAATGGTGGTGTATGGCAAAAGATGGTAAACAAATTATGAAGTAAACTAATAAAGTCAAACGATTATAACATAGGGTTAAGTTATTCTACAAATGCCTCTAATTGTAAGAAGTGTAAGAAGATTTTATAGAGAGATAAGTATACAATAACCTAAACCTAAACACCCCCCCCATAAAAAACCCCAAAAAACCTAACCCCACCCCACCCCCAGATGTATTTGATTGTTTGTAAATAATCCTCCTTAGGGCCTAGGGGTGCCATAAATTGACTTACCAAACCAACCGAATAATTAAGATCCGGATCGTGTACCTTCTTTTGTTAAATTTAACCTAGGCTCCATCGGATACTTACTTGAATATTGCATTATGTCATTATACCTACAATCTCTTAACACCTTTATTACATAAGCAGATTGTTTCAGTGTTGTCCCATGAATGTTCACTTTGATCGACTTCAGTACCCAAGTAGTATGACAGTAGCCAAAGATTAAAAATTTCAAATTTACTCCATTTTTCAGTGAATTCTTTTTCGGTTTGTTTAACAAAATCTCATATTCATCTATTACAAAGGTAACTTCTTACTAAAAAACGACTGTATGGTTGATCTTTTAAACTTCAAATGAATACATTTTTTTATTCACATTGAAAAAAAAAATCAATATTTACCTGTGCTTAACAAATTAAGCATTAAATAATGTATAGTACTATAGTCACTATTAAAAATTAAAAATTTCAAAGAAAATATACAATTGTAAATGTATTTTTTAAAATAATAAAGGTATAGATTGTATTTACATTTTATATTATATTTAAAATGAATGGAGGGAATTATTTTCAAATAGTGGAAACAGATAATGGTATGGTGTAGGAATTACGAAAACCATTCAAGTTGGATATTTAAAATTGACAATTACTTTACACTTTAAGATATCAACAAGATCCATGTCATTTTCATCACTTATGGGCCCAATAGAAAATGACGAAATCCTCCCTAAACCTTAACCCCCTAAAACGCTTCAGTTTATTCTTTGATTTCTCCAGGGTTCACGAAATTGTGTTTGTTTGAAGTTTAGTTTAGGGGTTTAAGTATTATTTTTTTAAACTTAGTAACTCGAGTTATAAACGAGTCGGGCTCAAGCTCAAATTTTAGCTTTATTGAGAAATCTCGAGCCTAGCCGCGCTGGCTCGTAATTCGATGTGGCGAGGCACCTGTGGGGTTTTTCCTTTGGACGTCGGTCACTCTCTGAAGCCAGCTGGGGCACGGTTAAAACACTCACGTCTGGCCGGAGAGGGGCGACGGGCTCCCCAATGCGCGGGGGGGGGGGGGGGGGTGTCTCGCACCCAAAAAAATTGTGACACCTTGCCGTTCAAAAAAAAATATATGTTCGAGCTCTATCCCAAGTTGAGTATGGCTTTCTTAGATGGTTGTTCAATGCTAACGAGCCCCTGAATAAGTCATTCCATGTCCGTTCCTCGATAGACACGCGGTGACCACACCTCATCGCGGAAGGCATACCTCATAAACATCCCAAATCATGAAACTATTTATATCCATATTAATTACCCAAACCAAATCTTAATATTAAGAGGAAAAAAAAAACAATATTACTGACCTCTTAGAGCACTCAAAACGGAGTCTCCATAACCAGTTATTAAAAAAAATTAGATTTTGCGTATTTTCACGACTATATTGAAGTCCTTTTGCTCGTACCCTAAACTATATGGAAAACTAAGGTAAACCTTCGTATTTGAGGGGTTTACATTCATCCTCAATCGTGTATTTTAATGTGGTTATGGATAGAAAAATGCATTATTTAATTAACTATATTGGAAATCAAACATGGGGGTTACTGTAAATAAACAAATTTTATAGTTAAAACGAAGATTTAGTTAAGTTACACGAACGAACAAGAAATTCCATCAAAATACTCTTAGACCACCCGTAGTGGGGCGTTATTTAAAAAAAAAATTGAAAAAAACCGCCCCAAAACGCCCCTCCCCCCACTACACCGGGCGTTATAAGGCGTTTTTTTTGAAAAGTTTGCATGTTGGCGTTTTATTTAAAACGCTGAAGTGGTCAAATGAGCAAGTGCATGTGGCCAATGGGAGTGTTATTCAGTCTGCCAAGGTTTGACTAGCCAATGGGAGTGTAAGTTTGGTTTTTTTTTTTTTAATGATTGGAAGGGGCATTATTAGACATTATACCCACTACACCACTTTTGCAATAATGTCCCATGCTAACTGGGATGACACGTATCGAATAATGCACTGGGGGCATTATTTTGTTCCACTAGTGTTACAAGGACCACTTTGAACATAATAAATGATAAATTACAATAATACCCTTCCTAGGGTACCCAGGATAAGCCAATCAACCTCAACACCATCCCATCCAATAGCAACATCTCAATCACCACACCCCCACCTTATCCTCCCCTTCCATTTCCAAACCACCCCTTTTCATTTCTACATGATCAACAGAATAACAATAACAAAAACAAAAACAAAAACAAAATCACCACCCCAATGGAAAACCTAAACAACAACAACACCACCACCAACCACCACCCACCCCCCTCCACCACCCCACCCCACCCTACCCCATTCCCACCCCAACCCCCCTACCAACACCTCCTCCAACAACAACACCAACAACTCCAAATGTTCTGGAACTACCAACGTCAAGAGATCGAACAAGTCAACGACTTCAAGAACCACCAGCTCCCATTAGCCCGGATCAAAAAGATCATGAAAGCCGATGAAGACGTCCGCATGATCTCCGCAGAAGCTCCAATATTATTCGCAAAAGCATGCGAACTCTTCATTTTAGAACTTACCATACGTTCATGGCTCCATGCAGAAGAAAACAAACGACGTACGTTGCAGAAAAACGACATTGCAGCGGCTATTACACGGACAGATATTTTTGATTTTCTTGTTGATATTGTGCCTAGAGATGAGGTTAAGGAGGATGTGGTGAGTGGGGTTGGGGGTGGGGTGGTGGGGTCTGGGGTGGGGGGTGGGGTGCCGTATTATTATCCGCCGGCTGGGGTGACGATGGGGCGGCCTGCGGTGGATCCTACGGGGATGTATGGGCCGCCTTCGCAGGCGTGGCAGTCGGTGTGGCAGACCGGGGAGGATTATGGGAGTGGTGGAAGTGGTGGGCAAGGAGGTAGTGATGGTCAAGGGTAAGATTAAATGTCTTGTTCGTTCTTTTTGTATTAAAGATTGAATGTTTTTGTGTTGCAGTTGGGTTAGATTTGTGAATTTTGTTTATAAAACAACAATTTGTGTTAAATCTTGGCAACCTTTTCTTGGAAATGTTGTCTTTTTTGGTTGTGGAAATGTTGTGTTTTTGTATTAAACATTGAATCCTTTTGTGTTCTAGTTGGGTTAGATTTGTGAATTTTGTTTATCAAACATCAATTTTGGTTGAATCTTGGATTTTTTTTTTCTTTTACATGGGGCTGTTCTTCGTAATGTTCATAATTTTTTTTTTCTATATCAAAGTTTCTACTTTGTCAAAATTTATGAATGCTGTTTAGAAAACAACAATTGTGTAAATTCTTGGAAATTTTTTCTTTTAAATGGAGATCTTCTTGGGTCGTATGGGAGTGGTGGGCAAGGGAGGGGTTGATGGTCAAGAGTAAGATTGTCTTTTTGGTTGTCACACTGTTGTTTTTGTATTAAAGTTTGGATCTTTTTGTGTTCTACATGGGTAAAGTTTATGAATTTTGTAATTAAACAACAATTTGTGTTGAATCTTGTTTTTTTTATTTATTTTTTATCATAGGCTGTTTTAAATCTTGAATTTTTCTGGGATATCCTAATTTGTGTTATTGATTATATCCATCAAATACTTATCCTATGTATCAAAGTTTGAAGCTTTTTATGTTCCAGTTTGTCAAAATTCATGAAATCTGTTTATAAGACGACAATTTGTGTGAAATCCTGTGTTTATTTTGTTTATTTTATTTTTAATCATGGGCTGTTTTAAATCCTCATCTTTTCTGGGAAATAATCATAATTTGTGCTCTTGATTATGTTCACAAAATCTTTTCTTTATATCAAAGTTTAAATCTTTTTATGTTATGCGTCTTGGCCAAAATCTTATCTGTACAATCATAAGTTTATGTTCTCGATTATGTGTATCTCATTTGTTCTTACAAAATCTTTATTTCCCCTTGTGTGAATTGTTGTTACTTCTTATAGTAAATTGAAATTATGTTCTACAATTCTTGATCTTTCTTTATGCTATTGTTTTAACTGTGATATTAATTTATTGAAATCTCAAACTTTAACTGAGAATTCATTTGCAATGAGCCAAAGTAGAAGTTATATTCAAGCTTTGCGGATCATTCGATATGTTTTGTTCGTTTAGACATATTCGGTCTTTCTGATATGAATGGAGTCAAAAACAATCTACATGCACTTCCTATAATTGTGTGTAACATCAGAAGCTAAATTTTATGTTTTGTTAGATTTTGGTGAGTTAGTGATGACAACCTTTAAAGAGAAGAGTTTTATGTAGAGGAAATAATGCCATATCTTATAGTTCTGATATAAGAACAGACTGTTTTGAGTGTGTTTATTGCTTTGTTTCTGAAAAAAAAAACAGTTTTAGTATGCACTCCCAAACACACCTGATTCTTTAGAGCTTGATTTGCATATGAGAGCCATATGTCCCATTTTACGCTTCCAGCCCCTTAATAGAACTTGTTTTCGGTTCTTGATGGGTATTGACCTAGGTAGTTGAAGGCTCAAGACGCAAAGGGTGAGCCTGTCAGCTAGGCGTAAGACGCTTAAAAGGCTCACGTCCAGTGAAGGCCAATTTTAGCTGTTTTAGATTTGTTTTCAGCTGGTAATTTAGACGGTTTTTGGCTTGTTTAGCCTGGGTGCCTGCCTTTAACTATATAGGTTAGGACCCAAAATTAAAGTCATTTATGGTAATTTAACAGTTTTTGTAGGTCCCGAGAAATGAGTACGCGAGACTACTGGCTATGTTTGCTTGATCTAAGAAGTAAAGAAGATGAAACCCACAAACAAAAGATATAGAATGAACAAACATGGGTTAAAGATGATATGTTAATATTTTGTTTGCTTTTTAACAGTATTCATGATCATAATTTTTTATGATAAGCTCATTTTACACATAGAAACAGGTAATCAAGTGTTTTTTTTTTTTCTTGCAGCTAATAGCCGAAGATTTAGTGGCTGTGGTGGGTTTCTATTTTTGTGGGTCTGATGAAGATCAGATTGCTTGCTGGTATAGTAACTCCTGCAGACATAATGTAACTAGTTTGAATGATTGAATATGCATGCAGTTAGAGTGCTAGAAATCTCTGTATAAAAACAAAGATCAAACATTGTGCAGTTGGAATGAAAGTTGTACATTGTGTTTATTTTAAGTAGGGGCGTTTGTGTCCGGTTCAGCCGGTTTTGAAGAAAGCTTTGGGCCGAACCACTAACTACAATTTTTAGAAAATGGCAATCAAGCCGACAAGGTTGGTGGGTTAGCCGGATGTGCCAGTTTGGCGGTTATATTGTTTAGATTTGCGGTCTAAACCAATTCTTTATTTTCAAATCATTAATTGGTATGAAAAGTCACAAAAAGAAAATAGTAAAATGTGATTTTCGTCCCCAACATTTAACAAAATTTGCCACTTTAGTTCATATTGTTTTTGTGTGATTTTCGTTCCTACATTTTCAAAACATGCCAATTTCATCCAATATTTTAACAATCGTTAAAAAAGAAAGTTAAATGATGGGTAAGGTCAGTTAAATGAGGGGTAGATCAATATTTTAACGATGTTTCATCCAATATTTTAACCATCGTTAAATTCTTATAGAATATTTAATTTGATCTAACAAATCAGAGTCACTTAATGTATAGAAACGTACATATTTTTCTATTCACATTATAATATCCATTAGTTTTGAAAGTAACTATTATTATGTTGGACGACATTTTGAGTTTTGATGGGAAAATCACGTTAGTGAGTGATTCAGGGAGTAAAATTGGATTGTTCACTGATATTGCAGAGTTGATACTTGATACAAACGAGTCAAATCATTTTCAAATAGCGTGATTAAGGTTGTCGTCTTTGAGGTTGGCATTCGTGGAACGACCCTTAGACTAGGTCTTTATGGCTTCTAAACACGTGCTCCCGCCAACATATAAGCTTCAAAAAGGCGGGGTAGATATGTTGTTAACCCTTTTATGAAACTATGTTTAAAGGCATAAACAACAAGCCATTCGACGGCTTGGTCCGCTCAACAAACCAAACCCAAACTGTCCGGGACCGTTGGAAGTGTCTTGTTGTCGTCATCCAATGATGTGGCGGTCCGCTCAAGAGGACCCGTCCGGTGGTAGGTGGTGGGCCCCCAAAGTGGGGTGTTTGTTAAATAAAAAACATATTTTCTAAAGATGCTTTTATTTAAATAAACCCTTTTTTAATTCTTATATATATAAGGTAGGGATCCTAAGAGAAGTCCACCCTATTTGAGAAATTTGAGAAACAATCTAAACCACACATTTTTCCTAAGCAAAAAAATGAAAAAAAAAATACAAAAAAAATGCAATTTTTTTTTTTTTTTAAAATCGCAGCTTTTTTTTAATGATTAATTTTTAATTTTTTTTTGGATTTATACACATGTGTGTATTGTTAATCTTTTAACTATACATATATGTATATTGTCAATTATACATATATGTATATACATGTTTAAAATTGAAAAAATAGGTGTTATAAATTCTAAACCTTATACCATAAACACTAAAGCTAAACCTTAATGCTAAACCCTAAACCTTAAAGCTAAACCCTAATTCTAAACCCTAAAGCTAAACCCTAATGCTAAACCCTAAAGCTAAAACTAAACCCTAAAGCTAAACCCTTAATGCTAAACCCTAATGCAAACCCTAAAGATAAAGCTAAACCCAAAAGTTAAAGCTAAACACTAATGCTAAACCCAAAAGCTAAACCCTAATGCTAAACCCTAAAGATAAAGCCTAAACCATAAAGGTAAACCCTAAACCCTAATGTTAAACCCTAAATACTAATCCTAAACCCTAAATAACACTTATTTTTTAATTTTAAACATGTATATACATATATGTATAATTGACAATATACATATATGTATAGTTAAAAGATTAACAATATACATATGTGTATAAATCTCAAGAATTTAAAAAAAAAAAATTAAATCCTTAAAGAAAAAGCTGCGATTTTTCTAAAAAAAAAAAAAATTTGCATTTTTGTTACCTTTTTTTGCATTTTTTTGCTTAGGGAAAATGTGTGGTACAGAATGCTTCTCAAGTTTCTCAAATAGGGTGCTACTTCTCACATGATCCTTATCCTATATATATATAGGGTAGGGATCCTAAGAGAAGTCAACCTTATTTGAGAAACTTGAGAAGCAATCTGGACCACACATTTTCTCAAAGCAAAAAATGCAAAAAAAATGCATTTTTTTTTTGGAAAAATCGCAGCTTTTTCTTTAAGGATTAAATTTTTTATTTTTTATTTAAATTTTTTTTGAATTATACACATGTGTATATTGTTAATATTTTAACTATACATATATGTATATTGTCTATTATACATATATGTATATACGTGTTTAAAATTGAAAAAATATGTGTTATAAATCCTAAACCTTGAACCATAAACACTAAAGCTAAACCTTAATGCGTAAACCCTAAACCCTAAAGCTACACCCTAATGCTAAACCCTAATGCTAAACCCTAAATTTAAACCCAAATTTTAAACCCTAAAGCTAAACACTAATGCTAAACCCTAAAGCTAAAACTAAACCCTAAAGCTAAACTCTTAATGCTAAACCCTAATGCAAACCCTAAAGATAAAGCTAAACCCAAAAGTTAAAGCTAAACCCTAATGCTACACCCTAAATACTATTGCTAAACCCTAATGCTATACCCTAAAGTTAAACCCTAAACCATAAAGCTAAACCCTAAACCCTAATGATAAACCCTAAATACTAATGCTAAACCCTAAAGCTAAACCCTAATTCTAAACCCTAATGCTAAACCCTAAAGCTACACCCCAATTCTAAACCCTAAAGCTAAAACCTAATGCTAAACCCTAAAGCTAAATCCTTAATGCTAAACACTAATGCAAACCCTAAAGATAAAGCTAAACCCAAAAGTTAAAGTTAAACCCTAATGCTAAACCCAAAAGCTAATCCCTAATGCTAAACCCTAATGCTAAACATCAAATACTAATGCTAAACCCTAAATAACACTTATTTTTCAATTTTAAACATGTATATACATATATGTATAAATGACAATATACGTATATGTATAGTTAAAAAGATTAACAATATACACATATGTATAAATCCAAAAAAAAAATTCTTAAAGAAAAAACTGCGATTTTTACAAATATATATATATATAGGGGGCCGCTAGAATGAGAACCACCACGAGTTGTAAGAACCATGAGAACCGCGCCCCGCGGGTGGCCGTCGGCGACGAATTTTTTTTTACACCTAGATCCGTATATTTTAGGGGGGGTGTAAAATTTTCGGTTCAAACGGCGCGCCCGAGGGGGTAGCTTTTTACGCCCAAAGTTTGGGTTTTTTTTAATTTTTCTTTTTTTTTTACCAAACTTTGGGCGTAAAAAACTACCCCCTCGGGCGCGCCGTTTGAACCGAAAATTTTACACCCCCCTAAAATATACGGATCTAGGTGTAAAAAAAATTTCGTCGCCGACGGCCACCCGCGGGGTGCGGTTCTCATGGTTCTTACAACTCGTGGTGGTTCTCATTCTAGTCATCCCCTATATATATATATATATATATATATATATAGGGAGGGGCTCATGCGAGAACCACCCTTATTGTGAGAACCGCGAGAACCAATGTGAACACAACCTAAAATAGCTAAAAAAAAACCCTAAAAAAACCTAACCCCCTCCCCCCCCCCCCCCCCCCAAAAAAAAACCTAAACCCCCCCAAGCTAAAAAAAACCTAAAAAAAACCTAACCCGCCCCCCCCCCCCCCCAAAACCTAAACCCCCCTCCCCCACCCCCCAAAAACCTAAACCCCCCCCCCAAGCTAAAATGCTAAAAACTAAACCCCCAAAAAACCTAAAAAAATCTAAAAAAAATCTAAAAAAATCCAAAATTTTTTTTTTAATTTTTTAAATATTTTTTAGGTTAAAATCGCTACTTTTCGAAGCCAAAAAAAAAATTTTTTTTTTGGGTTCGAAAAGTAGCGATTTTAACCTAAAAAATATTAAAAAATCAAAAAAAAAAATTGTGTGATTTTTAGCTATTTTTAGGCATTTTTGGTGTGTTCACATTGGTTCTCGCATGATCTTCTCCCTATATATATATATATATATATTTGTTTTTTTTTCATTTTTTTCACATTGTTTTTGAATTTTTTTTCTTAGGGAAAATGTGTGGTCTAGAATGCTTCTCAAGTTTCTCATTTAGCCTACTACTTCTCACATGATCCTTATCCTATATATATATATAGGGAGAAGATCATGCGAGAACCACCTCTTATTGCGAGAACCGTGAGAACCAGTGTGAACACATGGCATTTTTGTAATTATATTATGTTTATGCAAAAAAAACACGCGTTCCTTTTTTTTCCAGCGTTCCTTTTTTTCCTTGTCACTGTTGTCTCCATTCTAGGGTTTCAGTAGTTCACCAGTTTATGGTTTCCACACTCGGCTGAGAGGCATTCACGACGGTTTCACGGTGGCGGAGAGTCGTGCACAGTGGTTTTCACCGCATATGGATAGTCGGTGTTCACGTATTTCACGATGGTTGCAGTTGGCACGGTGTTTACGACGGCGGGCGACGGCGATCATGTAACTCACCGGATTTCACGGCGGCGGCAGCCGGAAACGGTGTTTACGGCATCCTCTACATCACCATTTACATCTGATGTTCATCCTCATACATTCTCTGATAATGCTCTGTTTACGGCATCATCTACATAACCATTTACATCTGATGTTCCTCCTCATGCATTCCCTGATAATCCTCCTTATATATCTGATGCGGACATTGTTGGTGACATTGTTAGTCCATTTGCTGATAATACAGTTGATAGTCACAATACACCTACAAATACAGAACATCAAGAGTTGCAATTCATTCGATTTGTGACTAAAGGTATTATGTTTACGGTAAATGATGTATATACTTTGTAAATGATAGTGTATTAAATGATATGCACATGTGCATTATACTTACTGTAAATGATGTTGTATTAAATTATATGCACTATGCATTATGATGATTGTAAATGATATTGTATTAAATTATATGCACATGTGCATTATGTTGAAAATTAGACTATGTCGTTGATTTATGTATTCTGAACAAATGCCTTATGGAGAACTATCCAATTATGTGCAGAATGGTAGCAAACAAATGGTCTTGGGTGGCGGACAACTACAAAAAAATAGGGGAGGTGACTGTGTGGGATTGGCAATGGAAGAACAAGACGACAACCGGGGAGGCAAGGGTAGAGTTTATGGAGCTGTTGGCACTGCTGAGAGACACCAGAATGAAGACGAGTCAAGATGCGCGGGTTGGCACTCGGAAAATAAGTCAACTTTTAATGTTAAAACCGTTAGAGAGGATTTGTGTGTCACAAGCAGGGACCTGTCGAGTGGCTTTGTAATGACCTGGAACGGTTGGGCTACACCTAAAGCCAATATGTTAGCATGGAAAGGCGTCGAAGGCAGGTTACCGACAAAGACGGAGCTGGAAAAAGGGGTAATTCAGACCAGCAACACATTGTGCCCAGTTTGCGAATTCGAGCAAGAAACTGTTGAACACATTCCCATTCTGTGTTTGATGTCGAAAACGCTATGGTGGATGGTCGGAGCATGGCTGGGAGTAAAATATTTACATTCTTACTCAACAATGGCAAATATTTTCTCTTTTTCCTATAATCTGGATTTGATTCAGTTTTTTATTAGTTGTCATAATGTGGATTATCAAATTTACATTTTGAATATGGTTTTTAGTTGTTTTCATATGCATTACCAAACTTAATGTATTGACAGAAAGATGCACATGTGCATACATGTCTTTTGTGTTTAACTTAACATGGTTATTTGATACGGAAAAAAGATGCACATGCGCAATATACGTGTTCTAATAATGCTCTTGTGCACCCATACATATTTTTTAACAACATCCAAGCACCGCTTTGATACGTATATACATCGCTTTAATATACATAATACATCATTTGATATACATAATACATCGACATATGTTTACTATTTTGAATAATGCACATGTGTATCCATACATAATTTATCATATACAACTACTGTCAACCAAATATACCCACACCATATCAGTTAGCCACTTACTACTGCCCAAACCAAAAAAAAAAAAACAAAAAATAAAAACAGAAAAAAACAAACACTACGAGTTTCATGTCATAACATCATATTGTATGTTCCTTTTTCAAGTTGTTGGGCACACCCCCGCACTTCTATTGCTTCAACGCCTCTTCGTCTAACATCTGCTTAACTCTTTCATCAGTTAATCCATGCATTTTTTTTCCATCGGTGATCTACAATGAGCATGTGTATAAACATTAATTTATGATCAACATATAAGATATGCACACGTGCGTCATTATATACATGTACATAAACATTAAATACCTTAATAACACATGTTGACAAATTATGCACATGTGCATATTAACATATTTTGTCAATCTATGCACATGTGCATGACTATATATCACACAGTTATACCTTATTAACATATTCCAAGATGAAATACATGTTCGCATAACTATATATCACACTAAAAAAACACCTAAATAAAACTAAATACCGATTACAAATCATTCATGCATAGGTGAGACTCCTATTCAAAGTTATATGCATCAATATTATCTACCTTGTTAAACTATTATTGCAAACTATGCACACTTGCATATTAACCTGTTATAACAATTTATGCACATGTGCATAACTATATAGATCACAAATTTAGTTTATTATCCTGTTATGTGTAATCATATTATGTCAGGCTATGCACATGTGCATAACTATATATCACACAATTAGACCTAATCAACATGTTCTGTGTAAGCCTGTTCTGTCAGAAAATATGCACATGTGCATATCTGTATGGATCACAACATTACCTTATTATCCCGTTCCGTGTAAGCATATTCTGTCAAAATATGCACATGTGCATAACTGTAGCTATGCACATGTGCATTAACATGACATAACTTATCAACAGTTATAATTCAGTAAAAAAAAAACCTAACACTTACCAAATCAAATTTCGGGTTGCCCATCATATCTAGCATTATTCACATAACATTATTCAGCAAGAAAAACTACATGAACAAACATTACGAGTTTCATGTCATAACATCATATTGTCTGTTCCTTTTTCCAGTTGTTGAGCACACCCCAGCACTTCTATTGCTTCAACGCCTCTTCGTCTAACATCTGCTTAACTCTTTCATCTGTTAATCCATGCATTTTTTATGCATTTTTTTTCCATCGGTGATCTACAATGAGCATACATTAATTTATTATCAACATATAAGATATGCACATGTGCGTCATTATATACATGTACATGTACATAAACATTAAATACCTTAATAACACATGTTGACAAATTATGCACATGTGCATATTAACATATTCTGTCAATCTATGCACATGTGCATGATTATATATCACACAATTATACCTTATTAACATATTCCAAGATGAAATACATGTTCGCATAACTGTATATCACACCAAAAAAACACCTAAATAAAACTAAATACCGATTACAAATCATTGATGCATAGGTAAGACTCCTATTCAAAGTTATATGCATCAACATTATCTACCTTGTAAAACTATTATGGCAAACTATGCACACTTGCATATTAACCTATTATAACAATTTATGCACATGTGCATAACTATATAGATCACAAATTTAGTTTATTATCCTATATGTGTAATCAAATTCTGTCAAGCTATGCACATGTGCATAACTATATATCACACAATTAGACCTAATCAACATGTTCTGTGTAAGCCTGTTCTGTCAGAAAATATGCACATGTGCATATCTATATGGATCACAACATTACCTTATTATCCTGTTCCATGTAAGCATATTATGTCAATATATGCACATGTGCATTACTGTAGCTATGCACATGTGCATTAACATGACATAACTTATCAACAATTATAATTCAGTAAAAAAAACCCTAACACTTACCAAATCAAATTTCGGGTTGCCCATCATATCTAGCATTATTCACATAACATTATTCAGCAAGAAAAACTACATGAACAAACACATAACTACCACATTACATATAGTTCTATCACAACATTCGCCCCTGTTTACTCAAAAAATCATATATATAACACAATTTTCAATAATGCAGATATGAAACATATATGAAATGACTGCTTAAGTGTCATAATCACATAATAACATATCTGAATCGATGATTAAGAGTTGTATTGTCATATACGACTACAAAACAAAGTGTATTAACTTACAATTCACAGAACGGTGCAACAACGAATCGTGATTCCGTTAGACGACATATGTTCGTTTTGCCCTAATTTAGAAATCGAAGACGAATGTGCGATCGATGATTATGTTCTTATTGCACTAATATCGAACATACGATGAATTTTGATGACGAACTAATGATTTTGTGGAACGTCGAACTTGATTTTTTGTGAATCGCTATGATGAATCGAAGATTGTTGATGCTTGTGGGATTGTCGGATGTGATTACTTGATAGATTGTGATTTATTTTTTGTTTGAAGTCCAGATAGGATGCAGGGAGAGAAGCGGCTAATTTACAAGTTTTATCTATTTACAAAATTGCCCCCTGTTCACATTGGTTCTCGTGGTTCTCGCAATAAGGGTGGTTCTCGCATGAACTCCTCCCTATATATATATATCGTTTGATATGAAGAAGATTAAACATGAAGACAATATGAATTACTTTAAAGAGATGGCAACATAAACAACCATGATATAAATTTAAAATATACCTGAATTTATTGATTGAAAATCTTGATTACAAATGATTTCCTTACAATCGGGAGGAGCAACTATAATTTGAAAATCTAAAGATCTTAAACATAGAGAAGTTGATAATACAATTTTTTGGTTTGAGGGTTTTTTCATACATAATAGAAGTTGTAAGAAAAGGTGTGTAGAAAAGTGTGTCTTTCTTCCTTGATCATCCTTCCTTTTATAGATGAAATAAAAGGGTCTTCATAATTGAATTTTGAAAGAGCTTCCGTATGAAATGGCTTTTGTTGAAAAGTTGTTTGTCCATTTTGAGAATTACTTGCACCATGTTTGAAAAATTTGGAAAGTTTCTTGTCTCTTTGTTGAATTATTTGCACCACTTTTGGAAAATAAGAAAAGTAGATTGTCAATTTGTAGAATTATTGGCCACCACATTTTGAAAATAAGAAAAGTAGATTGTCCATTTGTAGAATTATATGTACCTCCTTTTCTTTCACCATCTTTTGTCGGCCAAAGAACAATGATTATTATATGTATTATTATTATTATTATTATTATTATTATTATTATTATTAATTTTTTTTACATCAAATCGTATGGGTCTTGAGAATCTTGAAAAACTTCAGTCTCCGGGGGTGAGTGTTTTGAAGGAGATGGAGACTGTCGAATTTCATTGACTAATTTTAAAATATCTTCTGGAGACTTGCAATCTGAAAATCTTTTAATATACTCTTGATCTTCATCGCTAGCTTTGATTTCTCGAATTGGAGACTTTAGACTTTTTCATATTGAATGGTTAATTCTTTTTAGTACTTGGTAACTGCTTGAGAATTGGCCTTTGTAGTAACAAACTTATTCCACCATTTGCATCTATATTGCCTAAAGAGCAATGGAGGAGAAAGTTCTGAAGGGCTTTCTTCTTGAAAATTGTACGTCCATAAACAAATCCATGGGATTCTGAATACACTCATAAACTGTAAAGTATATTAAAAAATTGGTGTTCCTTCATGTTGAAAATATTCGACAAATCTTGAAAATGCTTCTGAAATCTCCTTAGGAAAAGCTTCTGGAATAATTCCCATATATTTGAACCATTTAACAAACCATCTAGGATAAGTATTTGAAAATTCTTCATCAAATTGGAAAAACCCGAAATGGTCAAAGTTTCTTAGAAAGAATGCATATTCCCATGCATCTTGATAATCATAATAGTCGTATTGAGGATAAGTGCTGAAGCCTGAAAGGGTTTTTGGATTATAGGGCTTAGAATTCCAGTCTTCCAACGATAGGACTCTTAAAATTTTTACTTGACTATAAGCAATCTTAGCAGGATCTTCCTTATTAAAATTGTGTCGAATAACTGCAGATTCTGAATCTACTAAAATTGCTTGATAATACTCTCGGGTCTTGTATTCTCCTTTGAAAAAGTGACATCCTCTTGGATAGATGAAGTCGATTAGAGATAAAAAATTTGGCTAACCTTTTCAACTTCTAAAGGTTCTAAAATTTTGATAATCTTTTTATTTGGGTTAATAGTGTAAGGAATAGTGGCAGGAGAAGATTTTGAAGGAGAGGCTGGTTTAGAAAGCCTTGTGAAAGAAGGGGATTGAATAATGGGTTTTGATTCAAGATTTTGGATAATGGATGAGAATGGAGGTCTAGGTCTAGGCCCTGGGGATAAAGGGGCAAATCTGTTTTGAATATTGGGTAATAAGGGAAATTGTTGTAAATGGGCTGGTCTTGAAGGAGAACCTGGAGAACTTGATAATTGGGACTTTGAGAATTGTTGTTTTGATAATACAATCTTTTTTTAAGAATCATTGCTCATATTCCCTGTAAAAACTCTCTAGATAAAAAATCTGGTAAATAATTGTTTTCACCTTTTATAAATTCTATTTGAAAATCAAAGTTGTTTAATAATGCTTGCCATCTTGCAAAAACTTGTTTTGAAATCAAAATTTTAATATCTTTTTCTAAAATATATTTTGCAGATAAACAATCGATTCTTAATAAAAATGCTTTCATATATAAATCATCTTCAAACTTTTTTATACGTAAAACTATACTTAAAATTTCCTTTTTGATTGTAGAATAATTTTTCTGAGTATCATTCCATGCACCTGAATAATATCTAACTAAAATTTCTTTATTATCTAATTCTTGTTTTAATACTCCCCCGAATCCTAGATCACTTGCATCGGTTTCTACAATTAGTTTTGCATTGGGATGAGGAATATGTAAACATGGTAGACCTTTTATTTTATCTTTGATATGTTTTACTATATCTGTGTGTTCTTGAGTCCATGGTTTTGGATTCTTTTTTAATCTGTCATATAAAGGTTTGCATATAATTCCTAAGTCTTTGAAAAAATCATGAATATAATTTAAACATCCTAAAAATCTTTGCAATTGCTTTTTATCTTTAATTTCATTTGAAAATTTATTTGAAAATTCTAAGCTTCTATTAATAGGTTTTATTGTTCCTTGAATAATATTATGTCCTAAAAATCTTATTTCTGTTTGAAAAAGACTCATTTTAGAAGGTGATACTACTAATCCATTTTTATGAATAATATTGTAGAAAACATTTAAATGTTTAAAATGTTGATCTAAGGAATTTGAGAATATTAATACATCATCAATGTAAACGATAGCATAATTTCCTAATGGTAAAATAATATCATTCATTATATTTTGAAATTCTGAAGGAGCATTTTTTAATCCAAAAGGCATAACATTCCATTCATAGTGTCCAAAGGGTACATTAAATCCAGTTTTATATCTATCTTCTTCAGCAATTTGTACTTGCCAAAATCCAGACTTCATATCAAATTTAGAAAATATTTTAGAATCATAAATCTTTTTTAATAAATCTCTTTTATTTGGTATAGGATATCTAATCCACTCTAAAACTTTATTTAATGGCTTATAATTTATAACTAATCTAGGAGCTCCTCTTTCTATTTCTGCACTATTTTGAACATAGAAGGCAGAGCAAGACCAGGGGGATTTGGATGGTCTTATCAACCTTTTATCTAATAACTCTTGTATTTCTTTTTTACAATATCCTTCTAACTCTTGAGACATATGTATAGCTTTAGATTTTGTTGGAATATTTTTCTCATTAAAATCTTTAATATAAGGTAATCTTACAACATGTTGTTTTCTTTCCTAGAAAGCATTTGGAATATTTGCACAGACATTATCTTTAAATTTCTTCTCAGTTTCTTGTATTCTTTTTATAATTAATTTATCTTGCAATTGACTCTTAATTCTAACATGATCAATTTCTTCAATTAAAAATTCCTTTTGTTTTTCTTTTAAGCTTAAAATATTTATTTGTTTAGAAGTAATTGGATGGGCAAATTCAAAACACATCTTTTTATTTAATACATTAATACTTATTCCTTTTTCTTCAACCGTGAAAGGATATAATTGAGTTATAAATGGGAGTCCTAATATAATTTGAGATGTTAAATCTTTTACTAAAACTAATTGAGTTTTGTAACAATAATTTTCTTTGCAAATATGAACATTTGATAGTTTGTATTGAATATTTAATGGGTTTCCATTGGCTCCAGATAGTCTATATGTAGTCTTTTCATAGTATTTTGTGGGTATTAATTGTCACACCCCCAAAATACCACCTAGGGAATGTCCCTTTTAGGCGTGTGACGTACCAACAATGAGCCACTAATTACATTGAACCCATACAAGTTAATAAATCAAACTCCTCAATTAATAAAATACCATCATCAAGTTTAAATGGAAACCAATATGTTCAGTGGAAGTAAATAGTAAACCAATGTTAAACAGTTTCAAAACCAATGTTTAGTATCAATGAATCAATCACATGAATCCCTCCAGTCGACCCATGCCCACTCTAGCTTCTCCAGACAGCAAGTTCCCAAATCCAAGATATCTAACGTCCTGCAAGCACGCAGCAAGTGTATCGGACAACGCTGGTGAGTTCATAGTTTTACGAAAACATGAGTTACCAAGTGTTTAGTTAATCCATTGAATTTAAACCCGAAAGTAATGTTGATAATACCCCGAATACAAGACGGCTTCTGATTTACATTGCCCTTTCTCCAATGCTCCTATCAAAGCATTGGTCATGACTAGGTCATTAGTTCAACACCCGTCCTCCAGTTACGGGGTGAGGTTGCCAAACCTAAGTAGCACTACTAACTAATACCATGTTACCTCCCCGGTAACCAAACAACACGGAGGGACTTTAAATGTGATAGGATGAGTATATTATCCAACATTCCTGTTTTTACCCAAAAGACTTATCCCTCCCCAGGATACCCACTGACTGTCCCAACCACCGGGACGCATGCTCAAGAGAGATGAACTCACCTTAGTTTGCTCGATATGTTATCGTACTTTCAACGTTAATTAATGGTTAAGTCTGTTACTCGTGACCTAAGGTAAAATGTCATATCAGTGAGTAAACGATTGGGGTTGTGCAATACCCTAAGTGTCCAAACAAGCCCGATGTCTAATGCAATGATTTTAGGCATACAATAACCCAACACGTAGTGAATTACTCATATTTTCCGTTTTGAGATATTAGCCCCACATCCAATTGACATTGCATATTTAACACCCGTTCTTATAAATCAAGGTTTAACGTATATTTTGGGAAAATAATCATATAATTAATGATCACATATACATCGGAAATACGGTTTTATTAAAACTTTTACCAATCATAAGTTATTCTACATAACGTGATCAGGTTCGTCGTTAAAAATTTACAACGAGGCATTGTGCGGAAGCATGTGTCTTTATCGTGTTCGGTTCTTCATTGAGCTTGATCGTCTTTCGGCATCCAAAATGTACCTACATTTCATAAACATGAAATGATTTAGTCATACTAGGATTAAAACGTGTTTAAACGAGTCCGGTAACAAATATGAAAGGAGAAATCCCGACGTTAATCTCTTGATATCAAAACAAAAATTTCAACCTGGTCTCCACCGTAACTTACGGTGTCACCGTAAGTTACGGTGGCCTCTGAAATGATATTCCCCCACCGTAACTCAGGGGTGTTTCACCGTAACAAGTTCAGCCCCACCGTAACTTACGGTGGCACCGTAAGTTACGGTGGCCCCTGCATTCCAGCTTTCCATTTTGCCGTTTCTGATACGAAAACTTCCGTATCTTTCAAACCGCGTGTCCGTTTGACCTACCATTTCTTCCTACGTGTTTGTAATTTAATTCTCCATCAAATGGAGTTAAAATCCGACATTTGGCTTAATAAATTTTGAGACTTCTAAGCCTTCGCCTCGTTACCTTTTTACCGAATTTTAACCCGTTTACGCATTTTATCAAACAAACATATCTATTTGATTCTATATCTCCTAAACTTTTTCAAATTAATGTTACCTACGATATTAGGTTCTAATCATAGGTTTATTACACCATTTAAACCCATATTCGCTCGTATGCTTATTTTGACCCGTTAAGGGTATTTAAGCACTTTCGAACCTAAAATCGCTTTTCATACTTATTCAAAGTATTGACTTGATTATAAAACTTGTTTTCAAGCAACTTCTAAGGGTTGCTTGCTTAATTTCACCTACAAGGGTGTTTTGGCCATTTTTAACTCTTCTTTTACGACGAAGGGCTTCCTTAAGCCATGTACGGCCAAAATCTCATTTTTAACCAAATCTTGTTTTCAAAACACTCTGTCTATAATTTAAATCCTTCGGTTTACCTTTTAAGGTAACCGAATTTCCCTTTTTACTTTACCTAACTCTCATAGAATTTCAAGTTCTAAATGATGAGTTGATCTATTATACATACCTGGCTCGAATCAACTTATTAATCTGATTTTACTACCTTGCTTTGAAATTGTTAACTAAGAAATATGCGAGTACCCATTGGATATCTATTCCTGTAAGCATATAACTCGACAAAATCATTAGTCGATATTGTCAAAAGGTGGTGTCTACACCTTTTGACCCGTTTGGCCAAATTGACCGATTATATTAGCGATATGTCGTTTACTATCACCTCGTATATATGACTCGCTCCGATTTACACCGTGCGGTCACTTTACTTATAATTCCATTTCATAACACTTTTTGGCCTACTATGGCTTACGTCATAATTATCTTTTTCATAACATGACAAAAGGATATTCTGAAATATTTGACTAGTGTAAGATATACTTACCTTGCATCCGAATTACGCTTTTCCTTCATACTTGCTTCGTTCGACCCGCTTCCTTTCCAAGCCTCCACCTAGCTTGTCAAGCGTCAAACTATAATCATAATTCGTAAGACGGTTATATTAGTCATCATTAATTATGACTATTCCATCTTACGTATTTTCTATCAAAATTATCATTCGATCTTATTAATGGTCGGTTTGACTTTTTAAAAGTCAAATCACCAATTAACACTTATGATTGCACTATCAAGTTCACAAGACTCAATTAGGCACATTATCAACACTTAGTTCTCATTTAGGCATTTTAACAAACACCTAATGTGCATAATTTTACATATTTACTAACTAGTTCATAACTAATTATTTTCACCAAGATTTACATAAAAAATCTAACCTCTATTTCTAGTGTTCATGAACTATATCAAGAACTTGTATCATAACAATCAATATTCATCAATTTAACATTCTAATCCGAATGTTCATCATATTGTAAATAAACCCACTTAGCACATAATAGGGTAATTACCAAATCCCTAGTGTTGACACCAATTCATCAAGTTTTTCAACTAGGGTTTGTTTCTAAACGAAGATTTCATAATAATAACACTCATAGATTCAACATTGATTTCAGAATTTCGATTATGATTGTTCATCATAATCTCAAAGTATCACTAAATCATAAAATTCAACATACCTTGTGATCCCCTCGACTAGGTGATCATTAATATGTGTTCATGCATCCGATTCGGGCTAAATTTGACCTTCAATTTGCTGGATCTTGTTGAGTTAGGGTTTTTGGCTCCTGGGAGCCTTTTCTTGGTCGACCAGAACACGCACCACACACACTTGTGTGTATGTGTTGTGTTATTTTATTTAGTTTAATTAAAACCATTTTCAGGTTATCCCATTTTGGTCCCTCATGTTTGGTTAGTTAATTAAGTAGGGCATAACCTACTTATTTCTAACAATATTCCCCACTTACTAACTAGGTTAAATATTCCTAGTTAACTTAATGGGTTCGGGAAGTCATAACCCGTTTTATTTTAAGTCCCATTAACTCGGGCTTCTTATAACATTGTTTTCTCCAGCATTTATTAAATTTTATAACTAATATTAGGATTGTTTGTCTAAGTCCTAATATTCACCGGGTAAATTTTACCACTAACACTATTTTACCCGTTCATTATTATTAACGTGGTTTAATTACCAAACCCGTTTTCGGGGTGTTACAAGTCTACCCCCCTTAAAGAGGTTTCGTCCTCGAAACCTTTTCTTACATAATTCATTGAGTTTAAACTCAACGCATTCTACCCGAGAAATTACTTATACTTTTTAACCAATCGTTAGTATTACCCGAAAAGTATGGTAACATCTTTTTGGTTACTAATTGTCTACATATCTCATACGACATAGTGTAACTACGAAATAACGTAATCTCGTTATTTCCACTAGTT
Organism: Helianthus tuberosus; assembly: GCA_030545235.1. Classification (NCBI taxonomy): domain Eukaryota; kingdom Viridiplantae; phylum Streptophyta; class Magnoliopsida; order Asterales; family Asteraceae; genus Helianthus; species Helianthus tuberosus. Next base: position 181,754,882 of record CM060393.1, on the reverse strand, counting down.
TAGTTAACTTAGTGATATCCATCGCTTTCATATACTATCGAATTCCTTATGAATCCGTTACTTTGACCCGTTTAAAGGTCTTTAGTGAAATCTTTCACTTTCAGCAACAATTTCTTTTGTTTTAAAATTCATTTATTCGGTTTAGTTATACCGAATCCACCGCTTACTAGCAAACCAATTTTTTTTTTGAATTACTGGCCTTAACCGGTCTTACTAGCTAGACTTATTAGTCCCGTTACTTTTCACCGCTCGCTTGGTTATAATGTGATTTTACTTCACATTACATTTCCTAACCGTGATCGTGTCACATCGTGTTTAGTTTGTATCAACCTTTCATTTTCGAAAATATCACTTTTCGAATATATCGTCTTGCGCCTATCAGTGTCAAGACTTGTATCTTTCATGCTTATTATTTAAATTCCTATCAGAATTTATGTTTGTAAAAACGTTATTTCTTACTAAAACCGAAGTTTTAGTTTTAGGATCTTCTCTTTAACTTTTGTCAATTATCCATACCAGGATATTGACAGTCCATCATTTATTCTTTTACAGTCTTAGTTTTACGCGGGGATTCTCAACCGATTCCCTCGCTTTATCTAATTAACCCATAGGTTTTTATCACTTAGCCTTATGGGCTATTTTGATAAGACTTTCACCTCTTTAGGGCGAAGTCCTTATAACTTCTTTCTATTTATGACCCGTGGGTCGTTTTAGTCCCGTAGATCTTTCATTTGTTTATAACCCTAAAGGTTATGTTGATCCCGTAGATCCCTCCTTACTTATGTCATTCTTAAAATACATGTTTGGTGTCAAGGCACCCTGTTTTTGTTCGAAGAATCATTTGGTTTCAAGCTTAGGTCCCGTTAACCTTAATTGTAGTTTTGATGGCTATAATTGTTTTCTTTCGGAAAATTTTCCGATTTTATGACTTCTCATGTCATTTATGCGTCAGTTCTTCTTATGCTTACTGTTCGGTTATAGTCTGGTTTTATAAAAACGTTTTAAAACCAAGTTCACTATAACCAGTGGCTCTGATACCAAACTATCACACCCCTAAAATACCACCTAGGGAATGTCCCTTTTAGGCGTGTGACGTACCAACAATGAGCCACTACTTACATTGAACCCATACAAGTTAATAAATCAAACTCCTCAATTAATAAAATACCATCATCAAGTTTAAATGGAAACCAATATGTTCAGCGGAAGTAAATAGTAAACCAATGTTAAACAGTTTCAAAACCAATGTTTAGTATCAATGAATCAATCACATGAATCCCTCCAGTCGACCCATGACCACTCCAGCTTCTCCAGACAGCAAGTTCCCAAATCCAAGATATCTAACGTCCTGCGAGCATGCAGCAAGTGTATCAGACAACGCTGGTGAGTTCATAGTTTTACGAAAACATGAGTTACCAAGTGTTTAGTTAATCCATTGAATTTAAACCCGAAAGTAATGTTGATAATACCCCGAATACAAGACGGCTTCTGATTTACATTGCCCTTTCTCCAATGCTCCTATCAAAGCATTGGTCATGACTAGGTCATTAGTTCAACACCCGTCCTCCAGGTACGGGGTGAGGTTGCCAAACCTAAGTAGCGCTACTAACTAATACCATGTTACCTCCCCGGTAACCAAACAACACGGAGGGACTTTAAATGTGATAGGATGAGTATATTATCCAACATTCATGTTTTTACCCAAAAGACTTATCCCTCCCCAGGATACCCACTGACTGTCCCAACCACCGGGACGCATGCTCAAGAGACATGAACTCACCTTAGTTTGCTCGGTATGTTATCGTACTTTCAACATTAATTAATGGTTAAGTCTGTTACTCGTGACCTAAGGTAAAATGTCATATCAGTGAGTAAACGATTGGGGTTGTGCAATACCCTAAGTGTCCAAACAAGCCCGATGTCTAATGCAATGATTTTAGGCATACAATAACCCAACACATAGTGAATTACTCATATTTTCCGTTTTGAGATATTAGTCCCACATCCAATTCACATTGCATAACAATAATCAGTCAAGTTATTATCACTTTAACATATACTGACCAAAATGAAAGACCACCAAACATATCTAATTAATTAAATTCCAGTACGTCACAAAGTTTAGGCAAATGGATTCACTTTAATATCATTATCTTTGTAACATAAGAAAGTAATAATTTGGAGGTACCTGTTTGTACAGAATATAAATATATCATGACACACTATACTTTCCTAATTAAATAGGAACATGAGCGGCCAAACTAAGTCACCAGCAAAGCAAATATGATCATCCTTTTTTTAATAAAATCGGCCCACCATCAAACAAGACTTCCGACCCATCATAGGTTTAGAAATCCATGTTCATAATATTGTTTGGTAACCGACCCACTTTATATTCAAATGTGAATGTCATATTTAGTTCACATTATGTCTGTACTCTTTAAAAACAATCAGGTATACATAAATTCAGATGATGTCAGTCAAGAAATCGGCCCATGTGCACACCTTTCAGTCATTTAATGAATTCCACTGAAGTTATTTTGTTAATAAAATTAAATTGTTTCTTTTCAATAATCAAGAAATTGGCCCATGTGAATAAAGGAATACAAGTTCTGCCCATATATAATCACATATTTGAATCCCTTTATAATCAGCAAACATGTGCCGACCACTTGAACTAGACAAGTCCGACACTATGATTAATTCATATTATATCATGTGCAGACCATTTAAAGCATTAACTCACACCATGACAACGAGAACCATGCAATCGATCATAACAACATGTTCACAATTTCAATCATAACACCAGATTATATATATATATATCATTCGTTTCTCACAAGACATCATGCAAAATCTACTTTCAGATCACCATTCGTAGATTATTAACAATTGTTTCAAAACAGATTTCACTATCATATGTTACCCTATCGTTCATTAACGTGCTAATCGGCCATAAGTAACATCATAATATCGACATCCAATTTCTCATAGCATACTCATCATTAAAATACATCGTTTGCACTTTACATTAGAAACCATACAACTGTAATATGCATCTTTCGGATTATCAACTATCATCACCAACAAAATTCCCTATTATCGAAACAGGTCATCATCATATATTAATTATGTCCGACTGGATTTAATACGGTTTACAAGCAAAACCCTAAGATCATGCTTGGAGTCTAAACATACAACACATATTCACAAATCATACGCAAATAGTATAACTACTTTTATAACTAAATGATGAGTGGAACATACCAATCAAAAGATTATAGCTAGGGCAGAAGGTTAAGAGGGAGAAGGGGATTATCCACCGCCGTTGCAAACTCAAGGAATGTAGGGTTTTTTATTTTTGATTTAGAGGTTCACAAGGAGTTACGTATAATTGCATATATCCTGTTAACTATTAAAATAAACTAGGGTACTAAAGTTGAGGGTAAAAAAGTTGTGAGGTTAAATCGCAAATAATGAAAAGTTTTGGGTTTTGTGTGGTAAAAATTTTAAAAGATGAAATGCTTTTGGGTTAAAAAGTAAAAAATCAAAATTTTTTTGAAACCCCCCCCCCCCCCCCCAAAGCATGAGACGTAACACCCTCATGCACAAAAGTATATAACCAAAACACACGAAAAGCAAGTTGGGCTCAAGTAGATTGATCCGAAGTGTGGGTTGTTTAGAACGTGAATAAGTAGCCCACTACATGTGCGGCCCAAGATTAACGAGGTCGTCCTGTGATACTTAACCGAGTCATTCTGCGTTAGATTAACGGAGTTATCACAGAATAAAACATTAGAGAGAGATAACGAGAAGTAAATATCGTAAGATAGAACGTTACTGACCTTAAGAGTTCAATTGTCACATTAATCCTTCTTGAATACAATTCATGTCAGCACCACTATCAATCATGACAACTAAAGATAATCGAAATTCATTATTGACTATTATATTTAACTTAGTATACCATTTTTGAGAAGTTAATCCTTTTATGCGATTTATTTTTTCTACATTTTCAGTATCATTTTTAGTATTGTTATTGCTTTCTTCATCCTCGTTATTTTTCCCTTTTTCTAATTATTTAATTTGTAATTTTATTTCTCGAATTTCTTCTTTAATGTTTTTTTAATTCTATTTGTAAATCCGTTATTGTGACTGGATTTTCTTTTATTTGTTTCGTTTGAAATCTTTGACATATTTCATTAAAATTATATGCTTTTGTTTCTTTTTCTATTGGTAGTTTATATTTTTCTTTTAATTGTTTTAAATATACTTGTTTTACTTCTTTATCTTCAATTTTTTCTCATAATTCAAATAGGTCTTTATTATCTGTTGTTAGAGAGTTTATTGTACCATCAATTTCACAAATACAAGGACCAACGCATTCACACACATTGTCTTCTGAACTACTTTCTGAATTAGAATCTTCAATATAATTTAAATCATTATCACTATAATCTGAAATACTATTTTCACTTGAATTATCATAAATAAGTATTTTATTTATTTGTTCTTTTAATTCATCAGAAATATTTAATTCATTTATCTTTTTCTTAGTATAACAATCCTTAGAATAATGTCCTTGTCTGCCACATTTATAGCAAATAACAATATCTTGTTTTCCTTTTTTCTTTTGAAAATCAGTCTTATCTTTATAATATTTTTGTTTATTTTTAATATATGGTTTTCTTTTATAATTCTTTTTGATAAATTGTTTAGGAATTGTTCTTTTAGGTTTAGAAGGAGTTTTAAATGGTTCAAATCCATATTGTTGACAAAAACTTCCTAGTTCTTTATGACCTTGGATTCCATCCTTTTTTATTTTTTCTTTTAATCTTAAATCATTACATATTTTTAATCCTTCTTGATTTATAGAATTTATTATTTGACCATAAGATAAGTCTCTATAAGGAATACTATTATTAAAATCTTTTTAATTTTTTTTCTTATTCTTTCTGCATATAATTTTGGTAACCCAGCTATAAATCTTTCTTTCCAATAGGCTTCTCTGCTATTTTCTCTAGTCATAACTTTTGAAAGGAAAATATCTTTATACCATCTAAAATCTTGTAATTTTCTACATGTCAAATTTAATAATATTAAAGAATTTCTTTCTTGATAATCTGTTGGATTTCCAATAAAATGTTGGTTTATAGCAAATACTAGAGTATTAATTATATCAGGTATTTCAGTTGGTGTTTGAACATTATTTTCTGTTTTAATAATTATTTTTTTTTGCATTTTTAATCATATGTTTTTCTTCTTCTGTGAGATACTTATCCCACCAGCCTTTTAAAATTCCAGTAAAACCACATCATCCCCAACTTGAAATGGAATTTCGTCCCCGAAATTCACCAGTTGCATCGGAATTGATTCAACAGATTCGTATGATTGCGGATACTTAGTCTCGAGTTCTTACGAACTCTCATAATTGGAATTTAACAGTGCTCGCAAACCTTAACCTCCTGGGGCATGATTTCAATAGGCACCTTGACAACTGCAACTTGACGTTAGACTCAGACTCTAAGAAGGTATCACAAGCGTTTCGTCGGACAAACACTGCCTTAGACTCGCTACATAAATGACATCATGAACGTTACCCAATTCATCGGGTAACCCAAGTTTTAGGTTACGTGACCGATTCTTTCCAGAATTCCGAATAACCCATCGTAACGTAAATTAAGCTTGTCCCGCTTCCCAAGCGTACCACACCCTCCCAGTGTGGGACTTTCAACACAATACGATTGCCTACAGCGATCTTCCAGCGTTTCCCAAGTTTATAAGCTTTCCTGACGGTCACACGTTGTCGCCCATCGACTCCTGATCCAAACAACCTTCCCAAGAGTTTCGAGTACAAGTCCTGGACCCGTGTTTAGGTGGTCATCCACCTCAATCCACAAAGAGATTGGCATTATCATCCAATCAATGCCCCAAGCAGAGTTGTCTGAATACTAGAAGGGTAACAACTACAGTAGAACTCAGCCAAAAGTATACGTCCTTCCAATTTACACCAAGTTATTCTCACACATACTCTCAGCATGTCTTTGAGTGTCAGGGGGGTTGTTTACTCAAACCGTTCATCCTATGTTGATAAGTAATATTCATGTCTATACGTGAGTCAAGGGTGTTGTGTATCGCTTGTCATAAATCAGGTATAGCTCAAAATAGGAGGTAATAGGAGTTGGCACCTCATTCCTATAAGCCGCCTCTTTCAGAGGAACATTCGCAACTTGTGAAGACTCGCCAGTTCCTTGTTTGCAAGCAAGTGTGTTGGTAACGTGAGACCGTTAACGATCACCTAGGTGATAATGTTTCCATTTCGAGTTGTAAGTAGACTAGCGACAAAGTCCATGGCAGTCTGTTCTCATTTCCATATATGTGCTCTGATTGCTAATATCCCACCTTGACTTTCCCACATGTCAAACATCGTTCCCATGCGTAGCTATGTGGGCCTTCATGCCCGGTCACCCACACATGGTCTTCAGGTTTTAATACATCCTATCTAAACTCCGATGAATAGGATATTTGAGACCCGTGTGCTTCGCCTGCACCAGTTTCCCAAGGTTGCTTCCCCATGCCCCGCATGGGTTAATCTTGAGAACTCTCTTCCTTCAGTTCTTCAGTTTGAGCAAGGCGAGTCTGATCAGGCCTGCTTAGAGTCGATAGCAGGCTACAAAGCTCGTGCACGTCCAGGTTTCACCGTCGTATTCATTCAAAAGTTCCATCCAGCGGTGCCATCACATGTTTAGCTCACATGGGAGGCCCTTGTGATCGGTCTAGGTAGTGCATTTGGTACCGTCTAAGTAATGCCTCCAACTTAAAACTAAAGACCAGGGCTTCCACCGCAGGTCGTGACTCGTGCAGTTCTTCCTGTAAGTCCATTACGTAAGTCATCACTTTCTCGTGTTGCGTCGGTGTGTAAACATTGCAGAGTTGGGATTCGAAAGCTGAAAAGACGTCCTCCTGTTTTGTCTTTCACGAACACAGCACCCTAGTGTGCTAAATATATTTTAGCTGTGCGATCTTCGAAAATCCTGTGGTGAATCTACGATAGAGTCTAGTGTGACCAAGAAATTGCTGCATCCTCGATGGGATCTTTGGTGCCGAACAATATCTAACGAAATGGGTCTTTAGCGAGATCCACGTGTATTCCCACTTCGTTGATCATATGACCAAAAAGGTATCTCTCGAATCCAGAAGTTACCTTTAACAAGACTTCGCGCGGAGTGGCTCCTCCCTCAAGAGCTCAAAAATATGATACAAATGCCGCCCTTGATGTTCCTTCCTCTTGGAAATGATCCAGAACGTCATCCATAAATACGGTCGATTCATGTGGCCATAAAGCTGCTGGTGTGTTGATTAACTCAATGGTCATGGTGTACAAAGTCGCAATGGCCTTATTGCGTTTGATATGCCGTTTCAGGAACATTCTCCTCTTGGTCTTCCGTCAATACATGGTCGACGCAAGCAGTTCTTGATTGTCACCTTGCTTAGTTCTGGATAATTAGTACACATACAAAAAGGCTTTATCTTCCCGAATATAGTTGTGGCTCCCCAAAGCGAACAAAAACTATGTCCAATAAAACTCCTGTCCAACAGTTCCTGTAGATAGTCCTTGCAACCCTCCTGGTGCAAGACGGTATGTAGCACGAGTAATCAGGGGTGCCCCAGTCGTGAGATCAAACTGAGACTCTGCCTAACAGTGGTGGAAGTAAATCTGAAAGCTCCTCGGGTAGCACACTGAGAGGAAACACGAACAATTGGTAGATCCTCGATCCTCTTTTCCTTAGCCTGAACATTAGTAACGGTTGCTAACGTAGCGGGGTGATCCCTCCGTAGACACTTCTGGGCCTTCATAGTTGATATGGCACTAACCTTTGCACCACTCTGTTGCTTTAGAACAAATAACGATTCTCCACACAAAATTTTCTCCTCACAAGGTATGTCTGCGCGATTTCTGAATACCCAATCCACACTAACTACTGCATTGTAACCATTAGGGGTAGTAGAAGGAAGGTCGATGTCGAACACCTGTCCCCCAAGGTCGAGTTTGCATCCCAGCGAACATATAAGGCTTCAATTGACTTGCATCAGCCGACTCCACAATAGGGTCGGTTTCAAGAAGCATCATGGTTAAACAGAACAGAGACGAAGCGAATAGCTACCCATCAAAGCTATCGTGTTGCGATTACGCCTGGTATAGCCTATGACAATACTAAATGTCCTTCCATGAGCTTCATTTCCAATGTTGTTTTCGTCACGAGAATTTCCTGTACTGCCGTCGTTCCCTTGGTTGTCGTCACCTTGACTTAACATAGTCAATCCTTGTCGAGGTCACCTTTGTTTCCATACTGTAAGCTACGATCACGAGTACCTTGATGTTGCCGCAACTGTTGTCTCTAATATTGTTGCCTGTAACGGTGTCCTGCGTCCTTTCACCAACAAGGTCCATCTTTTCACATTCCGTGCCACGTCCTAAGGCACTACTCATGGTGCGGGCGGTTACATAGTCCGCTCCACAGTCAATCGTCATCGATTTTGTCCCGATTGGTTCATAAGAGTCGACTCCCATGAGTCGCTGGCTGGGGTTAAGGATTCGATTGGAGTCAAATCGCTGTTTTTCGTTGCCGGTAACTAGGTTCGTTCAAATGATGAAGTCGGTAAGGTACTACGTTTACCCTCTTGTCCATCGTTCTTGCAAGTTGACTGAGTAATACACGGTATGTCGCGAGAGTGTTGCAGAAGTGATCGCACTTCGGGATCTAAGGCGTCAACACGCTAAGTTCTATCAAACAAAGATAGGTGAGGAAAGTATAGTCCAATCATTTGACACTGAGCCATCCAACTCAGGGACGTTCGTACTAGCACCTAACATTCTACACAGTTCGCTAGGCGTTCAGATGTGTGATCAGGTGATACTCGATAGCAACGAGATTCGTAAGGATTCAGAAAGGGGTGAAAAGATCATGTTCGAGTAGGAGACAATCACTTCTATGACTCCTATAGACTGTTGTGTTCTAACATAACATCAATTAACAGAGCGGAACCCCTCTCATACTCGTTAAGCCTCACTGGGACTCACATGCACCCCACATTATTATTATGTGTGCACCGATAATAATAAGGTAATTTGCATGCTTATCTCAGTGCCTCTTAACTCGCGCTAAAAGGTTCCCCGAATTCGAGCAATAAGACAGATGACACCACAACATAGATCATGAAAGTTCAAGAAGAGTCGCACTCTTAAAACACATAACAAGGGTTGGTAACATAGAAGTTCATACTGCAGTGCTAAGTGTGCATTCACGTGTGATGTTATTCATAAGCAAACACTAGATATACTGTGCAATAGTAAACGAGAAACGAACCTTGCAGTCTGGTGCTGAGTGTCATGGTCGATTTCGGATCTGTTCGGTTATAGTCTGGTTTTATAAAAACGTTTTAAAACCAAGTTCACTATAACCAGTGGCTCTGATACCAAACTGTCACACCCCCAAAATACCACCTAGGGAATGTCCCTTTTAGGCGTGTGACGTACCAACAATGAGCCACTACTTACATTGAACCCATACAAGTTAATAAATCAAACTCCTCAATTAATAAAATACCATCATCAAGTTTAAATGGAAACCAATATGTTCAGCGGAAGTAAATAGTAAACCAATGTTAAACAGTTTCCAAACCAATGTTTAGTATCAATGAATCAATCACATGAATCCCTCCAGTCGACCCATGACCACTCCAGCTTCTCCAGACAGCAAGTTCCCAAATCCAAGATATCTAACGTCCTGCGAGCATGCAGCAAGTGTATCAGACAACGCTGGTGAGTTCATAGTTTTACGAAAACATGAGTTACCAAGTGTTTAGTTAATCCATTGAATTTAAACCCGAAAGTAATGTTGATAATACCCCGAATACAAGACGGCTTCTGATTTACATTGCCCTTTCTCCAATGCTCCTATCAAAGCATTGGTCATGACTAGGTCATTAGTTCAACACCCGTCCTCCAGGTACGGGGTGAGGTTGCCAAACCTAAGTAGCGCTACTAACTAATACCATGTTACCTCCCCGGTAACCAAACAACACGGAGGGACTTTAAATGTGATAGGATGAGTATATTATCCAACATTCATGTTTTTACCCAAAAGACTTATCCCTCCCCAGGATACCCACTGACTGTCCCAACCACCGGGACGCATGATCAAGAGAGATGAACTCACCTTAGTTTACTCGGTATGTTATCGTACTTTCAAAATTAATTAATGGTTAAGTCTGTTACTCGTGACCTAAGGTAAAATGCCATATCAGTGAGTAAACGATTGGGGTTGTGCAATACCCTAAGTGTCCAAACAAGCCCGATGTCTAATGCAATGATTTTATGCATACAATAACCCAACACATAGTGAATTACTCATATTTTCCGTTTTGAGATATTAGTCCCACATCCAATTCACATTGTGAAGAAACACTAGATAAATGGTCGGAACCGAGATATCTAGGGGGTTTGAATCCGCATAAAAAGGTTAGCTCTCTCTCGATTGATTCAGTTACAGCTGGTCTTCTTCTCCGAAGTTCTGCAAAAAAGAGCACTGTTAGCCTCGCCAAGGGGAGAAGAGGGTTCTCTCCTTGACCCAACTCCGGTGTGAGAATAAGTATGGGTAATGAAGAAGAAGAAATATTTGAGAAGTGGGTGTAATCTGAATTCATACCTGGGTTATTTCTCATATTTATAGCCGGGAGTCATTTTAGGCGGGAAAACCCGTTAGTGAAAAATTAACGGAAGATGCTAACCCCGTAAGCGGTTACATTTCCTTCCGTTTAAGTTCTTTGATCCGACGTGAGAGCACACGGATCGTGGTCTTGATCGAAGGCTGGGGCTTTGCCACGTGTAAAGTGATTAAGTGGAGATTACTCTCCAATTGCATGCCTTCGTTGTGATTTCAGGGGTGCCTATGGTAATGACACGTGTCCAGACGGTTATAACCGTTTGGGTGGTGCACGATTGCATTCCTTCTGGAATATTACTGCTGTAATCTGGTGTGACACCTTACCATATGGAAACAGATGAATAAATCCCAAGTCTGGGTAAAATAATATCCAAGTCTGGATATTTGGGCGGAAATATCGATCCCAGGAATTTTATCCTTTTCTAATGGGAGAAAGCGCAAGGATTTATGTTCTCCTTTGGGCGCACGATTATAGATTGCTGATTTCTTTCTTCCTTTTGTAAGACCAGTGCGCGGCCGCGCAAGGTTAAAAGGTTAAAAAGCCAGGTTGTGGTATGGTCTCAAATACTTATTACGAAGTTTTTGGGACCTTACCCCTTCAAGTCCCCCCAGTCTAGTGTTGTACTTATGCAAATAAGTGGAGCACTGGACTTATGAGAGGGAAATGCTTTTTGGGCGCGAGAAATAAGAAAACTTCTGGACGAAGATTCATTTTGATCTTTGTAAATATTTTTTGAAAATCTTTGACTTTTAATGAGACTGGTACAGTAAATTGAGTGACAATCTGTCATTGTCAATTGTTTTTTACTGTCCGTGTTTTACACGCGCGCGTGTAGAAGCGTGTGTGTCTGACATTTACTTTTTTCTGCTGCTTGGGGGACTGTGATACCCGGAAAAGTTGTTGTGACGGTTACCGATGTTATTTATTGCGATGAGTATATATAACGTTTGGGTAACCTCTTCTGTGTAATCATTGTTTTGTCGAAAAGCTTTTCATTCCTTTTTGCTTGAGAAGAAAAAATTCCATCATTCGTCCTCTTATGTCAATCGGAGAACATCAAGAAGATCTTGTTGAAGAGATGTCGACTGAACTTCCAACGTTGAAGTGGCCTAGGGCATCCTTTGATGGTTTGATTCGGAATCTCAAATTTCCAGAAAACTGGGGTGCTCTATACCCTGAGGAGGGACAGACAGCGGCGGATGCTCCGGCTAGGTATATTACCCTCTTTTGGGATTTTTTCTGTGATGGTAACTTTCGCTTGCCTGTTACTAGATTTTTTCTTGAAATCCTTGGGTTTTACAACCTGCATTTCTCCCAACTTCACCCAATTGGCATGGTTAGGGTTCGACATTTCGAATTTGTGTGTCGGACAATGCATGTTGAGCCGACCGTTTCCCGATTTAGGGTTTTCCATCAGATGCATTGTACCCAAGGGTTCTATTCGTTTGTTCAGAGGGCTTCTGCAAAGAAGATTCTACATCAACCCCCAAAATCTTTTCATGATTGGAAGCAGAAATTCTTTTTTATCAAGGCCGGAGTAATTCCGGTGAGGATGGTTCTCAGGGGGAAGGAAGATGTTCCGATCGAAACCCTTCAGACTCCGGTTGATGAAAAATGGTATCAGGATTTGAAGGATGTGCCCAATATTGCATTGCCGGAGAAAGCTCTTGTCGGAGCCGGCATGAGTTTAAATTGGAAAATGGAGCGTGATGACAAGCCCGTATACACGGAGGATGGTCATAGTAAGTTTGGGGCTTTTCCACTCTTTCTCTCTCTCTTTTTTTTGACCTATTTTCTTTTTGAATGTAGTCGTTTCCTTGTATGTTGTTGCATTCAAGAGAGAAGGCGGTAAAATGGGTACCATCAAAAACAAACCTGAAGAGGAGCTTTGGTATCACCGTATTGTAAGGAATTTTGTTCTTCCGCGAGATGCGGATCTATCTGCTCAACCAGCTGCTGGTGTTGGTAAGTTATATCTGCTTTTCTTTTTCCTTTTTGCTCTTTTGTGGGTAAGTTTTTGCTTTGCGCTTTTGTAGGTGAATTGTTGAATTTGGGCATAGGCCCTGAGAAGAAGAAACGCACAACGACTTCTACCTCTATGCCAAAAAGGAGTGAGACTGTTAAAGCTCAACCTTTGAAGAAAAATGTTGGAGAGAAGAAAGGTACGCGCCGTTCTTCTGACTCTTGGTGTGATTATGTGGTGGTTTCTGACTCTTTGGAGGGTCTTACTCCTGCAGTGGCTATACGGGAACCGAAACCTGAACCAAGGGATTCTGCTGATATTCCCCCTTCTAACCCGAATGAGCCTATCGATTTGGATTCTAGTCCCGAGCATTTGGTTCATAGGAAGGCTGGTAAAAGGAAACAGATTGATACTGAAGCGGAGGGTCAACCTCCTAAGAAAGTGCAAAGGAAGAAAATTACCAGGAAAGGGAACCTTTTTTGTTTCAGATACTATTCCTGGTAAGTGTCGTTTCTCCTTGTTTCCTTTAAGTGGACTGAATTCTTACAGATTTTTATTTGTCTAGAAGTTCCTGTTTCCCCTATTCCCACAGAAATGCAATCTGTGGTTAATGAAGAACTTCCCTCTACTCCTCCGCGCGCTTCTGTTGCAGACCCGATAGAGCCTACAGAGGTTGCTGGAGACGGCGTGGAGAAGACTGTTGAGGCTGAGAAGCCTGTAGGTGTGGATGCAGAGACTGAAAAGGTTGTTGAACCGAGCGTGGTAGATGGCGCTGATAATCCACCAACCCCTGAAGCTGTTGTTCAAGATTTGGGGAAAGAGCAGACTGCTGAAAAAATTTCAACTTCTTCCCCTCGACCTTCTGATGCCATGCCTGAACATACTGAGAGGGTCACCGCTGAGGAACCAGGCTCATCTGCTGGTGTTGATAAACAATCTCCAATTCGCCCAGAAGAAACTCTGGGAGAATATTATTACCGGACTTATACGGAAAAAGATGCCTCTGATCCTCATGTCCCTGTTTGGAATTTGAAGAAAGGCGATACCTTCTCGGATTGGCGTGTATGTCAAGATTGGTTGCAGGGGATACTTCCGCCTGGCGAGATTAAGTTTCAGGAAAATCAACCTTATGAACAGACCTATCAGTCTTATCTTGCAGAAACTGCTTCTCATGTTTCTACTACTCACCGCATAGTGCGTGAGTGGTATAGTATGCATAAGGAGCATGCATCTTTCATGGCATCTCAAAAGAAGTTTGCTAAAGATGAAAAACATGTGGCTTAGTTGAAGGCTAAACTAGAAACTGAGCGAGCCAAGTTTGAAGCTGAGCGTAAGACTGAGGAATGGTCTGTTGCTGGTTGGAAGAGAAAAGCTGAAGCTGAAGCTGCTCTCCTGTCTGAGGAACGCAAAAATTGGAGGAGAATTTGCGAGAAAGATAATGCTGAGAAGGCAAACCTTCGTAATATCATTAATAACCTCAAGGCTGAGGTTGAAAATTTGAAGAATCAAGATGCGGAGATAGAAAAATTGAAGAAAGAGAAAGCTGATGTAGAAGCTGCGCTGGCGGAAGCGCGTTCTCATAGGGAACGTAGTGAGCAACGGGAGGTACAAGTTTTCGCCACTCTTGCCCTTAGAGATAGAGAGTTAGAGGAACTTACAGCTTTGGTTTCTGACCAGGAACAATTAAAGAAGGATCTGGAGCTTGCGCATTCCGAGAATACTGAAACCTCCCGCCGTTTGGCTGAGATTGAAGAGAAGCTAGAAAATTCAGAAACGGCGCGGGTTACAGCGGAGAGCGAGCTTGAACTTTTAAAGACTGATATGACATGGTTAAAGGATCGCGGGATTGCCTGTGTAAGTTTCTTTTCTCTTTTTGTTGTGGGATCATATATGTGTTTTTTATACTCATTTTTGCTTGATTTCATAGGTTGCTGAATCTGTGTTAAACTCTGAAGAGCTGGATAAAACTGTTGCTAATCTAATGGTTGCTGCGCGACGAGATGGGTATGCGCAAGGTTATGCGGAATGTTCCCAGCATGTGAAAAGTGAGTTGAAGGTTAACTGGGATGATAGCAAATCTGCAACTTTTGGCGTAAATCTTTCCGGATGGGGGTGAAGATTTAGAGTAGCATGAAATTGTATTGAACAATTTTTTATGCGGGATGTAAATCCCTGTTTTGATGTTGCGCTGTTGCGTAAGTATTTTAAACACTGTCGTGTTTGAAAAATCCTTAGGGCGTATCTGTACGCTGAAAACAGTATGTTTCTATTTGTTTTGTTTAACGACTTTACAATATTTTGCATGAGTACAATTGCTTTTATTGAGTAAGGCGAATGAAGTTGGTGTAAAGCTCATGTGTGAATTTATGGTCGTTTGTGACGTGATCACTGACCGCGCATGGAGCTTGTTTTATACTACCATAATGTTTTGCGCTTACTAAAAAGAAATTGCATGCACTTTGTAAAAACAAAAATAATAGAAACTTTGTAATTTTATTCATGGATAGAGCACAGAGGCTTTACAAAGTTTTTCTAATAATTATATGGAACTTAACTTACTCTCTGATAGTTTCGCCGCATTTGATGGGTCATGTTTTTCTGCGGGAAACTTATAGAGAACTTCCATATCATCATTTTAAGAATTGCAATATCATCATTTCCATTTGCTTTATATGCATTGGCTGCCATTATCATTTCTTGCATTAAACTAAGAATCTGATGTTCTGTTTGGCCTTCTATACTCCATTCATATAGAGAACTTCCATCATATTTGGCTTGGACTAAAGTATGTCGTTCTTCAAATTTTGAAAAATGATAATTTCTTCTAATTTTATTTATAGAATCTTCTAATTGAAAATCATTAAATTGTTCTTCAATATTTTGATTTTTTTGTTCTGAAATAACATTTATATTTAATTTTGAGAGTTTTGAATTAATATCTTGTAACATATCTTGTTGTTTATTCAGACGTATTGGGATATCTATATTGTATGGTTTAAATATTGGATTTTCAATAGTTTCAGTTAATATTTTAGTATTTGAAGTACTAGGTTGATCTAAAGTTTTATTATTATTATTATTAGTTTCTATTCTTTCTAATTGTTCTCCTATGGTATTTAATTTTTCATTAGTATAATTATTTTGAAAAATAATTGCTTTTACAGTTTTATCTATATCTTCCTTAATGTTTGCTAAGGGTTTTGCAATATATTCTTTATTTTCATTTTTTATCTTTATATCCATATGTGGAGGGTGTATACTAGTAATATTTTCATCTTTATTTATAAATGTATAAGTTTTGGTTATAGTATTTGATGCGTGTGAAGTGTTATATATATTAGGTGTATATTTTAAGCCCCTTTTAACACTTATTTTAGCCAAATTTTAAATTTATAAAACACGATATTTCACTAACACTAAACACACATATGGGCAAGTGCACCCATCGTGAGCGTAGTATAGTGTTGGTAAGATACCGAGGTCGTCCAAGGACACAAGAGCTTTTAGTACCGGTTTATCCTCAACGTCTAATCAAAATAAAAAGGTTAGAAAATTGTTTTAAACTAAGAAAAAAAAAACTAACTAAAATGTTGAAAAGTAAAATAAAAAGAAAAACAGATAGACAAGATGAATCACTTGGTTCCGACTCGTATCTAGTGTAACGTTTGATTATTTCCGCACTTTTGCACATAGTTAAGAGATTATCTTAGTTATTGTAGTAGGCCCCTCTTTTGAAGGTGACGTTACCCTCACCCCAGTAGTTTGAGTCAGCAAGGATACAATCCTAAAAGGGTTGATTGTTGGAAGATAATGAATTAAGTTATTAATGCAAATTATGGTAGGCCCCTCTTTTGGAGGTGACGTTACCCTCGACTAATTAGTCTGAGTCAGCAGGGATACTGTCCTAAATAGCCGGGTTATAGTATTAATAGTAGTTAACTTATGAGGGGGTCAAAGAGTTTGGACCCCCGCCATCCAATACCGGTAAGTATTGAAGGAGGTCCTACTAAATTTGACCCAGGTCCATTGCAGGACCTCTAAACGCTGAACAATGGCAAGACCTTTACCAAACCGTTCCCTTAACCCCCGACCAAGTAGCCAACATACCTCCATATAGACCGTGGAGATATGAATGGTGAAAATCTTTTATTTTATATAGACAGTAAAATAATGCCAAGACACCACGGATAAACGATAAGGAAAGATCACCTTCAACATAAGTAACTAGTTATTAAAGTCATTAATACAAAACCAAATAAAAAGTGCAAAAGATTAGAAATAAAAAGTATTACACTAGACACTTTGTCTTCACCAAGTGATGTAAGAGACTTAGGCAAACATGGCCTCGATTGTCAAGAACTCTTACGATCAATCTTGGATCCCGAGACGACTCACACACTCTATGACGGACAATGGATGATGGTGGTGGATGATGGTGTTATGGTGGTGGTGGGTGGTGGGTGAAGTGTGAGAGAGGTGGTGTGCCAAGGGATGGTTTGAGCTTGAGCCAAGCACTTCTATTTATAGGCTGAACAGAAGCTCGGGCACGGCCCCGTGTCCACATCCTCTCTTTCTTCATTAAATGCAACTTTGTCTTATTAGTTGACCATGCCCCCGTGTCCGCTGAGCACGACCCCGTGTGCAGAAGAATCTTTGTACTATGAAGATTTGCCTGGATTGTGCGAATCTTATAGTTGACCACGGCCCCGTGTCCGCTGAGCACGGCCCCGTGGTGGGCAATAGAAGCTTCTACCACTTTGTCTTTTCTGCTGACACTTGGGCACGCCCCCGTGCTGGCTGAGCACGGGGCGTGTTCAGGCTTCTGATCTCTTGTTTTGCTTGGGAAGATGCTGTTGTGGGGTCGGGCATGCCACGTTTTGTTCCTTTTCTTATATTTATGTTAGATTTTGGTGTCTTTTTGCTTCTTTTGTTAATTTGAGCTCATTTAATCCTGAAAATACAAAAGGAAGACAAAAGCACACTTTTTCCAACATTAGTACTAAAAAAGGGTTAGTTTTATGCCTCATTTGATGAAATTTATATGTTAATATTTGAACACATCAAATACCCCCACACTTGAATCTTTGCTTGTCCTCAAGCAAAACTCTTTTCTATGTGGCTATTTACACTCCCAAATGGAATGGGTAGAAAAGAAGGTTTTTGGGCTTGTCGTAGAGTGTCGGGATTTCCAAGATTCTTTATTTAATTTTATTTTTATTTATTTACAATCCTATTCGTCATGATTTATTAAAAACTTTTCATAAGATAAATTACTTATTAGGGCATAACATGCCTTTGTAAAATTCTATTTATATACAAGTTCACATACCTCACGGGGATCACTCAACACTCGGCCGAAAATGTATTTTTGTGGATCACTCGAGAGCGGCATGGAACTTACTCCTACCATAGGCTTGCCAAGCAATCAATCCTCCTCCTTTTTAACTTACATGCCTTTGTAAATATCAAGAGGACTTTGTGGGTTAAGGGTTAGGCTTGGGTTAAAGGTAGGTGGTTGGGTTGGTGGTTAGTGGTTAGTAGAAAAAGGGCGAAAAGCGTAACAAGTGTCGGTTTTCGTAAGACTTTCTATTTTCATAACTTTTATTTTGATGAAGCTATTTATTCAAACAAAGTTATTATTTTTTTTTTGATGAACTTGTTTGTTTATTTTGTTTTGCTTCATGATCAACAAAATAATTTTTTTTTTCAAAAGTCATATGAAGAACCGAACTTGTTACTAAAACAAAGGGTTAAAAATGAAAAAAGGTTTTGGTGGGTAAAAAGGGTTTTTGGTTTGGGTTATGAAATGAAAAGGTTTAGGCTCAAAGGGGCTAACTAGGGGGATTTTGGGTAGGTGGTAAAAAAAAAAGAAAAATAATGGTGTAGAAATAAAAAGGTTAGTCCTAATGCCTCCATCATTTACTTACTCGGGTTTAAGTTGGTAAGGATTGGGAATGTATCGTCATGGCAAGTTCTAGAGTCGTAAGAACCAAGCGGCTATTCACACAAGAAATGAAAAATGAGCATTTAGTCAAATGATATGTAAGTGTATGCTCAATAAAGGCTCAAAACTCACTTTTGTGGGAATGGGTTTTTATGTGATCAAGTATATATAATCAAATTTTAACTAAGCTTGTCATGCCTTTTCATAATTTTCTTATGTTGGTTCTTTTTATCACGACGCTATCGGTTGTAAATTCGTAAAAATATAACCTTTTTAAGAACTTGAATTTCCCGAGTTAAACCTAGATAAGTAAAAAAAAAAAAAGAAAATGAAAAATTTTTGAAAAAAATTGGGGTGATTAGCGGTTCCAATAGAGTTTTGTGTAAGGCTTGTATTTAGGACTTGCGAGATTCAAGGTTTTAGCACCCCCCCCCCCCCCACACTTAAATTACACATTGTTCTCAATGTGTCCCAAAAATAAGTTTTTAGGTTGATTGAATGTGTAAAAAGGTGTAAAAAGCAATTTTTTTCTGTTACTGGGCGCTGAACACGGCCCCGTGTTCAAGTGCCAGTAACAAAATTGAAACAAGAGAAACATAAGTCTGGACACGGGGGCGTGTTGGGTGAACACGGCCCGTGTCCAGTTACCTGAACTGGGTCTTTTTCTGCAGACTGTGCAGCACGGGGCCGTGTTGGGTGGACACGGCCCGTGCCGAGCTTACTGTTAACGAAAAAAAATTGTCGGATGGTTCTGTTTTCCTGTATGGAGTGCTGGTTCAAGTTTCCCTTGCATCCTTTGGCATCTCAAGTGTGTTTTATTCATTTCAACACCATTCATAACACCAATTTAACTAAAACCATCATTCATTAATTATAGAGAGAATTACACAATAGTCCTAAAAATGAAAAATAAAGTAGAAAATAAAAGTTAAACGTCCTAATATTAAATAGGCCAAGTGATCCGTAAAATCTTCCTAAGGAGCTCTACTTCTACAATAAGAACCAAAATTCAGGAAATAGATTTCCGGTTTAAAAGCCTTGTAGAGCTCCAAGCCGAACGGTGTTCCTTAGATGTTATTAGAGCCATTCTTCTATCTCACTCGGGAGAAGGGAGGCGGCTTCATGTTCCTCGACATCTTGAGGAGGAGGAGCGACACCAACCGGAACCCCTTGTAGTATGTCTCGTGGAGGTTCCGGGTGTAGGGCGTACCATTCGGCCGGAATGATGACTTCCGGCACCACATTCCATGCCCTTTGGGTGATAATCGGTACCAAAGGAGGAGAGGCGAGAATGTTCAACCTTTGGTGCAAAAGGTTGACCTCCCAGAGACATCCTTCTAGTCCCACCGTCAAATGATTAATGCGGTCGACCAAAGCCTCTTCCACACTTGTTACTTCATCAAGGGCTTCTCTTAAGGCGTAAACATAGTTTACAAGAGAATCCTCAACCGTAGATGAACTTCTCCCCTGCCGGTTGTTCCTGGAATGCGACGAAGAGTTTCCGCTTGTTCTGCTCGCCATTCTGAGAAATCATGCCCGAAAGAGTTCAATTCTATGGGTCCAGTACTTCGGACACGGCCCCGTGTTCAGTGAACACGGCCCCGTGTTCAGATATCTGCAGGATTTATGGACAAGGAATCTTGGGGTTTCAAATTGTTTTTATGATTTTTGAAGCATTTTTGAACTTAAACAACTTAAAACATTATTATAGAACTTATTTTTATCAAGATTCCATGAACAAAAATCTAACAAACATCTCAATAAGGCTTGAAACTATAGAAGGTTCTAGCTTTAATGGAAGTATTAAGAAAATTGAAGAAGATGAAAGTGGATAAAAGAGGAAAGGACAAGAAGATAGTTGAGAAACTTCTTTTAGAAAATACCTAGGATGGTATGTGAGAATATTCCTCAAATCTCTGTCCCTGAAGTGGTTCAAATGTGCAGGATTCTTGGCTGCATTTATAGAAAACGACAGTACGTTGCGCACGGCCCCGTGTCGGCTGGACACGGCCCCGTGTGCAGATGGAATCCTGACACATTTTTGTCCGCATTCTGACAAAATCAGAAGGGAATCTTTTGGGTGGACACGGGGGCGTGCTGACCTGAACACGGCCCCGTGTCTAGAAGATGTCTTAAGGATTTCTTCAAATTTCAAGGAATTTTCCCGGATCGGGTGGTTCCTTACTGGATGGAACAACCCCAAAGTGCCTAAGATACCTTAATTGTTCTAGATTAAGACGAGAACGCAAGAGGTTGTCGGTGAGGGTGATTCCTATGCTATATGTAGGTGGACAAGTCCAACCCTTTTCCGGGCTCTCGTTAAAGAAGGTGTATGTCGAATCGCTCAGGTCTATGTATGCATCGAACGAAGTCGATGGGGAGTCCTTCACGGCACAATCGACACAGGGACGACTATCGCTCAAGTCCTCACTAGAGTTAGAAGTATCATTGGAAACAATGAAGTTGTTTGAATACGTTCCAACCTTTCTTCTTGGTTATCGTCTTGGAGAAGATTTTTGAGGTCTCCCCTAAGTTCTTCTAACCAATTAAAAATTAGATCTTCTAGTTGAAATAATTCATCGAGAAGCATTTCTCCTAGAATATCTGGTTGGGCGCATTCGAGGGAGCGATAGAGATTGTTTTTACTTTCGCCCCTCTTAAGGATACTAGGAAATGATGGGTCTATATAGTGGGGTTTATAATTTAGAAAAAAGCATTCTAATT
Organism: Helianthus tuberosus; assembly: GCA_030545235.1. Taxonomy (NCBI): domain Eukaryota; kingdom Viridiplantae; phylum Streptophyta; class Magnoliopsida; order Asterales; family Asteraceae; genus Helianthus; species Helianthus tuberosus. Next base: position 181,733,520 of record CM060393.1, on the reverse strand, counting down.
CTTTATGGTTACCACCACATAATTGACACCACATAGTACCATAAGAGTGCCGAAAGTAAAAAGTATCAGTATCACTCATGTTTTGTCAGAAATTACCAACCGTCGGGATCTTACGGTTCTGTTTTCAGTAACTGAAACTTGGGCACGGGGGCGTGTTGAGTGGGCACGGCCCCGTGGTCAGCTTACTGTCTGACTTAAAACAGGATTGCCAGTTCCAATGATTGGGCACAGGGCGTGTTCAGCGGGCACGGCCCGTGCTGAGTTCTGCAGAAGCTGAAAAATAAAAAAAATCCTAAAAAAATGAAAAATAAGAAAAACGATTAGGCCGCTGATTCCTAACTTTCTTAAAATCCTTGTGTCCCCGGCAGCGGCGCCAAAAACTTGATGCGTGTGAAGTGTTATATATATTAGGTGTATATTTTAAGCCCCTTTTAACACTTATTTTAGCCAAGTTTTAAATTTATAAAACACGATATTTCACTAACACTAAACACACATATGGGCAAGTGCACCCATCGTGAGCGTAGTATAGTGTTGGTAAGATACCGAGGTCGTCCAAGGACACAAGAGCTTTTAGTACCGGTTTATCCTCAACGTCTAATCAAAATAAAAAGGTTAGAAAATTGTTTTAAACTAAGAAAAATAAAAACTAACTAAAATGCTGAAAAGTAAATAAAAAGAAAAACAGATAGACAAGATGAATCACTTGGTTCCGACTCGTATCTAGTGTAACCTTTGATTATTTCCGCACTTTTGCACATAGTTAAGAGATTATCTTAGTTATTGTAGTAGGCCCCTCTTTTGAAGGTGACGTTACCCTCACATCAGTAGTTTGAGTCAGCAAGGATACAATCCTAAAATGGTGGATTATTGGAAGATAATGAATTAAGTTATTAATACAAATTATGGTAGGCCCCTCTTTTGGAGGTGACGTTACCCTCGACTAAGTAGTCTGAGTCAGCAGGGATACAGTCCTAAATAGCCGAGTTATAGTATTAATAGTAGTTAACTTATGAGAGGGTCAAAGAGTTTGGACCCCCGCCATCCAATACCGTTAAGTATTGACGGAGGTCCTACTAAATTTGACCCAGGTCCATTGCAGGACCTCTAAACGCTGAACAATGGCAAGACCTTTACCAAACCGTTCCCTTAACCCCCGACCAGGTAGCCAACATACCTCCATATAGACCGTGGAGATATGAATGGTGAAAATCTTTTAATTTATATAGACAGTAAAATAATGTCAAGACACCACGGACAAACGATAAGGAAAGATCACCTTCAACATAAGTAACTAGTTATTAAAGTCATTAATACAAAACCAAATAAAAAGTGCAAAAGATTAGAAATAAAAAGTATTACACTAGACACTTTGTCTTCACCAAGTGATGTAAGAGACTTAGGCAAACATGGCCTTGATTGTCAAGAACTCTTACGATCAATCTTGGATCCCGAGACGACTCACACACTCTATGATGGACAATGGATGATGGTGGTGGATGATGGTGTTATGGTGGTGGTGGGTGGTGGGTGAAGTGTGAGAGAGGTGGTGTGCCAAGGGATGGTTTGAGCTTGAGCCAAGCACTTCTATTTATAGGCTGAACAGAAGGTCGGGCACGGCCCCGTGTCCAGTGGGCACGGCCCCATGTCCACATCCTCTCTTTCTTCATTAAATGCAGCTTTATCTTATTAGTTGACCACGCCCCCGTGTCCGCTGAGCACGACCCCGTGTGCAGAAGAATCTTTGTACTATGAAGATTTGCCTGGATTGTGCGAATCTTATAGTTGACCACGGCCCCGTGTCCGCTGAGCACGGCCCCGTGGTGGACAATAGAAGTTTCTACCACTTTGTCTTTTCTGCTGACACTTGGGCACGCCCCCGTGCTGGCTGAGCACGGGGCGTGTTCAGGCTTCTGATCTCTTGTTTTGCTTGGGAAGATGCTGTTGTGGGGTCGGGCATGCCACGTTTTGTTCCTTTTCTTATATTTATGTTAGATTTTGGTGTCTTTTTGCTTCTTTTGTTAATTTGAGCTCATTTAATCCTGAAAATACAAAAGGAAGACAAAAGCACACTTTTTCCAACATTAGTACTAAAAAAGGGTTAGTTTTATGTCTCATTTGATGAAATTTATATGTTAATATTTGAACACATCAGTATTACTAACAGATATATTTTCAAAAAATGGATACTCAATTTTATTTTCAATACAGTATAGAGAAAACCAGGAGAAAAATGGAATATTTTCATCATTTTCGCACATATATAATTGCCAATCAATTTCATGTAAAAATCTTTCATCCTCATTAAATTTAGAAAAATACTATATTAAATTATTATTATTATTATAATTATTGAACATTTCATCTTTTAAGTATTTTAACATTTCTTTATCCATAATTAACAAGTTGTTCTTGAAATCTTTTCTATAAGCTTTGTTCTATGATTATTTTCTTCTCTTAATTTTTCTTCTAAAAATAATATATATTTTGGTGAAAGAAAATACAGATTTATATAGTTAGAGGGGTGATATGGATCAGAAGGAGGCATGATACTTGAATTGATACTTGAATTGCATGACTTATAATCTTCTATTCTTTGTCTTAAATGTTTTATTCTTCTATTACAATTTTTCAAAAACCAAATATAGCATTTTCTCCGAGCTTGAATCTTTGAATCACTCATTGTATATCTTCATAATCTCCCATATCAGACTTAGTTGGAACATAAGTATTATTATCACTATCATTTTCTTCATATAGTGGTTTTGGAATAGTATTTGAAAAATCAACACCTTTTATCTTCATTGATAAACTTCTTCTAAATAGACTTTCATCTAAAGTATTTCTAGAAGTACTTGCTCCTATAGAATGCCTTGGTGGTATATTGTTAAAAGAAATATCTATTAAAGCATCAGAATGCTCTATTATGCTAGATGTTTGATTATCTATCTCTATAGGTTTTGGCGGCTTTATATCTTGTAAATTCCATGTTAATGATTGAGTTATTTCATTCCATTTTAATTTTTTAGGTGTTCTTATTTTTGTATGCATAGTATTAGCTTCAAAAATAATAGTTTCATCTTTTGGGGATACTAATTTTGTTTTAGGTTTTATAGTGGTAGTAGTCTTATAATATATTCTATATATAACTACTGCAGCATTAGTTTTTTCTTTACATTCTAAGTTTTTTATTTTAATTGTTAATATTAAAGTATCTAAAATATGTGGATCAAATAAACCAATTGAAAAGTTTGGGTAACAATTAAAGTAAATAGGACCATTTGAAATATTAGACTCAGCCATAGCTAGTAAAGAAATATTAAATTTTGTATGTCTTGCATCTCTTAAAATTAGTAAAACGGGAGCATCAATTCCTAATCTGAACATAGGTTTAATGGTGACTTGAACTAATCCTATGTGCAGAAATTTATATAATTTTCTATGTCTTTTAATAGCTTCTACTGATAATAATTGCATGTTTTGATACTCTTTATTAATAGGTATAGTCTGTTCATGAGTTTTTATAGAATAATCTTGTAAAAAATCAAAAGTACCAATTTTGTAAATAGTTTTAACATCTTGTTTTGATATACTCCAATTTAAAAGATTGTTTTCAATTTGAGAAATATTAATTTTTATAGAATTCATATGTAAAGAGTTCATGGTTAAGTCTTCTTCATCATTATCATTAGTATTTGAGCTATAATCTCGTTTAGAAAAGAATTTCGATAACAGATTCATTATAATTATTAGTCTTTAAATTTTTAAAGTAGATCTTATATTGAGGGAACACCTAAAAAAATAAAATGGAATGAAATAACTCAATCATTAACATGGAATTTACAAGATATAAACCCGCCAAAACCTATAGAGATAGATAATCAAACATCTAGCATAATAGAGCATTCTGATGGTTCAATAGATATTTCTTTTAGAAATATACCACCAAGGCATTCTATAGGAGCAAGTACTTCTAGAAACACTTTAAATGAAAGTCTATTTAGAAGAAGTTTATCAATGAAGATAAAAGGTGTTGATTTTTCAAATACTATTCCAAAACCACTATATGAAGAAAATGACAATGATAATAATACTTATGTTCCAACTAAGTCTGATATGGGAGATTATGAAGATATACAATGAGTGATTCAAAGATTCCCAGCTCGGAGAAATTGCTATATTTGGTTTTTAAAAAATTGTAATAGAAGAATAAAAGATTTAAGACAAAGAATAGAAGATTATAAGTCATGCAATTCAAGTATCAATTCAAGTATCATGCCTCCTTCCGATCCATATCATCCCTCTAACTATATAAATCCGTATTTTCTTTCGCCTAAATATATATTATTTTTAGAAGAAAAATTAAGAGAAGAAAATAATCATAGAAGAAAGCTTATAGAAAAGATTTCAAGTACAACCTGTTAATTATGGATAAAGAAATGTTAAAATATTTAAAAGATGAAATGTTCAATAATTATAATAATAAAAATTTAATATGGTATTTTTCTAAATTTAATGAGGATGAAAGATTTTTACATGAAATTGATTGGCAATTATATATGTGTGAAAATGATGAAAATATTCCATTTTTCTCCTGGTTTTCTCTTTATTGTATAGAAAATAAAATTGAGTATTCATTCTTTGAAAATATATCTGTTAGTAATACTATAACTAAAACCTATACGATTATAGATAAAAATGAAAATATTACTAGTGTACACCCTCCACATATAGATATAAAAATAAAAACTGAAAATAAAGAATATATTGCAAAGCCTTTAGCAAACATTAAGGAAGATATAGATAAAAATGTAAAGGCAATTATTTTTCAAAATAATTACACTAATGAAAAATTAAATACCATAGGAGAACAACTAGAAAGAATAGAAATTAATAATAATAAAACTTTAGATCAACCTAGTACTTCAAATACTAAAATAATAACTGAAACTATTGAAAATCCAATATTTAAACCATATAACATAGATATCCCAATACGTCTAAATAAACAACAAGATATGTTAGAAGATATTAACTCGAAACTCTCAAAATTAAATATAAATGTTATTTCAGAACAAAAAATTCAAAATATTGAAGAGCAATTTAATGATTTTCAATTAGAAGATTCTATAAATAAAATAAGAAGAAATTATCATTTTTCAAAAAATAATACTTATACTACTAGACCTGAAACAAGAAATTATTACCCTAGACCTACTCCACCTGATTTACAATTTGAAGAACGACATACTTTAGTCCAAGCCAAATATGATGGAAGTTCTCAATATGAATGGAGTATAGAAGGTCAAATAGAACATCAAATTCTCAGTTTAATGCAAGAAATGATAATGGTAGCTAATGCATATAAAGCAAATGGAAATGATGATACTGCAATTCTTAATATGATAGTTTCTGGTTTTACTGGAATTTTAAAAGGCTGGTGGGATAAGTATCTCACAGAAGAAGAAAAACATATGATTAAAAATGCTAAAAAAATAATTATTAAAACAGAAAATAATGTTCAAACACCAACTGAAATACCTGATATAATTAATACTCTAGTATTTGCTATAATCCAACATTTTATTGGAAATCCAACAGATTATCAAGAAAGAAATTCTTTAATATTATTAAATTTGACATGTAGAAAATTACAAGATTTTAGATGGTATAAAGATGTTTTCCTTTCAAAAGTTATGACTAGAGAAGATAGTAGAGAAACCTATTGGAAAGAAAGATTTATAGCTGGGTTACCAAAATTATTTGCAGAAAGAATAAGAGAAAAAAATTAAAAAGATTTTAATAATAGTATTCCTTATAGAGACTTATCTTATGGTCAAATAATAAATTATATAAATCAAGAAGGATTAAAAAAATGTAATGATTTAAGATTAAAAGAAAAAATAAAAAAGGATGGAATCCAAGGTAATAAGGAATTAGGAAGTTTTTGTCAACAATATGGATTTGAACCATTTAAAACTCCTTCTAAACCTAAATTGAAGATTCCTTCACAATTTATTAAAAAGAACTATAAAAGAAAACCATATATTAAAAATAAACAAAAATATTATAAAGATAAAACTGATTTTCAAAAGAAAAAAGGTAAACAAGATATTGTCATTTGCTATAAATGTGGAAGACAAGGACATTATTCTAGGGATTGTTATACCAAGAAAAAGATAAATGAGCTAAACATTTCTGATGAATTAAAAGAACAGATAAATAAAATACTTATTTATGATAATTCAAGTGAAAACAGTATTTCAGACTATAGTGATAATGATTTAAATTATATTGAAGATTCTAATTCAGAAAGTAGTTCAGAAGACAATGCGTGTGAATGCGTTGGTCCTTGTATTTGTGAAATTGATGGTACAATAAACTCTCTAACAACAGATAATAAAGACTTATTCGAATTATTAGAAAAAATTGAAGATAAAGAAGTAAAACAAGTATATTTAAAACAATTTAAAGAAAAGTATAAACTACCAATAGAAAAGGAAACAAAAGCATATAATTTTAATGAAATATGTCAAAGATTTCAAACAAAACAAATAAAAGAAAATCCTCTTACAATAACTGAATTACAAATAGAATTAAAAAATATTAAAGAAGAAATTCGAGAAATAAAATTACAAATTAAAGAGTTAGAAAAAAGGAAAAATAAAGAAGATGAAGAAAACAATACTAAAAATGATACTGAAAATGTAGAAAAAATAAATCGTATAAAAGGATTAACTTCTCAAAAATGGTATACTAAGTTAAGTATAATAGTCAATAATGAATTCCGATTAACATTAGTTGCTATGATTGATAGTGGTGCTGATATGAATTGTATTCAAGAAGGATTAATACCCACAAAATACTATGAAAAAACTACATATAGACTATCTGGAGCCAATGGAAACCCATTAAATATTCAATACAAACTATCAAATGTTCATATTTGCAAAGAAAATTATTGTTACAAAACCCAATTAGTTTTAGTAAAAGATTTAACATCTCAAATTATATTATGACTCTCGTTTATAACTCAATTATATCCTTTCACGATTGAAGAAAAATGAATAAGTAGTAAGGTATTAAATAAAAAGATTTGTTTTGAATTTGCCTATTCAATTACTTCTAAACAAATAAATATTTTAAGCCTAAAAGAAAAACAAAAGGAATTTTTAATTGAAGAAATTGATCATGTTAGAATAAAGAGTCACTTGCAAGATAAAATAATTATAAAAAGAATACAAGAAACTGAGAAGAAATTTAAAAATAATGTCTGTGCAAATATTCCAAATGTTTTTTGGGAAAGAAAACAACATGTTGTAAAATTACCTTATATTAAAGATTTTAATGAGAAAAATATTCCAACAAAATCTAAAGCTATACATATGTCTCAGGAGTTAGAAAGCTATTGTAAAAAGGAAATACAAGAATTATTAGATAAAAAGTTAATAAGGCCATCTAAATCCCCTTGGTCTTGCTCAGCCTTCTATGTTCAAAATAGTGCAGAAATTGAAAGAGAAGCTCCTAGATTAGTTATAAATTATAAACCATTAAATAAAGTTTTAGAATGGATTAGATACCCTATACCAAATAAAAGAGATTTATTAAAAAGATTTATGATTCAAAAATATTTTCTAAATTTGATATGAAGTCTGGATTTTGGCAAGTTCAAATTGCCGAAGAAGATAGATATAAAACTGGATTTAATGTACCGTTTGGACACTATGAATGGAATGTTATGCCCTTTGGATTAAAAAATGCTCATTCAGAATTTCAAAATATAATGAATGATATTATTTACCATTAGGAAATTATGCAATTGTTTATATTGATGATGTACTAATATTTTCAAATTCCTTAGATCAACATTTTAAACATTTAAATGCTTTCTATAATATTATTCATAAAAATGGATTAGTAGTATCATCTTCTAAAATGAGTCTTTTTCAAACAGAAATAAGATTTTTAGGACACAGTATTATTCAAGGAACATTAAAACCCATTAACAGAAGCTTAGAATTTTCAAATAAATTTCCAAATGAAATCAAAGATAAAAAGCAATTGCAAAGATTTTTAGGATGTTTAAATTATATTCATGATTTTTTCAAAGACTTAGGAATTATATGTAAACCTTTATATGACAGATTAAAAAAGAATCCAAAACCATGGACTCAAGAACACACAGATATAGTAAAACATATCAAAGATAAAATAAAAAGTCTACCATGTTTACATATTCCTCATCCCAATGCAAAACTAATTGTAGAAACCGATGCAAGTGATCTAGGATTCGGAGGAATATTAAAACAAGAATTAGATAATAAAGAAATTTTAGTTAGATATTATTCAGGTGCATGGAATGATACTCAGAAAAATTATTCTACAATCAAAAAGGAAATTTTAAGTATAGTTTTACGTATAAAAAAGTTTGAAGAAGATTTATATATGAAACCATTTTTATTAAGAATCGATTGTTTATCTGCAAAATATATTTTAGAAAAAGATATTAAAATTTTGATTTCAAAACAAGTTTTTGCAAGATGGCAAGCATTATTAAACAACTTTGATTTTCAAATAGAATTTATAAAAGGAGAAAACAATTATTTACCAGATTTTTTATCTAGAGAGTTTTTACAGGGAATATGAGCAACGATTCTTCAAAAAAGATTGTATTATCAAAACATCAATTCTCAAAGTCCCAATTATCAAGTTCTCCAGGTTCTCCTTCAAGACCAGCCCATTTACAACAATTTCCCTTATTACATAATATTCAAAACAGATTTGCCCCTTTATCCCCAGGGCCTAGACCCAGACCTCCCTTCTCATCCATTATTCAAAATCTATAATCAAAACCCATTATTCAATCCCCTTCTTTCACAAGGCTTTCTAAACCAGCCTCCCCTTCAAGCTCTTCTCCAGCCACTATTCCTTACACTATTAACCCAAATAAAAAGATTATCAAAATTTTAGAACCTTTGGAAGTTGAAAAGGTTAACCAAATTTTTTTTATCTCTAATCGACTTCATCTATCCAAGAGGATGTCACTTTTTCAAAGGAGAATACAAGACCCGAGAGTATTATCAAGCAATTTTAGTAGATTCAGAATCAGCAGTTATTCGACATAATTTTAATAAGGAAGATCCTACTAAGATTGCTTATAGTCAAGTAAAAATTTTAAAAGTCCTATCCCTGGAAGACTGGAATTCTAAGCCCTATAATCCAAAAACCCTTTCAGGCTTCAGCACCTATCCTCAATACGACTATTATGATTATCAAGATGCATGGGAATATGCTTTCTTTCTAAGAAACTTTGACCATTCCTGGTTTTTCCAATTTGACGAAGAATTTTCAAATACTTATCCTAGATGGTTTGTTAAATGGTTTAAGTATATGGGAATTATGCCAGAAGCTTTTCCCAAGGAGATTTCAGAAGCATTCTCAAGATTTGTTGAATATTTTCAACATGAAGGAACACCAATTTTTGAATATACTTTACAATTTATGAGTGTATTCAGAATCCCATGGATTTGTTTATGGACGTACAATTTTCAAGAAGAAAACCCTTCAGAACTTTCTCCTCCATTGCTCTTTAGGCAATATAGATGCAAATGGTGGAATAAGTTTGTTACTACAAAGGCCAATTCTCAAGCAGTTACCAAGTACTATAAAGAATTAACCATTCAATATGAAAGAATTCTAAAGTCTCCAATTCGAGAAATCAAAGCCAGTGATGAAGATCAAGAGTGTCACACCCTCAAATTACCACCTAGGGAGTGTCCCTGTTAGGCGTGTGACCACTAGTAATGAGCCCCCAATTACATTGAATCCATAAGTTTAAGATAAAGTTTCATCATTTAATAATAATAAAATCCAAACATAAGTAATTCAAAAACCATCAAGTTCAGCGGAAGCGTTAACGTAACATAATGTAAATACTTTCCAAACAACCATAGTAATTAAATGTTTGATAAATAAACCCATCAATGCAACCATGACCACTCACGCCCTCCAGCCAGCAAGTTCCTGTTCCCAAGTACCTGACGACCTGCGAGCATGTAACAAGTGTATCAGACAAAGCTGGCGAGTTCACAGTTTTAGAAAACGTTTGTTACCAGTTGTATGTAAAACAATTCAATAACCAATGCAAGTAATATTGTTAATATCCCAATTCCGAACAAGATGGCTCCTGAAGTACATGACTGCCCTTTCCCACGTACTCCTATCCAGTACTGGGCCCGACTGGGTCATTAGTTCACATCCGTCCTCTTTAGGAGCGGTGTGAGGGTACCAAACCTAAGTAGCGCTACCAACTAATACCCGTTACCCTCCAGGTAACAATATAAGGGGCTTACAAGAATGATAGGTGAGAATATTAACCAATATACCTGTTTTTACCCAAAAGACTTATCCCTCCACGGGATACCCACTGACTGTCCCCAACCACTGGGACGCATGCTCGAATGTAGTGAACTCACCTTCGGTTTGCTCGGTTAGACTAAGTGCCCGCTTAACCGTTAATCAATCAAATCCTATCGGGTTTACAAAGATAGTTAGTTCGGTGTAATCACGCATTTATTCACATAAAACATTACAAACAATCCATGTATCGCATATTAACACACGACAGGCAAGTACTTTGATTATAGACTATTCACAACACTAATTACTGTATCACATTCCCTTCACATTCGGATCATAAGTGTTCCATGTTGCCACACTTCCGAATAACGCACAGTGTGTTATATAAATTCGGTTCGTCATACGGCTCCCAAGTCAACCGCTCCAGCCGTTAAACCCGTTCGGCTGGGCCGTTCCAACCACTTAACCTACTGATGCACCCGACCCATTACCCCAAATCAAAACATGTGCAACCCATAAATTCACATGAGGGTTATTATTTTAGTAACCACTTACTGATCCATTAGATACATGTAATATTCATGGGTATGCCCGATTACTAACCCATTACATATGATCAGAACCCATTAATAACAATCAACTCATAACATAGCATACAATTTGTCCAGCCCACTAGGTCCATTTAGTATTGATCCAATATGTCATGCTAAAATCACAACAGTGGTTCATTTGGTTCATGTTTACAACGCCACGTATATACGTACACTATGGACTGGTAGCATTAAATCATGTAATTATCACATAAGGCATAGGACCTGATAGTCTACTATCGCAAATCAAATAAATCATTGGCAACTAACCCATCGATTCTACTTAGTCGTTAGCACGCATGACGTCAATACATCCTAGTTCCACCGAATATACATGTCGAATCAACATCTTATTATTTTCATGTCGTATAATACCAACAATTCATCGATCCCAACATGCGACTCTACTCAGTCAATCACATCATGCACAGTTTCTAAAACAGCCGATAATCAAGATTAATTCATGAATTCCAAGAACACTTGTCCTTAGTTTATTCTCATTTAATAACAAGAGTTAATACACATGTCACCTTCAACACAGTTCAATTGCACACTCATAACCTTAGAATATTGATATCACGAATTGACACAAAACCATATTATATTCCCACTACCAAGTTTCCTATCACATGCATGGCTAAGTGCCATGATCTGATACATCACAGTTTACGAAAAGATCCCTAAGCTTACATGTAATCAACATCCATTACACTCCATAACAATTCCATATCATACTAAAGTCAAAACCATCATTGCGAATCATAACAAATCACACATAATTAAGAAAAATCAACAAGGGTTTGAAAAAAATATAAATCCACTAACCGATAAATGGTAGAGTTGTTTGCTAAAACCGTATGAGCGATGATACTCCTAGGGAAAGATCCGATCAGTGCAGATAGCACTTCGACTGATTCCACAGCCGTCTCTTCCTTTGGGAGTGACTAGGGTTTGTAATTGAGTGAGTTTTTGTGAGATAATAAAAACCGTACATGTGTATATGATCGAACAGGTGAGCTAGATCCACTTGGGCCTCGCATTGGGCTCTAGGAAGCTAGGCCTACGGCAAGCGAATATCATAGGGAGGGTGTTCGGTCCATACACTAAGTATGCGATTCAGACGTGGTGTGCGACTCACTTCCTTTTCCGGATTAATATCGTGAAATCAAACGATTTATTATACAATAATGACATAAAATAAAACGTGACGATCACAAGTAAAAGGTCGCGGAGTTAAATAAGGTTAACCTTGAAAGTTCGAGTTGTCACATCATCCCCAACTTGAAAGAAATTTCGTCCCGAAATTTGATAAACAGTCCCATGAAAGTGAAGTGACAGACTAGGATGACTGTGGATTTTCCTCGGGTGCCACATTATCCCCAACTTGAAAGGAAATTTCGTCCCGAAATTTGCCAACGATAACAGAAGTTGATTCAACAGTTTGAGTAACCGAGGATACTAGAGCTTCCTCCGATCATTGCGTTCCCACGTGAACTCCGGTCCCCGTCTTGAGTTCCGACGAAGTCTCACAATTGAAATTCGACTATGTTAACGAACCTTGACTCCCTCGTCCATGTTTTCGATAGACTCCTTGCCAACTGCAACCTGTCTAATGAAGGTGTCACAAATGTTTCATCGGATAAACACCGTTTTAGATTCAAGACCTAAATGACATTGTGCACATTACCCAATCCGTCGGGTACTCAAGTTTGCAGGTCATGACCCTGATTCTTTCCAGAATTTGGATGGCTCAACGTGACGTAAATTTATCTTGCCACGCTTCCCAAAGCGCACCGCACCCTCCCAGGGTGGAACTTTCAACCATAACTCGTTCGCCTGCAGCGAACTCCCAGTGTTTCCTAAGCTTAACAGCTTCCCGGATGGTCACGTGTTGCCGCCAATGATTTCCGATCTACGCAATCTTCCCAAGGGTTTCGAGTACATGTCCCGGGCCTGTGTTTAGGTTGTCACCTACCTTTGTTCAACCAGGAGATCGGCATTATCGTCCATGCGATGCCTCAAACAGAGCTATCTGAATGCTAGAATGGTAAATGCTACGGTAGAACTCAGCCAAGGGTATGTGTCCTTCTGACTCTTACTAAAGCCAATCATGCACCTGCTCGCAGCATGCCTTCGAGTGCCTTGATGGTTTATTTACTCTGACCATCCGTTCTATGGTGACAAGTAATGCTCATGTCCAGACGTGGGTCAAGGGTGTTCTGTATTGCTTGTTATGAATCAAGTGTAGATCAAAATCAGAGGTATCAGGAGTTGGCACCTCGTGCCTAAAAACCGCCTCTCTCAGAGGAATAATCACAAGCTGTTACGACTCATCAGTTTCCTTGATTGCACTAAAGTGTGCTGGTTACGTGAGACAATCAACGATCACCAAGATGATATTGTTTCCGTTTCGAGTTGTAGATAGACTAGCGACAAAATCCACGGCAGTCTGTTCTCATTTCCATATGGGTGTTTCTGGTTGCTGATACTCCACCTCGTCGTTCCCACAAGTCAAACATCATTCGCATACATTGCTGGGTGGGCCTTTATGCCTGATCACCAGTATGAGATTTATAGACCCCTATATCTCTCATCAATACCTAGACGACTAGAATATCAAGGCCGGTGTGCTTTGCTCAACACAAGTCCCCTATTGTTGCCGTATAATGAGATCCACATTCGTTCCGTGAGATAGTGAATGTCGTCCGACCTGCCACAGGTTTCTTCTCCATGCCCCGTATGGGTTCAACTTGAAAATCCTTTTCCTTCCGTTTTCCAGTTTGAACAGAGCGAGTCTGATCAGGTAAGTTAGAGTCGATAGTGAGCTGCAAAGCTCGTGCACGTTCAGGTTTGCAGACGTAATCATTCAAAAGTTCCATCCAGCGATGCCATTAACTGATTTAGCTCTTTCGAAACCAGGGTACTCGGGAGGCCCTTGTGATCGGTCTAAGTAGTGCATTTGGTACCGTCCAAGTAATGCCTCCAGCTTAAATCCAAAGACCATGGTTTCCACCGCAGGTTGTGACTCGTGCAACTCTTCTTATGAATCCACTACGTAAATCATCACTTCCTCGTGTTACATCAACGTGTAACTAGAACTCTGATTCGTACCATCATGGTATACCACTAGATCACCCGTGCCCTCGGGTAAAGACGATGCTCGGAGCGTTGTAGAGTTGGGTTTCAGAGGCTGAAAGGATATCTTCCTGTTTTTCCCACACGAATACACGACACCCTGCTGTGCTAAAGTGATTAAAGCTGCGAAATCCTCGAAAGTCCTGTGATGAATCTACGATAGTAACTAGCTGGACCAAGAAATTACTGTATCCCCGATGGGCTATTCGATGTCGATCAATATCTGATGGAAAGGGTCTTTAGCGAGATCTGCATGTATTCCCACTTCGTTGACTACTCGACCAAGAAAGCGTAGTTGCTCCTCCCCAGGAGTTGCTCCTCCCCAGGGGTTCTATAATAAACACAGTCGATTCATGTGGTCCATAAAGCTGCTAGTGCGTTAATTAACTCAATGGTCATGGTGTACAAAGTCGCAATGGCCGTATTGCGTTCGATATGCCGTTCCAGGAACATTCTCCCCTTGGACTTCCATCTGAAAATAGCTCGTTCGTTAATCAATACTCGAATGGAAGCTTGTCCCTCGCAACTGGTTAACAGGGTGTTACTACCTGGTCGAAGCGAACGATTCTTGACTGTCACCTTGCTGAGTTCTCGATAATCAGAACACATACGAAAAGGCTTATCTTTACGGATATAACTGGGGCTCCCCAAACTAAAACTAGGTCCGATAAAACTCATGTCCCACAGTTCCTGCAGTCTATTAGACAGTTCTTGCAACCCTCCTGGTGCAAGACAATAAGGCGTACGAGTAATCAGGGTTGCCTCTGGCGCGCGATCAAACTGAGATTCTGTCTAACAGTTGTGGAAGTGATCCTGAAAGTTCTTCGAGTAGCTCATCGGAAGAAATCACAAACAATTGATAAATTCTCGATCCTCCTTTCCCTAACATTAATATCAATATCGATTGCCAACATAGCGGGGTAGTCTCTCCGTAGACGCTCCCGGCTTT
This sequence comes from Helianthus tuberosus, assembly GCA_030545235.1. Taxonomy (NCBI): domain Eukaryota; kingdom Viridiplantae; phylum Streptophyta; class Magnoliopsida; order Asterales; family Asteraceae; genus Helianthus; species Helianthus tuberosus. The sequence goes on along the minus strand of CM060393.1, from coordinate 181,718,487 downwards.
TGTTGTTGAAGTGACGCTAACCTTTGCGCCACTCTGACGCTTTAGAACAGATAACGATCCTCCACTAAGGGGAGGGATACGCGAAATTTTCCCTCACAGGGTATATCTGCGCGATATCTGAATAACCAATCCACACTAACCACTGCACTGAAACCATCAAGGACAGCAGAAGGAAGGTCGATGTCGATCATTTGCCCTACAAAGTCGAGTTTGCATCCCACCAAGCATACGAGGCTTCAGTTGTCTTGCCATCAGCCGATTCCACAACAGGTCTGGTTTCAGGAAGTATCTGGGTTGAACAGAATAGGAACGAAACGATTAGCTTCCAAGAACGTGCTGGCCACCATGTTGCTATAATCCTGGCGTCGCCCCCGCCAGCCCCAAGTGCCCTTCCATGAGCATCATGTTGTTGTTTTCGCTACGTGAACTTCCAGTACTGCCGTCGTTCCCCTGGTTGGTGTCGTCTTGGTTTAACAACGGCCCATCCATGTCGTAGGCACCTTCATTCCCATACTGAAGGCTACGATTACGAGTACCTTGATGTTGCCATGACTGTTGCCTCCAATGTCGTTGCTTGAAACGGAGCCCTACGATCTTTCGCCAACCAAGTCCATCTTTTCACATTCTGTGCCACGTCCTCTCACACTACTCACTGTTCTGATAGTCACACATTCTACACTATAATCTGTCGTCATCGCTTATGTCCCGATTGATTCGTAAGAGTTAACTCCCATAAGTCGCTGACTAGGGTTAGGGATTCAGTTGAAGTTGATTTGCTGGAGTTCGTTGTCGGTAATCAGGGTCGTTCTAATACTGAGGTTGGTAAAGTACTACGTTCATCCTCTTGTCCATCGGCGTTGCAAGTTGTTTGAGTACTACACGGTCTGCTGCGGGAGTGTTGCCGAAGTGATCACGCTTCGAGATTTAAGTCGTCAATACATGAGTTCCAGTAAACAAAGAGGAATGAGAGAGATATAGACCAATCATTGATGTTGCAACATCCAACCTAGGGACGTTCGTACAAGCACCTAACATTCTACACGGTTCGTTAGGCGTTCAGATGGGTGTTCAGGTAATACTCGATAGCATCGAGATTCGAAAGCATTCAGAGAGGAGTGAAAATGTCACGTTCGAGTAGGAGGCAATCACTGCTATGACTCCTATAGGCTTGTTACGTTTCACATTGATTAAATAACTGAACAGAACCACTTTTTCACTTGTTAAGCCTCACTGGGACTCACATGCACCCCACGTTGTTATTATTATGTGTGCACCCACAATAATATTGTGATTTGCATGCTCATCTCAGTTCCTCCTAACTCATGTCAAATGGTTCCTCAAACTCAGATGTCAAACAAAGAATATCACAAAACAGGGGTCACGAACCTCTAGGGTAACACCACACTATCAATCACTTAACACATGTAAGTAATACATGAATTTATATTATTGTGCTAACGTGCAATCACATGCAATATCATATGTAAGTGTTCACTAGTTATGCTGTGCAATGAGTAAACGAGAGACGAACATTGCTATCTGGAGCTGAGTGTCACGGTCGTATTCAGAACTTGTTTGGTTATAGTCAGGTTTAAAAAAAAACGTTTTAAAACCAAGTTCACTATAACCAGTGGCTCTGATACCAAACTGTCACACCCTCAAATTACCACCTAGGGAGTGTCCCTGTTAGGCGTGTGACCACTAGTAATGAGCCCCCAATTACATTGAATCCATAAGTTTAAGATAAAGTTTCATCATTTAATAATAATAAAATCCAAACATAAGTAATTCAAAAACCATCAAGTTCAGCGGAAGCGTTAACGTAACATAATGTAAATACTTTCCAAACAACCATAGTAATTAAATATTTGATAAATAAACACATCAATGCAACCATGACCCCTCACGCCCTCCAGCCAGCAAGTTCCTGTTCCCAAGTACCTGACGACCTGCGAGCATGTAACAAGTGTATCAGACAAAGCTGGCGAGTTCACAGTTTTAGAAAACGTTTGTTACCAGTTGTATGTAAAACAGTTCAAAAACCAATGCAAGTAATATTGTTAATATCTCAATTCCAAACAAGACGACTCCTGAAGTACATGACTGCCCTTTCCCACGTACTCCTATCCAGTACTGGGTCCGACTGGGTCATTAGTTCACATCCGTCCTCTTTAGGAGCGGTGTGAGGGTGCCAAACCTAAGTAGCGCTACCAACTAATACCCATTACCCTCCAGGTAACAATATAAGGGACTTACAAGAATGATAGGTGAGAATATTAACCAATATACCCGTTTTTACCCAAAAGACTTATCCCTCCACGGGAAACCCACTGACTGTCCCCAACCACTGGGACGCATGCTCGAATGTAGTGAACTCACCTTCGGTTTGCTCGGTTAGACTAAGTGCCCGCTTAACCGTTAATCAATCAAATCCTACCGGGTTTACAAAGACAGTTAGTTCGGTGTAATCACGCATTTATTCACATAAAACATTTCAAACAATCCATGTATCTCATATTAACACACGACAGGCAAGTACTTTGATTATAGACTATTCACAACACTAATTACTATATCACATTCCCTTCACATTCGGATCATAAGTGTTCCATGTTGCCACACTTCCGAATAACGCACAGTGTGTTATATAAATTCGGTTCGTCATACGGCTCCCAAGTCAACCGCTCCAGCCGTTAAACCCGTTCGGCTGGGCCGTTCCAACCACTTAACCTACTGATGCACCCGGCCCATTACCCCAAATCAAAACATGCGCAGCCCATAAATTCACATGAGGGTTATTATTTTAGTAACCACTTACTGATCCATTAGATACATGTAATATTCATGGGTATGCCCAATTACTAACCCATTACATATGATCAGAACCCATTAATAACAATCAACTCATAACATAGCATATAATTTGTCCAGCCCACTAGGTCCATTTAGTATTGATCCAATATGTCATTCTAAAATCACAACAGTGGTTCATTTGGTTCATGTTTACAGCGCCACGTATATACGTACACTATGGACTGGTAGCATTAAATCATGTAATTATCACATAAGGCATAGGACCTGATAGTCTACTATCGCAAATCAAATAAATCATTGGCAACTAACCCATCGATTCTACTTAGTCGCTAACACGCATGACGTCAATACATCCTAGTTCCACCGAATATACATGTCGAATCAACATCTTATTATTTTCATGCCGTATAATACCAACAATTCATCGATCCCAACATGCGACTCTACTCAGTCAATCACATCATGCACAGTTTCTAAAACAGCCGATAATCAAGATTAATTCATGAATTCCAAGAACACTAGTCCTTAGTTTATTCTCATTTAATAACAAGAGTTAATACACATGTCACCTTCAACACAGTTCAATTGCACACTCATAACCTTAGAATATTGATATCACGAATTGACACAAAACCATATTATATTCCCACTACCAAGTTCCCTATCACATGCATGGCTAAGTGCCATGATCTGATACATCACAGTTTACGAAAAGATTCCTAAGCTTACATGTAATCAACATCCATTACACTCCATAACAATTCCATATCATACTAAAGTCAAAACCATCATTGCGAATCATAACAAATCACACATAATTAAGAAAAATCAACAAGGATTTGAAACAAATATAAATCCACTAACCGATAAATGGTAGAGTTGTTTGCTAAAACCGTATGAGCAATGATACTCCTAGGGAAAGATCTGATCAGTGCAGATAGCACTTCGACTGATTCCACAGCCGTCGCTTCCTTTGGGAGTGACTAGGGTTTGCAATTGAGTGAGTTTTTGTGAGATAATAAAAACCGTATATGTGTGTATGATCGAACAGGTGAGCTAGATCCACTTGGGCCTCGCATTGGGCTCTAGGAAGCTGGGCCTACGGCAAGCGAATATCATAGGGAGGGTGTTTCCGTCCATACACTAAGTGTGCGATTCAGACGTGGTGTGCGACTCACTTCCTTTTCCGGATTAATATCGTGAAATCAAACGATTTATTATACAATAATGACATAAACTAAAACGTGACGATCACAAGTAAAAGGTCGCGGAGTTAAATAAGGTTAATCTTGAAAGTTCTAGTTGTCACAAAGAGTATATTAAAAGATTTTCAGATTGCAAGTCTCCTGAAGATATTTTAAAATTAGTCAATGAAATTCGACAGTCTCCATCTCCTTCAAAACACTCATCCCCGGAGACTGAAGTTTTCAAGATTCTCAAGACCCATATGATTTGATGTAAAAAAAGGGGGGGGGGGGGAATATATAATAATAATAATAATAATAATAATAATAATATTACATAAAATAATCATTGTTCTTTAGCCGACAAAAGATGGTGAAAGAAAAGAAGGTACATATAATTCTATAAATGGACAATCTACTTTTCTTATTTTCAAAAGGTGGTGGCCAATAATTCTACAAATGGACAATCTACTTTTCTTATTTTCAAAAAGTGGTGCAAATAATTCAACAAAGAGACAAGAAACTTTCCAATTTTTCAAACATGGTGCAAGTAATTCTCAAAATGGACAAACAACTTTTCAACAAAAGCCATTTCATACGGAAGCTCTTTCAAGATTCAATTATGAAGATCCTTTTATTTCATCTATAAAAGGGAGGATGATCAAGGAAGAAGGACACTTTCTACACACCTTTTCTTACAACTTCTCTTATGTATGAAAAAACCCTCAAACCAAAAAATTGTATTATCAACTTCTCTATCTTCAAGATCTTTAGATTTTCAAATTATAGTTGCTCCTCCCGATTGTAAGGAAATCAATTGTAATCAAGATTTTCAATCAATAAATTCAGGTATATTTTAAATTTATATCATGGTTTTTTATGTTGCCATCTCTTAAATCAATTTCATGTAAAAATCTTTCATCCTCATTAAATTTAGAAAAATACCATATTAAATTTTTATTATTATAATTATTGAACATTTCATCTTTTAATTATTTTAACATTTCTTTATCCATAATTAACAAGTTGTTCTTGAAATATTTTCTATAAGCTTTCTTCTATGATTATTTTCTTCTCTTAATTTTTCTTCTAAAAATAATATATATTTAGGTGAAAGTAAATTCCATGTATAGGTTTTGGCGGGTTTATATCTTGTAAATTTTAATAATTCTTTACTAGCTATGGCTGAGTCTAATATTTCAAATGGTCCTATTTATTTAATTGTTACCCAAACTTTTCAATTGGTTTATTTGATCCACATATTTTAGATATAAACCCGCCAAAACCTATAGAGATAGATAATCAAACATCTAGCATAATAGAGCATTCTGATGGTTCAATAGATATTTCTTTTAGCAATATACCACCAAGGCATTCTATAGGAGCAAGTACTTCTAGAAATACTTTAAATGAAAGTCTATTTAGAAGAAGTTTATTAATGAAGATAAAAGGTGTTGATTTTTCAAATACTATTCCTAAACCACTATATGAAGAAAATGACAGTGATAATAATACTTATGTTCCAACTAAGTCTGATATGGGAGATTATGAAGATATACAATGAGTGATTCAAAGATTCAAGCTCGGAGAAATTGCTATATTTGGTTTTTAAAAAATTGTAATAGAAGAATAAAAGATTTAATACAAAGAATAGAAGATTATAAGTCATGCAATTCAAGTATCAATTCAAGTATCATGCCTCCTTCCGATCCATATCATCCCTGTAACTATATAAATCCGTATTTTCTTTGGCCTAAATATATATTATTTTTAGAAGAAAAATTAAGAGAAGAAAATAATCATAGAAGAAAGCTTATAGAAAAGATTTCAAGTACAACTTGTTAATTATGGATAAAGAAATGTTAAAATATTTAAAAGATGAAATGTTCAATAATTATAATAATAAAAATTTAATATGGTATTTTTCTAAATTTAATGAGGATGAAAGATTTTTACATGAAATTGATTGGCAATTATATATGTGTGAAAATGATGAAAGTATTCCATTTTTCTCCTGGTTTTCTGTTTACTGTATAGAAAATAAAATTGAGTATTCATTCTTTGAAAATATATCTGTTAGTAATACTATAACTAAAACCTATACGATTATAGATAAAAATGAAAATATTACTAGTGTACACCCTCCACATATGGATATAAAAATAAAAACTGAAAATAAAGAATATATTGCAAAGCCTTTAGCAAACATTAAGGAAGATATAGATAAAAACGTAAAGGCACTTATTTTTCAAAATAATTACACTAATGAAAAATTAAATACTGTTAGGATCTGAGGCTCTAGTGATTGTGCTTGTTTGTATAATTTGAACCAATCAAATAGAAATGAACAGAGTTTAAGTGCAGCGGAAATGAACAACAAACTTTGTAAACACAATCAAAGAGAGAAACAGTTTTGATAAACACATGCTTGACATTAAGTCGAAAGATTTACAATACAAATCAAAAGATTACAAGCATGCTTACAAACTAAACTCCCCCTTAGCCTGATACTCCATGGTTGGTTGCATAAGATGAAAGGATTGAATTGAGGAGAAGAACTCACTTAAAACGATCAAATGTAACAGTACAGAGTACTGCTCCTATTTATAGACAAACCAAACCACTGAGGCATCTCAGCTGACGTCACCATGAAAGTGACATCTAACAAACTAACAAACTCTATATACTGTTCTATAACAACTGACCATACAGACACTTATTTATAAACACTGACTCTTCATTCCACTGATGTAGTCAACCACTGTTGTTTGAGCAACAATGCTTTCTTCAAAAGGGTGATCAGGCCTTGAATGGGCAGTGCTTTAACTCTTCAACAGTACTTGGATTCCGTCAATAGATTGAGCTTCAGACTTTAAACTTCATTAGTGCTTTGGCTTATCAGTAGTTTACAGGAACATCAGTTGTTGATAAGGACAGTACTTGGAGCATATCAGATGTTGGATTCACTGTCAAGGGGAAAGCTTAATGTAATCTGCTGCTTATGAATAATCCACTATAGTGATCCGGTTTTGGCTTTCATTATCTGTTCCTCTGGTAGGGTTCAATCCCAACAATCTCCCCCTGGAACAGATAATGCCAAAACCCTTTATTATTCTGGATTTTTATTTCTCATCAGAAGTTCCCTAGCTTGTCTTTTAAATTCATCTTGAAAGTCTTTGGAACTTGAGTCTTTCTCATCCCTACACAGTGAAAGTTCAAGGAGATCCTGCAAATCTTCAACACCAAGACCTAGTGCTTCTTTCCTTGATATGTACTTCACTTCGCCATTGGATCTGACCAGGGTCAATACATGGGTCTTTTGATCAGACATCAACTTTAGTACTTATGAACCCAATGGGTTTCTTGGGAGAGATTTATTTTCTGATGAGTTTGAAGAAATTGGTCTTGTGAAAAGTTGTAAACTTTCAGACATTTGTTTGAAGGCCATTTCGATGACATTATTTGCTGCAACTATATCTTCTGCAGTCTCTCTTTCAATCTGCTCTTGCCTCTTCTTTTGATCTAGCTCAATGACTGTCATGTCTGAAGTGTTTGGTGATGCAGGTTTGGTTAATACCTTTTTTGGCAAGGTCTTGAAGCTTTGCTGATTTGTCTTCTTTTAGATCCATTTTCTTGATGGCTTCTGTGAAGAACTCAGCTTCCTTTTCTTTTTCTTCTTCACTGGTCAGCAGTTTTCCTTTTTCTTGGTTTTCCACAAGGATAGGGTTATCTGCTGATGTGATCAGTGTTTTAAGAGCATCAATCTGCTGTTCTAGCTTTTTGTAGTCAGGCTTCTTAGAAGTGTCTGAGACTGTTATCCTTCTTTTCTTAAGCCTTTTATAAGCCTCGTCGGTATACTGTTTTGTCCATTTTGCTATGGCTTCAGCAGTATCCACTTTAGCATCCACCAGCTCTTGCTTCTTTCTTTTATACTCAGATGTAAGGTCAGCAATGAGCTTTTTGTATTTGTTCCAATTTGGAGTTGTCTTCTTCTTTCTTGGATCGTTTTTAATTCTTTCAATCCTGTTTGCTTCATGCTTTAAAGCAACTATTGGCCATTCTTCAAATTGTTTTTCTTCAGCAGGATAGAATTTTTCTTTCATGATATATGCAAGATATTCTTTTCTCATTTTATTTCGTTGATCTGTCTTTTCTTTGTTTAGATCTTGTGCATAGTCTTCCATCTGCTTGACCTTAGTGAGCAAGAATTCCAATTTTTCAGAAATGGCTTCGTCACTTTGACCTTCACATTCAACTTTAGCTCTTATCTTAGCCTGCCTTGCTTTGAGCTTGAGATATTCATCCATATTTTTTGGGACTATGAAGCCTATGAGAGAAGGGAATCTTCTTGTTGAAGGATCATCCTTCTTTGTGTAAAATTGTCTCATCTCATTTTTTATAGCTTCCAGTTCCAGTGGATATTTTGCAGCATTAGGATCATGTTTGTCTTCATCTGCCTGAGTTATTTTTCTTTTTCTGGCGTAAAGCCTTTTTGGAGAAGGGGATTTTGGTTGTGATGTAGGAATGGTGAGAGAAGTGGTGGATGGATGACTGACAACTGTTGAGACAACTGGTGTCTCAACCTCTGTTGTCATTACAACTACTGATGTGTCAGTAGATGTCTTCTGCTTTTGAGCGGGTGTTGAAGTGGTAGTGGTTTGAGTGGTGGAAAGTGTCTGACTAACAGGTGTTGAAACAACTGGTGTTTCAACCACTGTTGTCATTACAACAGATGCTGTAACATCTGTTGTCTTCTGCTTTTTGGCAGGAAGAGATGATGGGGTGGCTGTTTTTGGTGGTGAGTTTGGTTTGGGTGGTGGTGATGTGATCATAGATGATGATGATGGTAGGGCAGTGGTTGTGGTGGTGTGTGGTGAAGTGGTGTGTGTTGAGGTAGTGTGCGTTGATACTGCAGCTTTAGTTTGGCTATCTTTTTCAGGTTCAATATAGACACCATCTTCAATTCCCTTTTTCTTCCACCTGATTTTCTCCCCCTTTTTGGAATTATCTGGAAGGGGGTTATCCATGAAGAGAATAGTGGGAGGAACTTTTCCAGTGGTTCTTTGGATATGAGCCTTGATGGCTTTGATGTCTGCTTGAGTATCTTTAAATCATGAATCCACCATGTTTGTCAGTATTTGTACATATATTGTATGTTGTTGATCAGCCATTTGTTTTTGTTTTTCAAGCAGGGGTTGGAATAAGTTCCATAACTCATTTGCAGTAGGTGCAGGTTGTGCAGGTGCTTGAGCTGGAACAGCAGTGGATTGTGCTTTTTGAGCGTTTAACAGCTGTTGCACCATATCCTTTATTTTAGCAACTGATGTTTCAAGTTTTTCAACTCTGCCCGTCAATTCCTGATATTTTAAATCATCACCCGCGTTAATGGGATCATTTGATTCCCCACCAGTAGTGGTTGTATCAATGTGTGACTTAGGAACTGAATCCCAAAAATCACCCATTGATGCCCCTTGGTCTTGGTACCGTGGACTTCTTTCTTCAGCACTTGATAACCTTGTTATTTTACCAGTGGCCAAAACAAACTCACTAGTGGTTACCAGAGGTGCTATGGAAGAAATTGCCTTCAAGGGAGTCTTACTAATGAAACAACTGTCCAACTGAAGATCCGTTGATCCATCACTTGTAGTTGCTGCTCCACTTGAACTACCACCAAGAGTTACTTGTAACTCAAGGGGTGTAACCTCCTCAGTTATTGCTGGGATAGCAGGGGTAGTAGCATTAGACCCAGTCACTTGTGGGAGTATACTCTCAGTGATAGGTGATAGAGAGGAACTGGTTTGTGTCTGAGCTATAGCAACTGCATGCAACAAGGGTATTATGGATTGTGGTAATGTGATTGGTGAGGGTATGGGTGTTGAAAGAGACATGTCCTTGGGATCAGGACTGAGGAAGATGGATCCAATTGAATCCAGAGCTTCATAATGTGGGGTCCCTGTGCTTACAACCTGATCCTTTTGTGAGGATGCAGGAGGAGTTTGAGGAAATGGTGGAGATCTTTCTACCAACTGCTGTGAGGAAGTAGCAGCAGTGGTTTGTGGTGACATTTGTGTTGTCACTGGCAGTGGCTCTGGGATCTCATCTTCCAGAGTTGCCTTTGTTTTGGGTTTGGAGGGCTTTCTGGATGTTTTCTTTTTGGTCTTTTTAATGGCAGGTGTTGGTTTCAAAGCAGTGGTTGTGCTGCTATGATCACCTAGAGTAGTGGGCTCAGCAGTAGGTGTCTGAGGAGCAGTGGTAGCTGCTAAATTCTGCTCAGGCACCTCTGCTTTTGTTTTTATAGGTGTCAACATTCTAGTGAATGTTTCAGGTGTCAAACTTTTTATTTCAAAATAAACACCTTGTTTGAGCAAATTTTCATTTTCCTTTTCAAATTTTTGTTTAAAATAATAGCTTAGAAACCTTGGAAAAAGTAAAAATGATTTGCTATCAACATTTTTTACCAAGTCATTAAAGATCTCCTGGGAATAGTTATGATTTTCATTATTTAAAATAGCATAACCCAGACATTGGATCTTTAATGGTATTTCGTTAAAAGCTGTTGTTTTATTTGAAACACACATCAAAAGTGTGTGGAATAAAAATCTAGGTGCAGAAGGGAAGTAACCTTTTTGTAAGGTATCTATCTTTGATTGTTCTACATACCCTCTTTTCAGAAAATCAGTTTTCATCTCGTTTTTGGGAAAAGAAGTTTTACCTTTCTGATCATCGAGCTTAAAGACTTCTGAAATTGATTGTGGAGTAATTTGAATCACTTTACCCTGTATAGAAGAGTTAATGGCTGTAACTTTCTCGCCTTGTTTGTCAAGGGTTGCATTTTTTCAAAACTCTCTCTGGGTTTGTTGGTAAATTGGAGCATCAGCGATTAACAAAGTTTTGTACTTTCTTACTGAAAGAATATCAATGATTGAATCGAAGGTGTGGTTGTTTGTGGGTTTTGTGAGTAGACCCACGTAGTTGTGAGGGGATTTGTACGGGATTTCAATGGATTCCGCGGCCGTTTGAGCGACCTCTTTGGAAGATAATGATGATTTTGATTTTGATTTCGTCATTTTGATGAAATGGAGATTGGGAAGACGAAGAATGATTTGAAATGGGAGGTTGGAAACTGCTTTCAGAAGAGAATTTTTAGAATTCAATTCGACAGTGTAAAACCATGTTTGGGGTTTTGATCAGGGTTTTATTTAGGGAAAAAGTAAGTGCTGATGTGGCAGCAGTTACAAAGATCTGAAGGCTAAAAACTGACCACATGTCAATCCGCTGATGAAGAGATGTTTTATGGAGGACAGTTGTTTTGAGAGCCACTGATGAAGCAAATATCAGTGGTTACAACGGTAACAATATGAGAGTAGTGGGTGATTTTTACTATCAGTGGATAGCATATCAGTGGATAAGACACTGATTTTGAGCATCAGTGCTTGCCAAGAAAATGAACGGTCACTGGTTGACTTTCAGCAGTGGACAATATTTAGGAAACAAATGTTTGAACTAAACAGTGGTTAGGGGTAATGGTAATGATTTGAAAGACCAATATATCAGCAACATTTACGGAATTTTTCATTCAAGGTTTTGCCACATGTCAATTACACATTTTGAAGCTTTTATAAATTTCTGACAGTGTTTTAGTATCCCAGATGATGAAAAACCATTTTACTAAGGTAACTCATTTTGTGTCATAATATTTTAATTAGAACATGAGTACCCAAGTATTTCAGGGTCTGTTAACAATCAATCTTTTGTCCAGTGTAAAAACAAACTTGAGTTTGACATGACCTTGACACTTGTACCATTTCCTTTTGATCTATTTTGAGGATAATATTACCAACAAAAAATAAAGGTTATATATCCTGACAGGAGATTGAAACTTTTACTATCAAAAACCAGTAGAAAGTTCAAAATATATTATTAAAAAAATGAAGAATGATATATCCTGCTTTATTTGAGAAAATCCTTTTTCAGAAAAAATAATTAAAGGATTTTCTGAAAACATCATTAAAAGGATTTGGTATAGTTTTTCACTAAAGCTCCTGATCATATCTATCTCAAGTTTATGAAAATTATCAGTGGTTTGACAACAGTGGTATGAAATTGTAAATACGTTTTGACCACTGTTTGGTACCATTCTCTTGTTGATTGATTGACAACAAAAATGAGGACACATGATCACTTGAGTTTTTGAAAACCCTGTTATAGACTTTGTTGCCATGTGATGATTCTGAAAATTTGTCTAGTTCGCTTGTGAGTTTATTCACTGGAAATACTATTGTTACCTGAACCTTTTTCCTGAACCAATGAATGCACACAATTGCTTTGATGACCATTTTTTTTTCAATTTTTAACTCTTAAGTGTTTTATATTTATACTCTTTTCTTTTGACTTCAAAATTTTTGAGATAAATACACTCTCGAGTTTTTGTGAATTTTCTTCTTCCCTTTTTACCCTTCCCATTCATAAGTAATGAAATACTTATTGGGAGGTCTTTATTGAAGAAATACTTAATCCAGAATCATTTTGCAGTAATGTTTTGAGAGAATTGGTCATATTCGCACAAGTTTTTAACCAATCTCACATTACATATGATACAGACTATATTGACCCCAGATTTTCTTAATGTATTTTTAACATGGTTGATTTGTTCCTTTTGAGGATCTCAACCTGTTTTTCAACACATAAGATCAGATGACTAAAGTTTTAATTTCCCTCTTTTTACGTTAGCAAAAACACTAATGTTTTTATGAACATAGATTCTTGTTAATCTGAGGTTCATACTTTAGCATCTAATATAATGAAAACATTACAAATTTCATAACAACAGTTGAAATCAATTTTGAAAAGAAGAAATAATATCATAGTTTAACAGACGTGTTTTCAGATCTGAAAACTATGAGTGACTTGTGCATGACATCACTTGTTGTGTGAAATTTGTGTGTCTTATGACATCTTGGTTGTTTTACAGAGTGTTTGAATAACAGTTTTAAACGTGATCACTCGTTACTCTGTTTTTCAACTAAATATAACCAACCTTAGTATCAATGAATTTTGAGCTGAATTGTTATGTCAAATTGATTGTTAGATCGAATTTGACTATCCTTGCTCTGATACCAATTGTTAGGATCTGAGGCTCTAGTGATTGTGCTTGTTTGTATAATTTGAACAAATCAAATAGAAATGAACACAGTTTAAGTGCAGCGGAAATGAACAACAAACTTTGTAAACACAATCAAAGAGAGAAATAGTTTTGATAAACACATGCTTGACATTAAGTCGAAAGATTTACAATACAAATCAAAAGATTACAAGCATGCTTACAAACTAAACTCCCCCTCAGCCTGATACTCCATGGTTGGTTGCATAAGATGAAAGGATTGAATTGAGGAGAAGAACTCACTCAAAACGATCAAATGTAACAGTACAGAGTACTGCTCCTATTTATAGACAAACCAAACCACTGAGGCATCTCAGCTGACGTCACCATGAAAGTGACATGTAACAAACTAACAAACTCTATCCACTGTTCTATAACAACTGACCATACATACACTTATGTATAAACACTGACTCTTCATTCCACTGATGTAGTCAACCACTGTTGTTTGAGCAACAGTGCTTTCTTCAAAAGGGTGGTCAGGCCTTGAATGGGCAATGCTTTAACTCTTCAGCAGTACTTGGATTCCGTCAGTAGATTGAGCTTCAGTCTTTAAACTTCATTAGTGCTTTGGCTTATCAGTAGTTTACAGGAACATCAGTTGTTGATAAGGACAGTACTTGGAGCATATCAGATGTTGGATTCACTGTCAAGGGGAAAGCTTAATGTAATCTGATGCTTATGAATAATCCACTATAGTGATCCGGTTTTGGCTTTCATTATATGTTCCTCTGTTAGGGTTCAATCCCAACAGTGAATCCAACAACTAGAAAGGATAGAAATTAATAATAATAAAACTTTAGATCAACCTAGTACTTCAAATAATAAAATAATAACTGAAACTATTGAAAATCCAATATTTAAACCATATAACATAGATATCCCAATACGTCTAAATAAAAAACAAGATATGTTACAAGATATTAACTCGAAACTCTCAAAATTAAATATAAATGTTATTTCAGAACAAAAAAATCAAAATATTGAAGAGCAATTTAATGATTTTCAATTAGAAGATTCTATAAATAAAATAAGAAGAAATTATCATTTTTCAAAAAATAATACTTATACTACTAGACCTGAAACAAGAAATTATTACCCTAGACCTACACCACCTGATTTACAATTTGAAGAACGACATACTTTAGTCCAAGCCAAATAATATATATTTAGGTGAAAGAAAATACGGATTTATATAGTTAGAGGGATGATATGGATCGGAAGGAGGCATGATACTTGAATTGATACTTGAATTGCATGACTTATAATCTTCTATTCTTTGTCTTAAATCTTTTTTTCTTCTATTACAATTTTTCAAAAACCAAATATAGCAATTTCTCCGAGCTTGAATCTTTGAATCACTCATTGTATATCTTCATAATCTCCCATATCAGACTTAGTTGGAACATAAGTATTATTATCACTATCATTTTCTTCATATAGTGGTTTTGGAATAGTATTTGAAAAATCAACACCTTTTATCTTCATTGATAAACTTCTTCTAAATAGACTTTCATCTAAAGTATTTCTAGAAGTACTTGCTCCTATAGAATGCCTTGGTGGTATATTGCTAAAAGAAATATCTATGGAACCATCAGAATGCTCTATTATGCTAGATGTTTGATTATCTATCTCTATAGGTTTTGGCGGGTTTATATCTTGTAAATTCCATGTTAATGATTGAGTTATTTCATTCCATTTTAATTTTTTAGGTGTTCTTATTTTTGTATGCATAGTATTAGCTTCAAAAATAATAGTTTCATCTTTTGGGGATACTAATTTTGTTTTAGGTTCTATAGTGGTAGTCATAGTCTTATAATATATTCTATATATAACTACTGGAGCATTAGTTTTTTCTTTAAATTCTAAGTTTTTAGTTTTAATTGTTAATGTTAAAGTATCTAAAATATGTGGATCAAATAAACCAATTGAAAAGTTTGGGTAACAATTAAAGTAAATAGGACCATTTGAAATATTAGACTCAGCCATAGCTAGTAAAGAATTATTAAAATTTGTATGTCTTGCATCTCTTAAAATTAGTAAAACTGGAGCATCAATTCCTAATATGAACATAGGTTTAATGGCGACTTGAACTAATATATAGGGGACCGCTAAAATGAGAACCACCTCGAGTTGTAAGAACCGTGAGAACTACACCGTACGGGGCGAGGTGGACCAATTTTTTTTTTTCATAAACGTAGATGCGTGTATTATAAACACATTTGTAAAAAAAATTCAAAAAAAAAATGTCGTGTGTGTAGTTTTGAGCACCACAAGTTTGTGTTTACGGGTACCGGAAAATTTACAGTACCCGTAAACACAAACTTGTGGTGCTCAAAACTACACACACGACATTTTTTTTTTGAATTTTTTTTACAAATGTGTTTATAATACACGCATCTACGTTTATAAAAAAAATTGGTCCACCTCGCCCCGGATCAAAAAGTTAAAAACATTGGTCCACCAATGTAAACACAACCTAAAATAGCTAAAAAAACCTAACCCCCACCCCCCCCCCCCCCCCCGCCCCCAAAAACCTAAACCCCCCACCCCCCCCCCCCCACAAGCTAATTGCTAAAAACTAAAACCCCCAAAAAACCTAAAAAAAACCTAACCCCCCCCCCAAACCTAAACCCCCCTCCCCCACCCCCAAAAACCTAACCCCCCCCCCCCCACCCCCCACCCCCAAGCTAAAATGCTAAAAACTAAACCCCCAGAAAACCTAAAAAAACCTAAAAAAAAAATTTAAATATTTTTTATGCTCAAATCGCTACTTTTAGTGACAAAAAAATTAAAAAAAAATTTAATTTTTTTTGGCTTCGAAAAGTAGCATTTTTATATAAAAAAATATTAAAAAAAATTGTGTGATTTTTAGCTATTTATAGGCATTTTTGGTTGTGTTCACATTGGTTCTCGCGGTTCTCGCAATAAGAGGTGGTTCTCGCATGATCTTCTCCCTATATATATATATAAACTAAATAAAAAAATTACACAAAGCAAATTAAACAATTACACAAACATAATTATAATATTACACACACCTAATTTAAATATTACAAAAAACTTGATAATTAAAAGTAAAGAAACTAAACAGTTAAACCTAAACAAACCACACAATTAAACCTAAATAAACACAGATCTCCTAATTAACACATAAAAGACCTAAAACCCCAAAGAAAAGGGTCGTATGGTGGAGGTCACACACTACGATCGCTACCACGATCATCTGACCTATAAACTTGAGGTATGCGTCACCAGTCAGGGTGAACACTAGTGTATTTGTGAACTGAGTGAACAAATCCTAACCATTGATTTACACTTGTGTATTGATAATTAAGGGCTAGGATTAAAAGATGGTTGTTCACTAATGAACCTAACCCTATATATATACTAGTCGTTTACCCGCGCGATGCGGCGGGAAACATATCACTTAGGTTGGTTAGTTTAGGGCTATGTACGGGTCGGTTCGGTTCGGCTATGTATAACTGATTTTGAAAATTAATTTAACTAACTGGATATTTGTTTACAAACCTTAAATCCAACCTAATGTAACCAACAATTGTACTTGGTGAAGTTTTATCTATCTTTTAATAAAGTTTTTTGTTAAATTAATAAACATTGTGTGGTACACCTTCAATAAAAGTTTTAAAACCATGGATGTAATAAAATTAGCTTTTTCAGCACTGTCCTCCTGTGATTACAATAGGATACTCGTTTACCGTTAGTTTATCCATCGTCTCGTAATATATTGTATAGTACTTAAGTTAGTTTTCTTATTCGTGATATGTTGGCACTGGTTTTTCTGTTAATTTATCGATTCTTTGGTGATATACTCAGGTAAATGTTTTAGCTGTAGCTATGGCGTGATCTATCTACAAGAAGAGTATAAAACAAGGAAGTAGATGTAATTAAAAACAAGAAGAGTACAAAATAGGCAAGTAGCTGGACAAAACACTAAAAACAAAATACGGGGAGTCTCTTGTATCTCTTCCTGTTTTACCAATCATCCGTTCGCTCATGACTTTCTTGTATCTTCTCCTCTACTGTACCAGAGTTCGACACATAAAAAAAACAATGTTACTCGCTTAAAAATAATTAAAAATTAATTTCTGGAAGCAATTAAGGCACAAAATCTACTAACTTACCTTCGTTTTGATACGGATGCGGTTAATTAATCACGCAACACTTCCTGGTAGACAACATTTGATGTGTAAACTCCGCGTTGTTTGAAATCTTTGGCGAGATGTACCAACACCTTCGTATTTTGTTTTGAAATCCCTCTTGATAACGCCACATAAAGTTGTCTGTGTGAAAATACAGAATCCGGAAGATAAATACCAACGTACAGAATTGTTTGACCTTGAGCTTTATTAATCGTCATGGAAAAGCAAAGTCGAATTGGAAATTGTTTTCATTTCAGCTTGAATGGGAACATGTCATCTTCAGAAAGGGTTAGAGGGATTCTTGGCAAAAAACTCTTTTTCTGGCATGTTGACTGTCACACCCCGATATTTCCACGTATTACCGGTGGGCCCGGTGGGGAGTATCGTCACGTAGTTGATATCATCATAGTCAAACAACACAATTTTAAATGCACAGCGGAAGCAAAAGATATATTTATTTCAACCGAATAAATTGTAATATTAAGTATCACAAAATAGTTGAAACAGATCTACAGGCGGATCAAATAAAAAGGAAACATAGTTCATCATACTTTAAATGCATCCAAGCTTGCGAGACTCTTATTGATGCTAAGGAGAGGCCAGCCTATTTCGATTAGTACCTGCACTTAATCTTTTTGGGAAAATACGTCAGTTTACACTGGTAAATACAATTAACTGACTCATTTTGAAGAGGTTTAGAAAATTGATTTGAATGCACAAGGCACAAAACATTTTATAACTTGGGATAATTATTTATATATAAACTTGTAAAAGAATTACATTTTATAAATTGATTTGAATGCACAAGGCACAAAACATTTTATAACTTGGGATAATTATTACTTGTAAACAATTTAAACGGGATATTTCAATAAATTAATCTTCATACAATTAAAAATTCAATGCCCGACCAAGCGGTATTTTATATACCGTACCCCAAGCCTGTATAGGGAAAATAAGTTAAAAGTATTTACCTGAGCTAAATATAAATTCAATCCCAGCCGTATATCAAATCAGCAAGTACAGATAGCTTTTACTGGGCTCCTAAATCTGGAACGAAGGTTTTTAATAACCTATTAGATTCCTAACGGGTCTTTAATTAAGCCTATGCTTAGACCGGTTAGTTTTTAAAAGAGGATACGGTTCAAAACGCATGATTAAGCGAAGACCGAAATGGAATGTGGTTTAGACCCGACAAGCTTGTATACTTGTGTAATAAGGGTAAACTAAACACATTCTGGATTTTGATATGAAAACGATATGGTTTGACCCGTTTCGGCTAATATATGCAAACTAGTTACATAAGCCGATCCAAACGCGAAAAGTGCGTAACGGGTAACCAAAATGAGTCATACATAGGTTTCCTAAGTTAATGTGCCTTAAATATGTTGTGACATCAGTAAGATATCTTCTATTATGCCCCAAATGAATTTAAACTCAAATTATGCCCCGAAGGGGTATTTTGGTCATTTAAAAGGTTATAAAAGAGATTTAATATATATCTGAGTTACAGGTCTGATATAATCAGTAAAAATACTTAATTTGATAGGTTATATCAGTAGGGTATTACATATATGTGAAATTTATTATTTATAACCAAACTATGCACCGAAGGGGCATTTTGGTAATTTCACTTATAAGGTCAAATCTGGAATCTGACTTTAAAAACTTTTTCTTACTGATAGAATATAAAAATTTACTTAATATATTAGTAGGTGTCAAGTCTTATATATTAAAAATAGTTTTAATACATACTATGCGCTTAAAACGCGTAAAAATGCGATTTTAAGCGATTTTTGGGTTTTTTAAGAAAAGCTGATATTTTTATTGTTCTAGAAGGTTAAAAATATTCTATTTATCATATTAGATCAGTAGAAAAAGGTTTGGTATCAAAATGATTTGCAAAACTCATTTTATAGCCCAAAAGGACAAAACCGACAATTACCGAATCAAGCTTAGAACTCTATGTTATGCTCAGCCTAAAATTAAATAAAAATCTTCAAAAATCCCAAAATATTATTTTATATCAGTAGGTAAAAAGTTTGGTATCAAAATTTGGGTTTAGATAGGCTATAATGTAATTACGCCGTTTAATTAATAAAAAGCTTTCTAATTACGCTATTGAGCATAACTTTTAATCTAGACCTCCAACTGATGTCAAATTTTAGGGACAAGTTTATAAATTAGTAATAAATATTTTTGTCCTCTCACATTTTCAAAATTCTTGTTTTAAGGTCAAAAGGGCATATTGGTCAACATTTAGGCATATAACAGAAACTTGCATATGAATCGAATAACTAATGAACCAAGTTGTATAACCTCAGAGGGTTACACTAATCTATAACCTGGTCCTAATAGGGCTTTAAGGCAATTCTAAAACATGCTCTAATGGTTCAGAACTGAAAGTCAAAGCAAAAGTCTACTTTTGTGACTTTTGGTTCCGAACCGAGCTTAAACAGAAAATTGTCGGGTTGAACATGCCTAGACATGTTCTTACATTGATTACCAAGTTATATGAGTGATAAAACAGGTTTCCTAGCTTCTACGTCGTTAATTATGTGTTTATGCGAAAATTAGCTTTCTGTTGACTTTTTAAAATTAAGTTTGACCCTACAATTGACCTAGTTAGAGAGGGAATCAGAGGGTGCCCTTTTAAGGGTTTATTACCCACATAATTACCAACTCAAAGCTACTTTCAATTCGTGATTTGACTGGGTAAATTAAGATTAATGACGAAGTCAAATATTAATTACGACGGTTTGACTTTAGGCTAATTAATTAAGCAAAACTGAATTAGAGAAGGTTAAGGACACTTACTGAAGTCCTATGCATGACTAAGAATGCTTGGGAAGTGCCCTTGAGCTCCAGAAATCTTCAGAACAAGAGTTTGGAAGCTTTCCAAGTGAATTGCTCAAAGTGTGAGTCCACAAGTTGCAACAATTGGTCCTATATATAGCCATGGAGGGTCAAGGAGATGGATACAAGTGTTAGGGCATCTCCGGGGATGAATACAAGTGTTATGGGACGTGTTTCAAGGAGCTAGAGGGTGGCAAACTCGCGGATTCGAGCAGACGTGCAAGCTGCCACGTTAAGGAAGAGTTTGCTGAACTGGCAGTCCGTCGCGTGGTGCCGTGGACGGGTGCCCAGGTGGTGGCGCTACGCCAGCACCCCACATATCAGCCAACATGTTTCAAAATGTGACACTTTCACCCCCTGGACCTTCAAATGCGTAATTTCTTCCATTTTATGCACTTTTAACCCTTGAAATTTATATTTCTATAATCTATGAGATAAAACCAATCATCAATAGGTCCGGTTTCGTTAAACGATAACCGAAAACACAAGTTTTGCCTGGTTGATGCTTTTAACCCTTCGTACACGAATATTATCATAACTTTCTCATACTTTATCGAAACCTTGTGAAATTTTTATCACTTATTCTCGTGAGAATAATTAATCGTTATAAAGCTTCGGGTTTGCTAAAAGGTCACTCAGAGGTATACTTTTAAACATGTTGACATGTTTAACCCCTGTAATTTGCAATCTCTCATTTTCTTCCACAATTAGCTTCGTATGATCCATAATTTATTTGTTTAAGGGTATAAACATCGTGTAGGGTTATTGTAAGGCATATTTATCCATTTTTGACATTTTGAATCCTTTTATTCACATACTTTCTTTGTTTGTCAAATTTAGTCCCTCTAAAGTAATCTTTTACACGTTTAAAGCTTATGACACGTGTCGATACATTATTGGACGTGATTTTTACGAGGTGTTACATCCTCACCCCCTTAAAAGAAATCTCGACCTTGAGATTTGCTAAAATGCTGGAAGTTCTTTTTGTCGCATAATGGACTTAACTTCTATAGCCTATCTGGAGTCTCTCCAAGCTCCCAAAGTGAATTTTATATTAGGTACATGTATCCTTTTGGAGCTTCTTATCCTGTCGTTCTTTAATCGGTACAGGTTGCTCATCATATCATAAATCTGCATATCATTATGTGATAATGCTTCTCAACTGATTGGTGAAACACATCCTTAAATCATTAGTGTGTAATGCATTGCGAGCTCCGTTAAGCTCCTTAAATAGGTTTTAGTTTATAAGCTATGTGATCTCGATACATTCAATTTCCTTCGAATGATTCTATATATTCAGAGCTTAACTAGCCTGATAATTAACAAATTGGCACACCCTTCCAGGGTGATATCTTTTGATGAACCTTATTTCTTAACAAGAACTTAGGAGGGTTGCTACTTTCATTAATCCTTGATTTTCTGCCGAATACTGGCAACTTACAGATGATTATGGATTTGTATGGTCTTATTCGTTGTTTCCAAGGCAACTTTCAGATCTTGATAATTGGTCTTACCAATCTTTTGTCCAACAATAAATGTTTAACACTTCATCTATACAAGGTATATAGAAAAGCTTATTTTAAGGTGAGATGATTATTCCAACCACTGCTTAAAACTAATCTTAAGGAATTGCTAATCCTTGCCGTTAGTCGAACAAATCAACGATCCTGGGCAGCTGATGGAAATTCTAAATTGTTGCCTAATTAGGGTTGCGGTAATCAATACATAAGCAAAATGAACCGTCTTTCATAATTAACTATACCGAATTCTCAGGATATTGAGTTAGGCTATATGAACCTTTATTTTAAAACTAACTTAATCAGGGTTTCGATTATTCCAATGATGGTACTAGCCGTCTTGGAGGTTTCATAATAATACAGTCCTAAATGGGATATTGTTAGTGCAGTTTGTCTGTCAACTTCGTCTGGTATCAAGTCTTGCATTGTTAGACAAATTTGGAAAGAGATAAAGACTAAAGACTCGAAGTCAAAGACTTCGTCAACATCCAAGGGGGAGTCTGTTGGTGCACTGAATGTCTGCTGACTACGTCTTATCGAGTCTTATGTCTAGGTAGGTTAAATGAGTGCACAATAGTGTTTGAATTAGGGTTTAGTCATGGTTTAGATGGCCTGTCCGTTTGAAGATGGCATGTCCGTTTGAAGATGGCTTGTCTGTTTGAAGATGGCCTGTCCGTTTGAAGATGGCCTGTCCGTTTGAGGAGTGTTCCGTTTGAAGCAGGCTGTGTCACCTTCAAACGGAAGGGTCTCTAGTATAAATAGTTGTTGTACATGCTCATTTGAAACGGACATGTATGTCTGTGTGAGCGAAGGTGCTGTCGGATTTTTGTCAGAATTCTTTGTAAAAGCTCGCAATCAGTAATAGAAAGAAAGTTAAAAGGATACAAGCTGTTTTTGACGTTGTTTACTTTGTTTCCGCCTCTGTAAACGATGATGAACTACCTTTACTGACTTTTAGGGTCACGAACACGATCCAACAAGTGGTATCAGAGCTCGGGACGAGGAGTTCATACCAAATTCAGCTTGATTACTTCGGATTTTCTCACTTCTACCTTTCTTTTCTGATTTGAACTAGTTGTCATGGTTAAAATGGCCTGAAACTTTCACATATCAAACGAAATACACTGTTAAATAATCCTTGAAAATTTGAAACCAAATTCGACCTAAAACTGATCGAAAACATCCATTCCATTTGAAAATGTTCGTTAAATGATGACGTCATCCGTTTGAAGCTTGACATTCCGTTTGAAACTGGCTTCCGTTTGAAACTGGCTTCAAGTTTGAAACTGGCTTCCGTTTGAAACTGGCTTCAAGTTTGAAACTGGCTTCTGTTTGAAACTGGCTTCCGTTTGAAACTGGCTTCAAGTTTGAAAGTGGTTTCCATTTGAAAGTGTCTAAAAGTTTGAAAGTGGTTTCCGTTTGAAAGTGTAAAAGTTTGAAAGTGGTTTCGTTTGAAACTTGATTAATGTTGTCTCAAACGGAATAAAAGATTCCGTTTGAGAAGAGCCATTTTGTTAGAAAAACTATACCGTTTGAACCATTCCGTTTCAACAGATTCTGCTTGAAGCAGTCATTTTTCAAATTTCGAAAAATTTTCTAAGGGTTTACTGTTTTTTTTAGGAACGTACAAGATGGATAAAGAAAAACCTTTCAAAAATATAAGGACAGCAGAACAAAAGCTAGCATACATAAAACAGAGAGCTCATTGGAGAATGATACTGATTTCACGTGTTTACCATGAAGCTAAGAAAGCAAATAGATGGGATGCTAGTAAAAAATGTTATCGTGATCCTGAAGGAAATATTGCTATTGATCCGGAAACTCTTTGTGAGGAAACTCTTTGTGAGGAAACTCTTGCTGAATATATTGCGAAAGAAGAAGAAGAAGAAGAGAAAAAGAAAGAAGAGAAAGAAAAAGAAAAAGATGAAACTTCAAAATGTGAAGTTGTATGTTCAAAATGCAAAAAATTCGAAGCAGAAAATGTCAATCTCTTGAAAGATGTGGAGAATTTGACATTGGAAAACAAAGCTTTGAAAGACGAGAATAAAGCTGATGATGAACAGATTTTGGAGTTGCGCTTGAACTGCAAAAAACTAAAATCTGAAAATGACAAACTTTTGAAGAATGTTGAGAGTTTGTCAATAGAAAACAAAAATTTTAAAGAAAAAGAAAAAGATTTTGAAAATGAAAAATTAAAGATTGAAAAAGATTTTCAAAGTCAAATAAAGATTCTTGAAGATGGGAGATCTGTTTTTAGCAGAAATAATATTGAAAAGCAAAAGGTAATAAATTCCCATCGTCAGACGATTATTCGACTTGAAAAAGAAGTTGAATGTGATAGAAAGAAAATCAAAGATTTAGAGAATAAATTGAAAGGTTTTGTAAATTCTGCATCATATGTTTATCCAGAACTTATCAATTCAGTTCCAATAAGTGACAATGTCACAAATTTTGACAAAGTCAAAATTGAAGATTGTGATGACAAAGCTGATCATGAAAAAGAAAAAGAAAAGAAAAAAAATATTTTTAGAATTACAAGAAAAATTTCAAAATACTGTTTTGCAGTCTACTGAAATAGGTGAATGCTCAAAGCAAAAACCTGTTAAGAAGATTGTAGAACAGAAACAAAAAGTTAAAAAATTTGAAAACTTTTAAAAATGAAAATAAAAGCTCATCAGTTCAGTCATCCAATCATTATGAAAAACCACAAAATTTTAAAAATCAAAACTCACAAATAGTTGGTAACCAGTGGTGCAGGTTTGACCACAGTGCTCAAATGCCAAATCAAGGATACAAGAGGAGATATGAGTACCACAAGGCAAATCAATGCTTAGATCTAAGTGTGTGGTATAAAGACGGTATGTGGTATGAAAGTAGTGAGAGGTATGATAACAGAGTGTGTTACACTTGTGGCTATCAAGGACACATTGCTGTTAACTGCCAAAGTTAGAGATTCGAAACAAGAAGGTGCTATGAATGCCACATCAGAGGTCATATTGCCAGAAATTGCCCAATGAGATCAAAGGGACGATCGAGGGCTGATTCTCAGAAATTGGCACAGAAACCAGTCAATGCCAAGCCTAAAGAACAAAAAGTTCAAGAACTTAAAGTTCAAAAACAGAAAGTTCATGAACCGAAAGTGAAGCTTTCACAGGGGCAGAAAGACAGACTGAGGAAGAAAAGAAAGAAGGCAAGAGAATACTTGGAGAAAATTTTGTCCTCGGATACAACTGGTAATCCGAGAAAAAGTTCTGATGAATCGCTTTCCTCAACTGAAAAGACAAGCAAAACGAATTCATCAGATACAAATCTGAGGACAAAAGAGAAGAAAAAGAAAGTTGTTAGCCATGAATTGTTTCTTCAGAAATAAAGGAGCAACATGTTGGCGATGAATTTGACTTGTTAAAGTCAAAAGAGCAACATTCTGGCAATGATTCTGACTTGACAAAGTTAGAGGAGCCATGTTCAGGCAATGATTCTGGTTCATCAAAACCAGAAGAGCCATCTGTTGAGGTAAAAACTGTCAAACCCAAGGCTGGTCAGGCTTGGGTGAATCTGTTTAAATGAAAAACCTGACTTGCCGGAACTCCCAGGTTGGTAAGTGTGGAGTAGGTATCGGCATCTTTCTTGAGAAATTCACAGGTTGGTAACTGTGATATTTCGAATTGCAAAAGATTAATCAAGGACATTAAGTTGTACTTGATTTATCTTTCCGATAAGTGGATAAAGGTGAACAATGTGATGAAAGAACCCCGAATTTGTGAAATGACACATAAAACTAATTTTCCGGAAAAACCATTTGATTAAAACAAACTTAAGTGTTTTGAAATCATAATGGGAAAATAGTTTGTTGAGAGGGGGAGTTCTGATTGTTTATGCCAAGTGGATGGCGAATTGAAGCAATTCGATATCGGTTGTCAATTTAAAAAAAAAACAAACTGTACAGGTAGAGTATCAAAGTTTGTTTTCAAATTTTCTCAGAAAATCAAAATTGAAACATATTTTGATTTTAGGGGGAGAAAAATTTTTAAAAAAATTGAAAATTTGAAAATGAAAAAACATTGAAAAAGCAAAAATGAGTTTTGTTGTGAAAAAGAGGAAATGATAGTAAATCAGTGGACTATCACAGCATGCTAAAGAAATGAAATGTCAAATGTGATAAACGGTCTCACTAACGATGTGACGATAGGCTCAGCTAGACTAGTAGATTTGCGATAACGATACAAACTTAAATGAAAAAGCCTAGTTCTAGTGGGAAACATGGTTGAAAGCATAGTACTTAGTTTTGTCCTTCGTGATTGTGTACCTACTCAGTAATCGCTGAATGTTGAAAGACATAAAAGCCGGTTAAGTCTGTGAGTTTTCACAACTTTGCTGAAAAGTCACTGTGATTGTGCATTTCATTTTGGAAAGATTTAAACTTGTTTTATTTCTTTATTTTGTTTAAGCATTGGACATCCTCTGCGTATACGTGAGTATCGAACTGGATGTTAGTGCCTAAACGTTCTGCTTTATTTTCTTTGGTGTTTCGTTTAAGCTTTTGGATCACCTCTGCGTATATGGAAGTATCGACCTGGTGGTTAAAGCCTAAACAACTTCAACTTGTTTTTATTTTCTTATTTTGTTTAAACATTGGACTTTCTCTGCGTATCGAAAGATCGACCTGATTGTTAATGTTTAAACATTCTGCTTTGTTTTCGCACATATCATAGGTGATAAAAGTTTAAAGGCATTACTTGAGTCAATGTATTGCATGATGAGGGGATATGCTGAGATCGTGGGGTCCATAAGAATTTAGTGCAAAATTAATATACCTTAACGTATCGGTAAGCATTTCGAAAGTTTTTAGATTGAGTTTAAGAGGACAACTATATCGCCAATCTATGTGAATCGTTTAGAACTTAAAATGATTAAAGCTTAACGGTGCTTGTGATTTGTCTCATAAACTGATATGATCCTCTTACACAAACTTACAAAAATATTGTCTGTATATATTTCTTTACTGCAATTCTTTAAAATCAAAAATCCAAAAATATTGTGTTTAGTTTTAAATTTTGAAAAATATAAAAAGATTTTCGACAACTGATGTTGGAAAGCGGATTTTCAAAATTCCAAGTGCTAAACATGATGAACTATATTGGGTTGGGAAAATATGTTAAAAAATTTTTGAATGTTATATACAAATGTTTTTGAAAGATTGTATGTTTAGTTAATCAAGGTCATTTACTTGAACTTGATGTAACTATACAGATTGATGAATGTATGATTTCTACCAGTAAGTTTCTTAAATCTAAATGGTATAAATTTGTGAAACTTATATTGTAGAAGAGGATGTGCAGGTGATAATCTAGGACTTCATGGCACATATTGTGTAAAGTTTGAACCAGAAAATAAATTCCAGCTTATCGAAAGGGGGAGTTTACATTCTGGATCATCAATCAAATTGAAGTTTAAGGGAGATTTACAGTGTTAACGCAAAGACTGATGAAGACTGAAGATTAACAAGACTCGACACTACAAACTTCGTCAACATCCAAAGGGGAGTATGTTAGTGCAGTTTGTCTGTCAACTTCGTCTGGTATCAAGTCTTGCATTGTTAGACAAATTTGGAAAGAGATAAAGACTAAAGACTCGAAGTCAAAGACTTCGTCAACATCCAAGGGGGAGTCTGTTGGTGCACTGAATGTCTGCTGACTACGTCTTATCGAGTCTTATGTCTAGATAGGTTAAATGAGTGCACAACAGTGTTTGAATTAGGGTTTAGTCATGGTTTAGATGGCCTGTCCGTTTGAAGATGGCCTGTCCGTTTGAGGAGTGTTCCGTTTGAAGCAGGCTGTGTCACCTTCAAACGGAAGGGTCTCTAGTATAAATAGTTGTTGTGCATGCTCATTTGAAACGGACATGTATGTGTGTGTGAGCGAAGGTGCTGTCGGATATTTGTTAGAATTCTTTGTAAAAGCTCGCAATCAGTAATAGAAAGAAAGTTAAAAGGATACAAGCTGTTTTTGACGTTGTTTACTTTGTTTCCGCCTCTGTAAACGATGATGAACTACCTTTACTGACTTTTAGGGTCACGAACACGATCCAACAGATATAAATCTTAACTCTATTTGCCTCTCAAGAGGTAAACAGGGTAATCTTAGGAGAAGATAATCAAGATACAAGGAGGTTACAGAGATTTTCCAAATCTCAGGCTCCAGTTCATCCATCCTTGCTTGTGTCAAAGGAGTGACACATTTATGTTACGAGTCCACGAATTCCTTAATCGGAGGCATTTACTTGGACAATTCCATTCTGGATATCTTCTTTAAATACTGTTGGCTGACTTTAATACCATATGACCATCGGAATATCTTTGCGGTCCCATGCGTTAAACCTTCATACTTATCAGGCATGGAAGCAATCTATGGAACATATTAAGATACACTAATTCTCGTATGGCGATGCCCTCTTATTTCCGATGCTAACCACCAATAATTATTGCATTAAGCTTAGATTTTAGGTAAATGGAATAGGGTACTATCTCAGCCAATGAATTAAAATTTGCAACATACTGTTGACAGTCTAGAACTTTTATGGTGAGAGTTAGAAAATTCTTATTCCATCTCTTTCCATTTCGTGATGCGGATAGTAGGTTATCCTAATAAGGTCCCTAAAACTTGGACCATCCCATATTGTATAAGGGGATCTTTCTTGTGGACTTCATTAATGTCCTCACTAATTAAGGGTATTGCCATCGAATGACTGTGATGCATACCTCACCGTGTCCTTTCCAGCATAACTGCTGATACACCTAATGGTTTCTACTTCATCCAACAATTTCCTGTAATTGATGGCTCCTTTTTACCATTGAAGTCTCTTGACTTCCAAGAGACGAAGTACTTTTAAGTACATCCTAAAAAGAATGGGGCTTCTTGCCGTGTATGATTTTTATTTTGGTCATTCTTCGCATTTGAAGTATGAATAAAGCTTTTCTCATGAGCAGCGACATGTGTTTTAAAGCGAGCAGCATTCGGCTTCTTTGAACCGTTTTACGACTTTTCTTATAGCCTTTCTCACGGCTGTGTTAATCCTAGTTTTGGAGATTAACTCCATTAACATTGAGGTTCACATTTGATGCATCATTAATATTTGTCGCATTTCTAGCATCGCGACTGTTGTTGACTCTTCTGAGTTTTCCATACTCGAAGCTTTGATGTTAAATACCAAATTCAACAAGTGCTTAGGCAATCCATACCATGTGTCTCCTTGAATTGTTAAAGGCTCACAATAAGGAGTCTTGATAGCTACTTGCTTCTTATCACACATAATATGGGCTTGGTTTTAAGATGACCAATCCAATCCTATCACTACATCGAGTCCTTCTATTTTAACGGAAACAAGGACATCGGAAAAGAATGATTCCTAATGGATATAAAACATCCATCTAATATCACTGAAGCAGTCTTTGAGGTACCGTCGGCCAATTCTACTTCATACTTAACGCTTAGAGTTTTAACAGGCAAATTTAATAATTTACAAAATCTATTGTCTACGGAAGACTTATCTGAACCTGAATAAAATAATACTCTAGCATAAACGTCATTGATCAGGAAAGTACCTGTTGTGACATTGTTATCTTGAACGGCCTCTTGAACATTCATTTGAGAGTCTCCAGCTTTGGTCTTCTTAGCCTCCCCAGGCTTCTTGGTTTTATTTGGGCAATTTGTCTTGATGTGCCCTTTTTCATTGCAACCATAGCAGGTTGCGTCTTCCAACTTCTTGCAATCCAAGGTCTTATGCTCCTTGGACTTGTAGATTCCACAGGGTAGAGGCTGAGGTTCAAATCTGCATTTCCCGAGGTGGTATTTCCTACAGGTTTTGCATCTGGTCTTTTCACCTGACTGCTGGTTGTCCTTCAAGTCCTTGCATTCATGGGTCTTATGATCCATCTCTTTACAGATGACACATCCCCTGGTCTGATCATAGAAACATTTTCCGAAGAGCTTCTTCCCGCAGGTTTTACATTCGGGTTTTGCCTCCTTTGGCATGGACTGGTTATAGCTTGAACCGGTCTTACCCTTTTTGAATCCCTTATTTGGGGTATTATCGCACTTTCGCTTATGATCCTTTAACGCTCGGTCCACGACCCTGTTTACGGTTGTATCTAACATAGCCTGTAACTCGGCCCCGTTAAGTTCAATCTTGCATCATTATTCTGATCAGCTGGATGATTGTGAGCTTCAGATGAGTCGGCCATGGTGAAGCTTTGAAGGCTACAAATCAAGTAGTAATAACTAGTTTAATTATAGTGAATTGTCGAATTTGATGATTAAATAGCCATGGTGCAAATAAACCATATAGGCGAATAGATAGTATTAAATTTATCTGATTATGTTTTGCCTAGGTTTTTAAATAAACCATCTTTGGCGTTTAAATGGAATATAATCCTTCATATTTATTAGACAGGGGACATAAGTCACGACTGTCAATGTCGTACTGACATTTTATATGTAGCATAAGGGCCTGTTCCAAAGGACTTTTTGATGGCATAGATGCCTTGTCACTATGGAAATTTTAAAACATAATCGATGATTCCTTTGGATTGGAAAATTTCATAGTTCATTGCCTTGACAAGAAGTTATGAAATAAAACTATCTTTTTCATGTATACATCTTTGCCCGAAGGTATTCGTCCCAATGGATGTTTTGATGTGCTCATCATGTTCGACATTTATTAGCCATAATTCCTCTAGATCATTTACGCTAAATAAGGGGTTTGAAAAAAAAAATCCTAATATAAAGACGACAAGTGTGATTTTATTGCATCACTGTTGTCGGGAGTGTTAACATGTTTTCAGATGTTAACAAGGACCTGAATCTCTTTTTAAACAGGTTTTTACCATCTTAGCTAGGTCTTTAATGACATTCAAGCTAGGTTATACCTTTTAAGATTCTTATGTATACTGGCAGAAAAGGAATGATATTTATTTTATTCAGGATTTTCATTATAATTATCCTAGATTTAATTAAAATATAGCTATGGCACAAAAAGGCCAAGTCACAAGGGCAACTTTAAATTATAGACCATGATTTTGTAGAATCAAGGTATTTAGGCTCGAACGTTGTTCATGCCTTTTCTTGACAGGGAGTTGTAGGCTACGACTGTCTTTTGTCTTATATGACAATGAATACTGCCCGTAAGCATTATATCCTTAATGGATGCTTAATTCACAAAATAAGAAAGGATTTCGGGAGAATCCAGTATAAGGATGATTTATGCGATTTTATCGAATCACATTTGCCAGAAATGTTAACATGTTTACAGATGTTAACAAGGATTTGAATCTTTTGAATAGGTTCTACCATCTTGGCCTTGTCTGAAATGACATATAGGCTAGGTTGTACCTTTAAGATTCTTTTTAATATTTAACGCAGAACAGTCCTAAATTGAGATGTTAATAAGGATCTGAATTTAATTGAGGAACTACCATCTTGGCCCTGTCTTAAAATGACACATGGGCTAGGTCTTGTCCTTTTTAGATTTTGCCATTTTATTATAATGGTAGATCTTATAAAAGGAATGTTATTATTATGTTCATATATAAGGATAAATAAATTTAGATAAAACATTCCAATGATTTTTAAAAGAGTACAGAATTGCCCTAATCGGGACTTGAAAGGAATGATGTTGTCCATGAAGGGACTGAAAGATAAGTATGTCCTTATAAGGACTATTAAGGAAACGATCTTCAGCAAAAGGAGTTTCTTCTTCATTTTATTTTTGAATGCTTTCTCCTTGGTTGCACATTAATCCTAGTCGCAGTACGAAGCTCGGCCTTCCCTAGGCTTCAAATGGGGAGAATTTCCATTATGGCTTCTTTGCTTGGCGACATATTAAAATATATAGAATTGAAGGCAATAATTCTCCGAATAGAGATGAGAGTATTCCTGTTGTTAAGTCTAGACTCAGAAGGTCAAGGAATGTGCTACTGTGTCATTGAGATAAAACACAAATGACTAGTGTTTAATTCACTCAATGTTGGCTCTGATACCAACCTGTCACACCCCGATATTTCCACGTATTACCGGTGGGCCCGGTGGGGAGTATCGTGACGTAGTTGATATCATCATAGTCAAACAACACAATTTTAAATGCACAGCGGAAGCAACAGATAGATTTATTTCAACCGAATAAATTGTAATATTAAGTATCACAAAATAATTGAAACAGATCCACAGGCGGATCAAATAAAAAGGAAACATAGTTCATCAGACTTTAAATTCATCCAAGCTTGCGAGACTCTTATTGATGCTAAGGAGAGGCCAGCCTATTTCGATTAGTACCTGCACTTAATCTTTTTGGGAAAATACGTCAGTTTACACTATAAATACAATTAACTGACTCATTTTGAAAAGGTTTAGAAAATTTATTTGAATGCACAAGGCACAAAACATTTTATAACTTGGGATAATTATTTATATAAAAACTTGTAAAAGAATTACATGTTCGTTATACGTTCAGTAGCCCGGATTGACATCGGGTTAAAGATTAATAGACACACCACATGATATAGTCCCGCGGCGAGTTATTCCCGAAACCGGCGATTATACCTTATTATTTATATATGCACTCTCGGGTGTACGCCTACACCCCGTGCTTAGGTCGTGGCTATTTCGTAAAATGATGCCAAGGATATCCGGGACATGGTCATTAACCCCCCAAAGGCTTTAAGCAAACAAAACAATTTAAACAGGACATTTCAATAAATTAATCTTCATACAATTAAAAATTCAATGCCCGACCAAGCGGTATTTTATATACCGTACCCCAAGCCCGTATAGGGAAAATAAGTTAAAAGTATTTACCTGAGCTAAATATAAATTCAATCTCAGCCGTATATCAAATCAGCAAGTACAAATAGCTTTTACTGGGCTCCTAAATCTGGAACGAAGGTTTTTAATAACCTATTAGATTCCTAACGGGTCTTTAATTAAGCCTATGCTTAGACCGGTTAGTTTTAAAGGAGGATACGGTTCAAAACGCATGATTAAGCGAAGACCGAAATGGAATGTGGTTTAGACCCGACAAGCTTGTATACTTGTGTAATAAGGGTAAACTAAACACATTCTAGATTTTGAGATGAAAACAATAAGGTTTGACCCATTTCGGCTAATATATGCAAACTAGTTACATAAGCCGATCCGAACGCGAAAAGTGCGTAACGGGTAACCAAAATGAGTCATACACAGGTTTCCTAAGTTAATATGCCTTAAATATGTTGTGACATCAGTAAGATATCTTCTATTATGCCCCAAATGAATTTAAACTCAAATTATGCCCCAAAGGGGTATTTTGGTCATTTAAAAGGTTATAAACGAGATTTAATATAAATCTGAGTTACAGGTCTGATATAATCTGTAAAAATACTTAATTTGATAGGTTATATCAGTAGGGTATTACATATATGTGAAATTTATTATTTATAACCAAACTATGCACCGAAGGGGCATTTTGGTAATTTCACCTAAGCTTATAAGGTCAAATCTGGAATCTGACTTTAAAAACTTTTTCTTACTGATAGAATATAAAAATTTACTTAATATATTAGTAGGTGTCAAGTCTTATATATTAAAAATAGTTTTAATACATACTATGCGCTTAAAACGCGTAAAAAGGCGATTTTAAGCGATTTATGGGTTTTTTAAGAAAAGCTGACATTTTTATTATTCCAGAAAGTTCAAAATATTCTATTTATCATATTAGATCAGTAGACAAAGGTTCGGTATCAAAATGATTTGCAAAACTCATTT
Source organism: Helianthus tuberosus (assembly GCA_030545235.1). Classification (NCBI taxonomy): domain Eukaryota; kingdom Viridiplantae; phylum Streptophyta; class Magnoliopsida; order Asterales; family Asteraceae; genus Helianthus; species Helianthus tuberosus. Next base: position 181,685,001 of record CM060393.1, on the reverse strand, counting down.
TATAGCCAAAAGGGCAAAACCGACAATTACCGAATAAAGCTTAGAACTCTATGTTATGCTCAGCCTAAAATTAAATAAAAATCTTCAAAAATCCCAAAATATTATTTTATATCAGTAGGTTAAAAGTTTGGTATCAAAATTTGGGTTTGATAGGCTATATGCTAATTACGCCGTTTAATTAATAAAAAGCTTTCTAATTACGCTATTGAGCATAACTCTTAATCTAGACCTCCAACTGATGTTAAATTTTAGGGACAAGTTTATAAATCAGTAATAAAGATTATTGTCCTCTCACATTTTCAAAATTCTTGTTTTAAGGTCAAAATGGCATATTGGTCAACATTTAGGCATATAACGGAAACTTGCATATGAATCGAATAACTAATGAACCAAGTTGTATAACCTCAGAGGGTTACACTAATCAATAACCTGGTCCTAATAGGGCTCTAAGGAAATTCTAAAACATGCTCTAATGGGTCAGAACTGAAAGTCAAAGCAAAAGTCTACTTTTGCGACTTTCTGTTCCGAACCGAGCTTAAACAGAAAATTGTCGGGTTGAACATGCCTAGACATGTTCTTACATTGATTACCAAGTTATATGAGTGATAAAACAGGTTTCCTAGCTTCTACATAGTTAATTATGTGTTTATGCGAAAATTAGCTTTCTGTTGACTTTTTAAAATTAAGTTTGACCCGACAATTGACCTAGTTAGAGTGGGAATCAGAGGGTGCCCTTTTAAGGGTTTATCACCCACATAATTACCAACTCAAAGCCACTTTCAATTCATGATTTGACTGGACAAATTAAGATTAATGACGAAGTCAAATCTTAATTACGACGGTTTGACTTTAGGCTAATTAACTAAGCAAAACTGAATTAGAGAAGGTTAAGGACACTTACTGAAGTCCTATGCACGACTAAGAATGCTTGGGAAGTGCCCTTGAGCTCCAGAAATCTTCAGAACAAGAGTTTGGAAGCTTTCCAAGTGAATTGCTCAAAGTGTGAGTCCACAAGTTGCAACAATTGGTCCTATATATAGCCATGGAGGGTCAAGGAGATGGATACAAGTGTTAGGGCATCTCCAGGGATAAATACAAGTGTTATGGGACGTGTTTCAAGGAGCTAGAGGGTGGCAAACTCGCGGATTCGAGCACACATGCAAGCTGCCACGTTAAGGAAGAGTTTGCTGAACTGGCAGTCCGTCGCGTGGTGCCGTGGACGGGTGCCCAGGTGGTGGCGCTACGCCAGCACCCCACATATCAGCCAAGATGTTTAAAAATCTAACACTTTCACCCCCTGGACCTTCAAATGCATAATTTCTTCCATTTTAGGCACTTTTAACCCTTGAAATTTATATTTCTCTGATCCATGAGATAAAACCAATCATCAATAGGTCCGGTTTCGTTAAACGATAACCGACAACACAAGTTTTGCCTCGTTGACGCTTTTAACCCTTCGTACATGAATATTATCTGTAACAACCCTCGGTAAAACCAACACCTTCATAATATTTCCGACACCTCAGTATACGGTAAAATGTCCCAATATGTCTTATATTACACCCCGTATGTGAAAACCGAGCCCGAATTATGTTATATTATTTAAATAAAATATAAAAGCTTAATTTTAGGGCTGAGGCGGGCCGCGTAGACCCACCCCAACATCTCACGCGGGCGGTATCAAGGCTGTAACCAGACTTCGCTGATTCCTTTAGTTCAAGCGGGCCGCGTAGGCTTAAGCTTACATTGACGCGGGCCGCGAGAGACCTACAACGCGGAGACACCAGATGCCGACACGTGTCGACATCGTGTCAAGCCTAGTAGATGACCGGGACAAGCTATTATGTTGACCAGGGTTGACGCGGGCCGCGTAACCCTGGCCTGTGCTCTACGCGGGCCGCGTGAAGCTCGAGTTTTGCAACTATAAATAGAACGAATCAGTTTTCATTTCCGTCGCTCACATTTCAAATCTCAAATCACAATTTCTGTAGAAGCGGCATTATAGTCGGGTATTATACCCCTAATTAGCGAGGTTCTGCTCCAGTTTCGTAATAGTTACGCTGCCCGATTGATTTAGGGTTCCGTAACAACTGTCGTGGTTCTGCCCGACGTAGTTGTTGGAATGCCGTCTCGGGGAGAGTATCATTAATATTTTCAAAGGGTTATGATACTAACCAATGTACATTTGTATAAATTATTGATTGTATCCAGGAAACCCTTACGAAAAGCCTAAGATAGCAATGTGAGTTTATCCTCTTTTTGTTAACTTTTTGTAATAATTTACATAACCTTAAATGTTTTACAATATGATTAAGCGGTGATTGAGTCTTTGTAGTTCTTCAATTACTGCCGGTATGTTGGGGTTTTGTATACAAAATGTACTACACTGTGAGTAGTAAGTCAAGGTTGACAGTACGTTACCATTGGACAATGAGTTAGCCAATGTGTAATATGACCCACAAGTCAGTGGATTGATAGTACCAAGTGGAGTAATTGTGTAGACATAAACATTGTAATCGCTCTCAATACTGTTTTAATTGATAAAATGTTTCTTGATTAAACTGGGATTCACTCACCAGTATTTCCGACTGACAAATGTTTTTAAAACGCGTTTCAGGTAACCGAATGTGACAGCCAATTAGTAAAAAGCCAGCTGGAGAGCACTAAAGGCTTGGGGATAATGTGGCTATAAAAGTTACCTAATAAACGATGTTTTAAATTGAATAAAATAGGGTTTATCCCTATAAATGTATTGTAATAAGAAACTTGGGTTTTACCCATGTTATTATTAATATCAAATATGGTGGTTTTACTCTGATAAACATTTCCTAACTACGGTCCTGATGTAAATTCCGCTGCGAGATTAAATAATTGATACCACCGAAACTCTGAGATCGCGTCCGCCCATTCCCGGGAATAAGGGATCGGGGGTTGCGACAGAAGGTGGTATCAGAGCCTAGCCACTGGTCTGAGCCAAAGAAGTGTTCTTCTGACACTTAAGTTCTAAATTTTGTGTTAGGAAATAATGGAAATATATGCATAACTGTAATTATTTGTTATGTGTTATTTGACTAATTGTTAGTTTACAGTATGAGTGATCAAGGACCCTCAGACATGAATCGTCAGTTATCTGATTTACCTAGGAGTGAAGGTACCTCATCACAGCCTGCCCTTTCGGGGTATACTGCTGATCAGGAAGAAGGAGTGTTTGCTTTTAGAGCTCAATCTAAATAGCCATTTCCTAATAAGAAACGAGGATGGTTCAGTAAGGAAGCTTTTGCTCGTAGGAAGAGAATGCGAAAGTTGCAACAGCAAAGAGCCTTAGCAGCTATTAAGAGAGAGATGGATGCCCATACGCAGGATATGCTTAATAGAAGCCTAGCTAATTTCCATATCCTAGCTACAACTGCTGTTGACCCAGGTCTGGAACAACTAGTAGCCCCACAACCACAAAACCCAGAACAACCCATGGAGATAGAAATTCCTTAAAACCAGGTGGAGATGCATGACTTTAACCCAGAAGAAATCCCTAGGGTACCTGCACCAAACCCTCTAGACCCAAATTACGACCCCTGGTGGGACGAAAATAGGGACTATGTGCAACGTTACTCTATTCCGGAAGACACACCTATAGGAGCCTATTCAGGTATGGACCATTTAGATCCCTATTACCATGATAACTACATTAGGGAAATTTTAGAGGATCCTTACCAATTTCAGGAACTTTCACCCCCATATCAGGAACCCACACACCAGATTCCAAACCCAGTCCGAGAACCTGCACCCCCAATGAGTGCAGAAAACGTGCAAGAACTTAGGACTTTTGGGGAGGAAATTTTAGAAAGCAGTGAGAGAATGCGTCAGGTGGGAGAACGTCTCGTATGGAAATACGATGAACGAAATATGGATTTTTGGATAAATCCATATCCGTGAATGTGAGAATGGTGAAACGATAGTAGTAATAATATTATAATAGTAATAATAAAAATAAAATTATGTGTGTACGGATGCATAGTACTATTAGTGTAAATTTCTTTCTGTTGGTATTGTAATCTTTATTTCGGTACTAGTGTGTAATAGACACATAGTATATAAAAATAGAGTACAAGTCGCAATGATCGACGTTTTTGGTTAGATTGCGTGTCATGTGATTTACTATATTAACTATTATTGGTGACATTAATATGAGGTAAATGTTTAAAATTCAGATGGCCGACGAAGAAAATCAAGGAAATCTGAATAACGATAATCAGAGTAACATTAACGTGGTTAATGAAAATCCAAGCATCAATAACAATGGAAATCAAGTGGATAATAGTGCTATCCAACACATAGTGGCACAAGGAATTATAGATGTAATGCCATTTATTCTTCAAAAGGTTCAAGAAGCGAATAATAAAAGTAAGCATAGCAGTAAGCGACCAAGTGAACCAGAAAACAACGTGAACAATGGACCTGTACTTCAAATGCCCATTCCCAAAAGAACCGTGCCTTACGGTTGTTCATACAAAGAATTCTGGTCCTGTAAACCAATAGAATTATCGGGCAATGAAGAACCTATTGCAGCTTTACGCTGGATAGAAAATACTGAGGCTGTTATGAAAATAAGTAAATGTGCGGAAGAGGACAAGATAATGTTTGCTTCCAATCTATTTAAGAATGCAGCCTTAGAATGGTGGAACACTATCCTTCAGTCTAGAGGAAGTGATAGGGTTTATAGTATGGATTGGGAAGAATTTAGGAATATGGTAGAAAGGAAATTCTGTCCTCCTAATGAAAAGGAGCAGATAGAAAACAAATTCCTAAACCTTAGGATGACTGGTGTGGATATTAAGGGGTACACAAAATTATTCTTTGAATATGCTAGAATAGTACCAACTCTTGCTTCACCAGAACTAGTGTTAATCTCCCGTTATATCTTTGGATTAATTGGAGAGATTAGACATGTAGTCAAGGCAGCTAGACCTCAAACTATAGAAGAAACTGTAGAACTAGCCAATACCTTGACTGATGTGTTAGTCCGTACCCAAGAAGAGGATCAAAGGAAGAACCTAACCCAAAGGCTTACTCAAGAATTTCGTTCTGGAAATTATAGTCTAGGAATATGGGTTCTACCTCTGCACCATACTGCAAGGTCTGCAAGAAAAAGCATTCGGGAAAATGCTCCACTCTTTGCAATTATTGCAGGATGCCAGGACACAAGGAAGAAAATTGCAAGAGGAAATCCAGTAATGGATTATGCTACAACTGTGGAGAAAAAGGCCATATCAGGCCAAACTGTCCGAAATTGGCCCCAGTTGCAAACAACAAGAATACTAAAAATGCTAGAGCATTTGTTCTGACTGGAGATGAAGCCAAGATGATTCCAGACGTTATAGCTGGTACGTTTTTAGTTAATGATATATTTGCTAAAGTATTATTTGACTCTGGTGCGAACCAAAGTTTTATCAATACTTCATTTTGCAAAATTCTAAATCATTCATTAACTAAACTACCACAAGAATGTCTAGTAGAAACAGCCAATGGAGAAACCGTTAGAATTTCTGAAATCTTGCAGGGAGCAAGTATAGAAATTTCAAATCAGAAATTTATTGCAAATCAATATCCCATGAATCTGGCAGGATTCGATGTTGTTTTAGGAATGGATTGGTTAATAGCCAATAAAGCCAATATTTTATGTGATTAAAATTCAATACAAGTGAATTCACCGAAAGGTAAAATGATCACAATTAAAGGAGATAAGTCGTTTAGATCCACTAAATTCATCTCTGTGATGAAAACTGCAAGTTCTATAAGAAAAGGTTCTATAGTGTATTTGATTTCTATAATCACAAACACTAAAGGAAAAGAACTAAAAGACATTCCAGTAGTATCTCAATTTTCAGATGTCTTTCCAGAAGAATTACCAGGACTACCTCCAGACAGAGAAGTTGAATTCAAGATTCATCTACTACCCGGAACAGCACCAATTGCCAAAGCACCCTACCGTTTGGCACCCGCTGAAATGCAAGAACTAAAGAAACAATTAGACGAATTGTTAGAGAAAGGATTTATACAGCCAAGTTCGTCGCCATGGGGAGCACCGATACTGTTTGTTAAAAAGAAGGACAGATCAATGCGTATGTGCATTGACTACCATGAATTAAACAAAGTCACAATTAAGAATCGGTACCCATTACCGAGAATCGATGATCTGTTTGATCAACTACAAGGAGCTCGATTTTTCTCTAAAATCGATTTAAGGTCAGGATATCATCAATTAAAGGTACAGGAAGAGGACATTCCTAAAACCGCATTTAGAATGAGGTATGGTCATTATGAATTTACTGTCATGCCATTTGGTCTAACCAATGCCCCAGCTGCATTTATGGACATGATGAACCGAATATGTAAGCCATCTTTGGATAAATTCATAATTGTCTTCATAGATGATATTCTAATTTACTCTAAGAGTAAAGAAGACCATGCAAAGCATTTGCACGCACTTTTAAGTCTATTAAGAAAGGAAAAGCTTTATGCTAAATTCTCTAAGTGCGAATTTTGGTTAGAACATGTACAATTCCTTAGACACCTAGTCAACCATGAAGGAATTCATGTAGATCCAACAAAGATTGAGGCAATTACTAAATGGAAAACCCTCGAGTCACCAACCGAGGTTAGAAGTTTCTTAGGATTGGCCGGTTATTATAGAAGATTTATTCAAGATTTTTCTAGAATAGCCATTCCCTTAACTAAGTTAACCTGTAAATCTGTTAAGTTTGAATGGGGAGTAAAACAAGAAGAAGCTTTTAGAATTCTTAAGCATAAATTAACTCATACACCCATACTAGCATTACCAGAAGGAGCTGAAGACTTTGTAGTCTATTGTGATGCTTCTAAATTAGGTTATGCATGTGTATTGATGCAACGTCAAAAGGTTATAGCTTACGCATCTAGACAACTTAAGAGTCATGAAGAGAATTATTCCACCCATGATTTAGAATTAGGAGCTATAATTTTTGCTCTTAAGATTTGGAGACATTACCTTTATGGTAGTAAGTTTACCATATTTACTGATCATAAGAGTTTAAGGTATATCTTCAAGCAAAAGGAGTTGAATATGAGACAAAGACGCTGGATGGAGATGCTTAGTGATTATGATTGTGATATCCAGTATCATGAAGGAAGAGCAAATGTAGTGGCAGATGCTTTAAGCCGAAAATATCATGAAAAGCCAAAAAGGGTACGTTCTATTAAATTAAATCTACAAGTAGATTTAAATGATCAGATAAGAGAAGCACAAGAATCAGTAATCAAGGATGATTCTGAAAAATTAAAAGGTATGTTGAAAGAATTAAAACATGGAACAGATGGAATTTGGAGATTCCATGAAAAGAGAATGTGGATACCTAAATTAGGAAACCTACGTAATCGTATATTAGAAGAAGCCCATAAGTCTAAATATACGATGCATCCAGGGAGTGATAAAATGTACCAGGATTTAAGGAAAAATTTCTGGTGGATAGGAATGAAAAAGGATATAGCAGCCTATGTTTCTAAATGTTGAACTTGTTGACAAGTTAAGGCTGAACACCATAAGCCCTCAGGTTTGTTACAACAATTAGAAATGCCAGTGTGGAAATGGGAATTAATAACAATGGATTTTGTTACTAAATTACCCAAAACTAAGAAAGGAAATGATACAATCTGGGTGATTGTAGATAGGCTAACCAAGTCAGCTCATTTCCTACCAATGAAATAAACTTTTAGTATGGAACAATTAGCTAAAATATATGTAAATGAAATTGTTTCTTTACATGGTATTCCTTTATCAATTGTTTCTGATAGGGATAGCTAATTTACCTCTCATTTTTGGTCAAGTTTCCAAAAAGCAAAGGGAACCAAGTTAAAATTGAGCACAGCTTATCATCCTCAAACAGATGGACAAAGCGAAAGGACAATTCAGACAATGGAAGACATGCTTAGAGCTTGTGTAATTGATTTTGGAGGAAATTGGGACGATCACTTACCTTTAATAGAATTTTCTTATAATAATAGTTATCACACAAGTATCAATGCTGCACCATTCGAAGCACTTTATGGAAGAAAGTGTCGAACCCCAGTCTGTTGGGCAGAAATTGGGGGAAAAGCAACTATCTGGACCTGAGATAGTACAAGAAACAACTGACAAGATTATTCAAGTCAAGGAACGACTGAAAGCAGCACGTGATCGACAAAAGAGTTATGCTAATAACCGACGCAAGCCATTGTAGTTTCAAGTAGGAGATAAAGTATTGTTGAAAGTCTCTCCTTGAAAAGGAGTGGTAAGATTCATCAAACGGGGAAAACTAAGTCCCAGGTATGTTGGACCTTTTGAGATTATTAGAAAAATAGGACCTGTAGCCTATCAGCTACAACTGCCAGAGGAAATGGCAGGAATACATGATGTGTTTCATGTATCTAATCTCAAAAAGTGTTTAGCTAATGAATCATTGATAGTATCTCTTAAGGATATAGAGGTAAATGAACAACTCAAATTTGTAGAAAGACCTCTACAGATTGAAGACAGGAAAGTCAAGAATCTCAAACGCAAGAGACTAGTTCTAGTCAAAGTGAAGTGGGACACCAAAAGAGGACCAGAGTACACATGGGAGCTTGAATCAGAAATGCAAAGAAAATATCCGCATTTGTTTCAGTAGATCCCGAGGACGAGCTCTAAAATAAGGTGGGGAGAATGTAACAACCCTCGGTAAAACCAACACCTTCATAGTATTTTCGACACCTTAGTATACTATAAAATGTCCCAATATGTCTTATATTACACCCTGTATGAGAAAACCGAGCCCGAATTATGTTATATTATTTAAATAAAATATAAAAGCTTAATTTTAGGGCTGAGGCGGGCCGCGTAGACCCACCCCAACATCTCACGCGGGCGGTATCAAGGCTGGAACCAGACTTCGCTGATTCCTTTAGTTCAAGCTGGCCGCGTAAGCTTAAGCTTACATTGACGCGGGCCGCGAAAGACCTACAAATCGGAGACACCAGATGCCGACACGTGTCGACATCGTGTCAAGCCTAGTAGATGACCGGGACAAGCTATTATGTTGACCAGGGTTGACGCGGGCCGCGTAACCCTGGCCTGTGCTTTACGCGGGCCGCGTGAAGGTCGAGTTTTGCAACTATAAATAGAACGCATCAGTTTTCATTTTCCGTCGCTCACATTTCAAATCTCAAATCACAATTTCAGTAGAAGAGGCATTATAGTCGGGTATTATACCCCTAATTAGCGAGGTTCTGCTCCGTTATTATAACCCCAGTTTCGTAATAGTTACGCTGCCCGATTGATTTAGGGTTCCGTAACAACTGTCGTGGTTCTGCCCGACGTAGTTGTTGGAATGCCATCTCGGGGAGGGTATCATTAATATTTTCAAAGGGTTATGATACTAACCAATGTACATTTGTATAAATTATAGATTATATCCAGGAAACCCTTACGAAAAGCCTAAGATAGCAATGTGAGTTTATCCTCTTTTTGCTAACTTTTTGTAATAATTTATAAAACCTTAAATGTTTTACAATATGATTAAGCGGTGATTGAGTCTTTGTAGTTCTTCAATTACTGCCGGTATATTGGGGTTTTGTATACAAAATGTACTACACTGTGAGTAGTAAGTCAAGGTTGACAGTAAGTTACCATTGGACAATGAGTTAGCCAATGTGTAATATGACCCACAAGTCAGTGGATTGATAGTACCAAATGGAGTAATTGTGTAGACATAAACATTGTAATCGCTCTCAATACTGTTTTAATTGATAAAATGTTTCTTGATTAAACTGGGATTCACTCACCAGTATTTCCGACTGACAAATGTTTTTAAAACGTCTTTCAGGTAACCAAATGTGACAACCAATTAGTAAAAAGCCAGCTGGAGAGCACTAAAGGCTTGGGGATAATGTGGCTATAAAAGTTACATAATAAACGATGTTTTAAATTCAATAAAATAGGGTTTATCCCTATAAATGTATTGTAATAAGAAACTTGGGTTTTACCCATGTTATTGTTAATATCAAATATGGTGGTTTTACTCTGATAAACATTTCATAACTACGGTCCTGATGTAAATTCCGCTGCGAGATTAAATAACTGATACCACCGAAACTCTGAGATCGCGTCCGCCCGTTCCCGGGAATAAGGGATCGGGGGTTGCGACATTATCATAACTTTCTCGTACTTTATCGAAACCTTGTGAAATTTTTATCACTTATTCTCGTGAGCATAATTAATCGTTACAAAGCTTCGGTTTTGCTAAAAGGTCACTCAGAGGTATACTTTTAAACATGTTGACACGTTTAACCCCTGTAGTTTGCAATCTCTCACTTTCTTCCACAATTAGCTTCGTATGATCCATAATTTATTCGTTTAAGGGTATAAACATCGTGTAGGGTTATTGTAAGGCATATTTATCCGTTGTTGACATTTTGAATCCTTTTATTCACATACTTTCTTTGTTTGTCAAATTTAGTCCCTCTAAAGTAATCTTTTACACGTTTAAAGCTTATGACACGTGTCGATACATTATTGGACGTGATTTTTACGAGGTGTTACATTGACCGACTGCAATTTCTGCATCAATAACATTTCGCATGAAACCTTTACATATCAACCGTGTGCCATTACACAGGCCATGTGATTGATCGATATTCCGTAACAATATTATTGGGCATCCAATTTTTAAACGATGCTTATGAGGCGGCAAACCACTAACATTTAGCGAGTTTAAGAACTCGACCGGATAGAAGTTGCGCTGATCATCTTCAGCTTCGTCAAAACTGTAATAAACTTTTTCCCCCTCTTGAAAAATTTCAATCATTTGATTATTAATCTCGTCAACACTCTCATTTTTAGTGGACAATATTGCTCTAGAGATTATATAATTTGAAGAATATACATTATCTTCAATTGATGGAAATATGGCATTGATCAATTCTTTTATAGAGTTTTCTCTATTGTTGCACTGAATTGTCATGTCATCGGATATGCGGATATAGTTTCCTTCGATTGGTTCTTTAGTTCCATCGCCGACTCTTAAAAGAAATTTAGAAAACCATGGATCTTTAAGCGCTCTCATATTTATGGTCAACCGCATCTTCTTAGTCAAAGACCAAAGAGGTGACATTCGTAGGCTGGAGTCTACAATCTGTGCTCGAGTGCCACGTTTAATAACCGGTAACACCTTTCTGAAGTCACCTCCCATAACCATTATCTGCCCACCAAATGGGAGACTAACCCCTATCATGTCTTGGAATGTACGATTGACTGCCTCTATCACCTGTCGTTTAGCCATCGATGCTTCATCCCATATGATTATTTTGGCATACCGAATCAGTTTGGCGGCCCCACTCTGTTTTTTGATATTGCACATTGAATTGTTTTCAAGATTAATAGGAATCTTGAATCTCGAGTGAGCCGTTCTACCTCCTGGCATATTATTAGCCGCAGCACCTGATGAAGCTGTTGCGAGAGCAATAAGACCACGTAACCGAATTTCAGCAAGCAAGGCATTGTACAAAAATGTTTTTCCAGTTCCACCTGGACCATCAATAAAGAAGACACCTGGAAGATCATTATCAACATGCATCATGATCTCATCAAAAACGTTTTTTTGTTCCGTATTAAGTGAATCTTTGGCACTCAAGTGTTCAGGTTCCAAAACAATCCCATACTCCTCTTGTAACTCACGATAACCTACATCATGTAAGTTAACATCGTCTGTTATCTCAGGAAGGTCGAATTCATTGATAATTTTACCCATGGATTTTAGAAAGACACTAATTTCGGTAAGAACCATATTTCGAACTCATTCTATACTTTGACAGTGTAACCGATGATCTTCAGACAGTGAATCAAACCAGGAGGAGATATAGCCATCGCAACTCTCTAAACCGAGTTGATGACACTTCGAACATATTGTCGGGCCATTGTGGCCACAGTTTCGGCTAGACTATTCTCAAACGGGAACTGGAACTGAAAGGTGATATTGTGGTCATATGGGTCGAAATATGTCAGAAAATACCCTCATTTGTATATTTTCAATGCATAAAATATTTTTAAATCTTTACTCATAAAATTAAGATGTTAATTGAAATTATATAATTTCCTTTAAAAAAAATGAAATTATATATTTGTGTACATAGAAAAAAAACGATCTCTTGTTATACCTTTAGAGAACAACACAAAATGGCATCTTGATGTTGCCAAAGATCTTTCAATAACGATTCCCCAACTACCAAACCCGAGCTTATCCGCTCCTAAATGATACCTGAAAAAAAAAAAACAAAAATCAAAATCAAATGTTTTCAAAACGTTGCATCTGTTCGAAGAAAAAAAATTTACATGTAGCTCTGGCAAATCCATTGCGCTAAAGTGAGTGCTTCGGGTGAGCCAGGAGACGTTTTAGGACCGACGCACAGGCTCAAACCAGAAGGAGATATAGCCATCGCAACTCTCTGAACCGAGTTGATGACACTTCGAACATATTGTCGGGCCATTGTGGCCACACTTTCGGCTAGACTATTCTCAAACGGGAACTGGAACTGAAAGGTGATATTGTGGTCATATGGGTCGAAATAAGTCAGAATATACCCTCATTTGTATATTTTCAATGCATAAAATCTTTTTAAATCTTTACTCAAAAAATTAAGATGTTAATTGAAATTATATAATTTCGTTTAAAAAAAATGAAATTATATATTTGTGTACATAGAAAAAAAACGATCTCTTGTTATACCTTTAGAGAACAACACAAAATGGCATCTTGATGTTGCCAAAGATCTTTCAATAACGATTCCCCAACTACCAAACCCGAGCTTATCCGCTCCTAAATGATACCTGAAAAAAAAAACAAAAATCAAAATCAAATGTTTTCAAAACGTTGCATCTGTTCGAAGAAAAAAAATTTACATGTAGCTCTGGCAAATCCATTGCGCTAAAGTGAGTGCTTCGGGTGAGCCAGGAGACGTTTTAGGACCGACGCACAGGCTCAAACCAGAAGGAGATATAGCCATCGCAACTCTCTGAACCGAGTTGATGACACTTCGAACATATTGTCGGGCCATTGTGGCCACACTTTCGGCTAGACTATTCTCAAACGGGAACTGGAACTGAAAGGTGATATTGTGGTCATATGGGTCAAAATAAGTCAGAATATACCCTCATTTGTATATTTTCAATGCATAAAATCTTTTTAAATCTTTACTCAAAAAATTAAGATGTTAATTGAAATTATATAATTTCGTTTAAAAAAAATGAAATTATATATTTGTGTACATAGAAAAAAAAACGATCTCTTGTTATACCTTTAGAGAACAAAACAAAATGGCGTCTTGATGTTGCCAAAGATCTTTCAATAACGATTCCCCAACTACCGAACCCGAGCTTAACAAATCCGCTCCTAAATGATACCTGGAAAAAAAAACCAAAAATCAGAATCAAATGTTTTCAAAACGTTGCATCTGTTCGAAGAAAAAAAATTACATGTAGCTCTGGCAAATCCATTGCGCTAAAGTGAGTGCTTCGGGCGAGCCAGGAGACGTTTTGGGACCGACACACGGGCTCAAACCAGAAGGAGATATAGCCATCGCAACTCTTTGAACCGAGCTGATGACACTTCGAACATATTGTCGGGCCACTGTAGCCAGACTTTCTGCTAGACTATTCTCAAACGGGAACTGAAAGGTGTTATTGTGGTCATATGGGTCGAAATAAGTCAGAAAATACCCTCATTTGTATATTTTCAATGCATAAAATCTTTTTAAATCTTTACTCAAAAAATTAAGATGTTAATTGAAATTATATAATTTCCTTTAAAAAAAAAATGAAATTATATATTTGTGTACATAGAAAAAAACGATCTCTTGTTATACCTTTAGAGAACAACACAAAATGGTGTCTTGATGTTGCCAAAGATCTTTCAATAACGATTCCCCAACTACCGAACCCGAGCTTAACAAATCCGCTCCTGTATGATTGTATGTATATACCTGCTGAAGGCAATCGGCCTTGGCTCTAAAAGATGCCTCGAGAAATTCAGCCTCTTTTTTAAGCTTTCTTATTTTCTCAAGGTCAGAACAAGCAGCTTTTAAATGCTCTTTCCCAGAACTGGAGCTGGATACGTGTAACTCTTGAAGTAATTCCTCAAGCCTTACAACGGCTTCATCAACACTCTCCGGTGCCTAAAAAATTGCAATTCAAATTTCATCACAACAACATACAGTATTTTCCATTTCCACAAGACTAAAACTTAATACCAAAAAATCATGACTTTATTTTGCCAAACATGTGTGTAAAAAGGAATTAAGAAGCCAGAGATAGAGATCAGGAGCAAAACAAACGAAGTAGATGTCACTGATGACTGACCTAAAGAACTCCTGGAAATTGCTGTTATATTTTTTAGTACTGAATCTTAGATTTAAAAGATAAAGGGGAGCAACACACGAAAATAAGTCAACAATAGCTTCGACACACACATATATCATACAAAAGAAGGCTAAAATTTGTGATAAGTCAATGGAGGGTACCAAAAAAATTCTTTTTATTATCCTTTCCAATCCCCACCATTCTATGATTCTTCAGTGGCCTTAACTTTCTAAAAAAGTCATACAAAAATTGAAAAGAAATATGAGTTTTAAACCTGATTAACAAACCCCAAGTATAAAATCAATTATTAACAAACCCCTTCTAAACAATTATTAACAAACCCCAAAATTTCACAGATCTAAGGCTATGTTCCAGAGATCCACTTAACAGGGGGAGGGGAGAGGAGGGAAAATGGGGTTTTTTTTTGCCTGAAAATAGTCTTTCCAATTTGGAAAGACATGGAGGGGAGGGGAGGGAAGGGGAGGGATTTTTAACTCGGGAACACACCGTAAGTCAAATAAAAAACAAAAATTGCCGATAAGGTTAAAAAGACGGTATCGAGAAGTCGAGTCGATCTTGTGTCACTATGCCGAAAAATACATCGTCGTTCGGTGAGAGAAAACCCTACAATTTCACATATCAGTGTCAAATAACAAAAACAAAATGCCGATAGGGTTAAAAAGAAGGTACCGAGAGAAATCGCCGGAGAGACAGGTGAAATCGCCATGAATGTAGAGAGAGAGAACAATGGGGGCGGATGTGAATGATATGCAGAAACCCTAAATCGCCAGAGAGATAGAGATGAGAGGATGAGAGGATGAGAGGAGGACATAATGCTTTAGGGGTGTTTTAAGGAAATTTCAATGACCTTAAGAAGTCCTTTGGATATGTATATTATATATAGTATAGATAGTATAGATATATATATAGGGAGCCGCTAAAATAGAAACCATCCCAGTTGTAAGAACCACGAGAACCACTCTCAACCAATCAGAAAAATGGGTAGTTTGGTCATTTCCCTTAAAAGTCCAATTTATCATCTCTCCTCTCTCTTCTCTCCTCTTTAAATGTCCAATATTAAAGTTGCAGACCTTCATCTTCAAAACACAAACATCATCACTGCTCCCTCTCTCTCTAGATGACATCCATCCCCAACCTCACACCCACCACCACATCCCACCACCACATCGCAACCACAGCCCCCCCACCCCTCGTTACACGCTAAAGAACCACCACCACCACCACCGCCTGGTGGTGGTGCGATGATGGAACCGAGAAAGGCGGGTGGTGGCGAGGAGATGAACAACGATGAACGGAGATTCGACGGCCACCAAAGATGTCGATCGAAAAGGATGCAGGTTTGGTGGTGGTCGTCGGAGAAGTCGATTGATATACCGGTGAAAGATCGATGAGCAGTGATGTGGTGACAGGTGTTGATGGACAACGACCGGAGATTATGCAGGTTCCGGCTACGATGCAGATGACCGGTGTTGGTGGTGTGGCGGTGGGTTTGGTGGTGTGATGGTGGGTTTGGTGGTGTGGCAGTGGTTGATGTCGACGGCTACGATGTTAGGTTTTGATGTCACACCCCGAAATTATCAGAGCTGGCGTGACTGGACTGGTATCTTCATTGCACAGCGGAAGCAATTATTCTAAGTCTTTTAGGAATTGAACGCCCACTAAGTACTCGAATCCTCAATGGTTCTCCTATTCCAACCGCGCCTTGTATTAGAACGGTAACCTGAGAAAGAAACATGCGAAAAAGTCAACATAAAGTTGAGCGAGTTCATAGTTTTTTTGTAAAAGATTTGAAATAAATCTTTTGAATAACCGTTTTGAAGTATTGTTGAGAAAACGAATTTAAAATCATTTTCTTGCCAAGTTAAGTGGAAACTTTGCATTTGTAATGCAATATGTTCGTAAAACCATGTATTTGTAAGCCCTCGTATTTGTAATGTTCGTATAACCGTCAATGCCCACCCTGACTTTGACTCCATGCCCGCATAATCCTATGCTTTAAATTTGTATAAAACATGGTATTTAATTTGTATAAATCAAGTATTTATGTAAACATGTACGTCCCTGGTATGTATAAACCTTTAAAGTATGTATAAAAGTCCCTGGTATGTAGCATTAAGGAAAAAGAGATCACCAATGGGTTGCAAAGCCACCGGTATGTGTGAAAAGGTGCTGGGAAACTCAAACCTAGCAAATTTGTTACCGGGCTTCCGGCTGGAAGACACAGTCACCTCTATGGGCTGCCCCGGCCTCATGGGTGTGGGCTCGCTACACCCAAATAGATCTATCACTCTTGTGTCCCTCGGTCCTATAATGAGAATTAATGGCCTCAAGTGTTGTGCCCACCCTTCACATGATCTAGTAGTATAAACCCTCCCTAAGCTAACCATACCATGTAAATAAATGTTTGTAATAATTGTAACATGTATTTTACCCCAGCCTCTATGGCTGAACCTCCCCAGCCTCTAAGGCTGAACCTCCACAGCCACTAAGACTGAACCTCCCCAGCCTCTAAGGCCAATTCCCCATTCTCTATATATTATCACCAAACGATCCATCCCTGGTAATGAAAATCATTCACATTTTGATAATACGCTTTTGTCTTTTAAAAACCGATATATTTAGTATAATTCATTCGTAATATGATTTAGAAATATGAGTTTTCGTTCGTTCAAAAGCTTTGTATGTTCTTGCACAACGTGCTTTGTCTAAAAATATGCAGCCTTTTTTTATCGAAAACTTTGTATGTTTCTGAAAAACGTGCATGTCTTTCCACCCCGAAAACATTCATAAAAATGTAAAACCGTAAAAAGGTGGGGTTATGAATTCACCTGAATTGCCTTGTGCAAAGCTAGCTAATTACGACTTCGTGATGTCGTTTCCAAGACTTGAATTGGTAGCGTGCATTCTACAATATTCCTAACACGGAATATCTAATAAGTTTCTAAATAAACGCAGTAACTATCTACGTGTCACCGAGCTCTACGGAATCGTTAGCCGAACGATTCAACGGTAAGTTGTTAACTTGAAAGAAACGAAGAAGTTATACTAGTTAGCTCGTTTGACGTCGTTAAGGACTAACAATTAGTAAGTCTTTGAAGGACTTAGATTTTGAGAAATTTCAAATATATTTATACAAAATATAAATATCTTGATAGAATGGTGTTAGTCGTTCCGAGAAGTCGTACGAGTATGTAACGAATATTATATGAAAAGAATATATGACAAACTCGCATTATGTATGGTATGCCGTTTAGGCGTTTGAAATAAATATAAAAGTTACATTTATTTAATAATTCGAGTTGTTGACGTAAGAAATAAATATACGAACTATATTTATTTTATAAAAGAATTCGTATGGTTTAGTACTTGAAATAAATATATAAACTATATTTATTTTTATAAAAACGAATTCATGTTGTTTGATTTTTGAAATAAATATATGAACTATATTTATTTTTATAAAATAAATCCAAGTTACTTGATGTTCAAAATAAATATATAATCTCTATTTATTTTTATCAAAAGGATTGTCGAAATTTCAAAGTTTAGAATAAATATAATAACTATATTTATTTATTGTAAATGATTTTTGACTCGTCGTTTCCGTAAGTTGTAAAGCGTCGTCGAAAATAATTTTATGCTTGTTTTTGTATGTTATAAAAGTCACTCGGATCCGATAGGTTTCGTATTATAATAAAACGCGTATTGGTTTCGGATTTTCTCGAAAAACGGGCAGAGTTTCCCCTGTTTTTAGACGATCCCGACAACTAAAGTGTCGATATGTTTTCAAAACTCAACAATTCAATTAACAACAATAGATACATATCTTTCGATTTTATGCAAATTTCGATATATATATTAATATACACTTGTCGGTTCGGTTTTGACTATATATATACACGTGTAAATAAGCAAGTTATTAACAAAGTCAAGTATAAATCCAAGAACTTTATTTCCTTATCGACTTGTTAGTTGGTTCATGTTAGAGCCCGATGCCGCGTTAAGACGAAAACTAAATAATTATCTAGTAACTAGCGTTAATATAATTTTTATCACAACTTGCGTTGACTGCCTTTGACCCGAACCGAAACATGTCCGTTTGACCCGTGTTGACCAGGTTGACTTTTGTTGACCGGGTTTAACCCAGTTGACTTTGTTGACTGGTAAGCTGAGTTGACCCGAAATCTGACCGGAACCGAACTGTGACCCGCACCCATAACAAATCTGACCCGAGACGAGACTTGACCATTTGATCAAAGTTAACAGAAAACCCGAAACCTAACCTGAGTCACAACTTGAACCAAATCAGTATCTGAACCAATCTTGAACCATGACCAAAACTTGAACCGGAACCGAGTCTAAACGAGGCCCGAACCACAAACAATTATGATCGTGTGTGAACCTGTCGCCTGTGTCTGAACTGAACCGAACAAATAGCACTGCTGCCGCTGGGATTGTCGGAGAAGATTATCTCCGCCGCCGTACGCGACGGCGCCACCGCCTGCAAAACCCATCTGCCACCACCGGCTCTCAGTCTTGGTCGTCGGCCCCACCGGAGTCTCTTCGTGATCCACTACACCTCGTCGGAAAGCGGGAGAAAGGGGGGTGTTTGCTGGTCAGAGATTCGTCGACAAAGAAAGTTAACCGGAGCCACTCCGGTCGCCGGAGCCGGAGAAGAGAGACGAGAGGGGAGCAGGTTGCTGTTTGGTTGTGTATGATGTTTGTAAGCAGCAATCGAGAGAGAGGAGAGGGTAGCTGATGATGTATGGATGGGTGTGTAGAGGGGTCTCAAAAGTGAAATTTGTAACGACATTCTCGTCTGTGACATTTACACCCCGAAATTATCAGAGCTGGCGTAAAAACACAGCTTGAGCTGTGACCAGGCCGTCTATAAGGCTGTAAATAGTCCTTTAAGGCTGAAATTGTTACTCGACGTTACTCAAGCTGAAATTTCGGGGTATCTTGGTGCTTGAGTCTGCAGTAAAAACACAGCTTGAGCTGCTGTCCAACAATAGTCCTTTAAAAATAGTAAACGACCTCGAAAAAATACGATTCCAGTGCCATTTGATCAGTTTTTCAAAAATACATAATTTAGTCTTCATAAAATCAGTTTTTTGATTTATAATGATCCAGTTACAGCCTGTTGAAGTTGGCTGAAAATACCAATCAGCATGCTTTTTAGAGTGTAAATGTTACTAAAATGCGTCAACAATTGTTCTAACAACGGGTTTATCGAGAAATCAATGATCAAACAACATGCATGCTTATACCAACTTAATCCAACCAGATTTTATTATCATATAAGTTCATGTTTAGGTTCCTTGTTCATTTTTTTTCTTTGTGTTCTTATTTTAAGCTTCAAACAACAATGTTTCAAACAATCAATGTAGAAATGATTCATGAGCTAGATCGAAGACTTACTACTAGCAAAAGGGCTAGGGATGAACTTTGTGAACAAGAAATGATGATGAAAATGGCGTGAGAATGCAAGGGGTGATGTTTCTTCAAGACTCCAAGCTCCAAGCTTCACAAGGTTCCTTCTATCACTTGTTTTGGACTTGAAAATGGATCAAATGAGTGAGTGTTGTGGTGATGGTGGTGGTGGTGGCGGATATGTGCAGCCAAGAGAGAGAGAAAGAGTGAGAAAAATGGTGGGGTGAACTAGTTGGTGAAGATGAAATGATGGAATAAATCTCTAGCCCATCCTATTAGTAATGATGGTGATTTCTTGGCAAGTGGAGTGAATAAAAAGGGTCCAATCACCATAAAAGGGAATATTTTATGTTGGGATTTTGTGATGATGGGGTGGGTCCATGGGGATCAAAAAAATAGGTTAGGGGGGGGGGGGTTGGATGTAAATTTTGCAACTAAATTGTAAATAGTAGTTAGTTTGTAAGTAACTATCCTATACTTGTTAGTTTGGTCTTTTTTAGTGGTGTTATGGTAAACGGGAATTATGACTAGCCAAAAATAGTAAAACATTGTTATTGACAAAAACTTAGTGCCCCGGGTAATGTCCGGTTGTCCGGTTAAGTACCGTTCCATTAAAGTGTTAAATTGTACCGTATAGTGTCTTTTATGCATCTTTTTGTAACGAAATTAATTCTAACACTTAGGAAAGCGTCCAGGACCATTTAGTCAATTTTCTGAATAATACGAGTATGTTAAAAGCTGAATCATTGCTGAAATTGCAGAATTCCTTACTTAAAATGAGTTTTAGGCACTTTCTGGCACTCAAACTATCACCTAGTGACACAGTCTTATGGTCCTCACTTCCCTACACCCATACTAGTGTAGTACTTTGTCCCTGGCTCATACTGGCCTCAATATAGTGTCTGTCTATGTGCTGGCATTGTCAGCACGTGTCTGAGTTATCCGCTCATTATGCTAACTGTGCTTTGTGCATCAGGTTCGTCACTAAGAGTCTATATGAAATAAATGGAGCGACTGTATGTAAAGTGATGCACATGCATGTATGTAACAGAAATCCGAAAGCATTTTAAGTCATCAGTTGTAATCAAGCACAGTCATTAAGCATAAATCAATATTAATTACTTGTACGGATGCATGCAAATTTGACGGTTGTCACATTCTCCCCCCGTTAAGAAAATTTCGTCCTCGAAATTTGTACTACCTTAATTCCTTAGGGTTTCGTTATGCATGTATGTATATGAATAGTACCGAGGTAGATAATCACCAAACCGAATCAAACCTTATTCACATCAAGTGAGTCCAAGAATATATATATATATATATATAACATCACGAATCCAATGGTTAAAAGGTTATGTGCTTTTAACACTTGGTGTCGAAGGTACAAGACGTGTTGATGTATGGTCTAGTGTAGTCCAGTTAATAGGGGTTCCACAAGAGCGGAGTTTTGTCTATTAGAATCCTCAGATAGTCAGTCACAATATGTCAACGAGTCCTCACAACCATAGTATGGACTCAAAATCAACAACTCAAAAGTAATAGTAGAGTGATCTGTCAATCTTCCGAACAAATGAATGGTAAGAATCAGTGTGTTGTCATTTTTGAATTGTGAAAATACACCGTATGAATTACAAGCGAATTTGGTGTATCATTGTCTTAACTCGTAGTTGCATCAGAAATGTTTAAATGACAAGTCAAACAAAAGTATATGTCGTTTTGTGTGAAACAGTTGACCATGATTAGCACAAGCTAATGATACCACAAGGTGTCAAAATGACGAGATTCAATAGTAGTGGTGACTGAAAAAGTTCACCATGCCTTAAATCAAATGAAAGTGTCCTGAACAATCCAAAAATTTGATTTATACAATGTCGTAAGGTTTCCAGTTGACCACGGAATATCAAAAGATCACTGTTTCCGATCAAAGATGAAAAGTAACTATGTATCGCAAGGCATTTGATCGACCATGAAAGAATCGTTAGGAGGTACATTGTGATATGAAATGAGTCTATGTACCTTTGCCTTAACACACAACTGTGTGGAGGCTGATTTTAATCGCGATAAACCAGAAGGATTTAGGGCAAGTTATCAAATATTCAATTAAATCCGTGTAAGAAGTAAGTAACCAAATTAACGCACGCTTCAATCCCGTGAAAGCATCATCGTAAGGTATCAAAATCAACAAATGATTTGGTGGAGTCGTAGACCAACCGAATCTACTACGACTCGTAATGAAAGAATCTTTGCAAAAATATTTGAATATGATGCTCCCAATACCTCATATGACGTCTGAAACTGAATATGCGAAATGAATAAGTTCAAGCAATTGAACTTGGTTCTGGCGTAATTCGGTAATAAACGTATGCATCGACTAGGGAATCCCAACATGGTTACGATGATGAACTATGAACATAACTTGAAAGAAAGCAGTTTTAAGAAAGGGTGTTAACTGGGTAACACAAGAGCCTACAATAACAATAATGTAGGTCATTTGAATCATGAATCAGTAACTAGGTTTAGCAAATAATATTTAAATTTCAATGAAGTGTTTGTTCGAAACGAAACCATATGCGTAGCAAATGATGCATTTATGTCATGAAAGTTTCCGAGTACCGGAACAATGAGTACTTGCTGAAATGAAGAAGTGACCAAGTGTCGAAACAAATGTGTGTTCGCTCTTAGCGAAGAAAATCAACGTGATGCAACTACCATAAAGGGGAGTAGAGATGCAAATATCTACTTGCTAGAAGTAACAGAAATTCAAGTACTTTTTGTTTGGTCAACGGAACTGGCATATATGTCAGGTTAATGGTGTCTGCTTGAGTTAACAGATGTGGTTCCTAAGCAATAAGCTTTGTGAATTTGGACCTGGGTTCCCGATGGTCCTAAGTACATGTTTCCTAGATTCTCAGAGTTTCGTATTTGGTGTAGAATCGTCCTATGCATCGTGTAGGAAACACCATTCTTGTGTATTGTTAAAACAAGTTATTGTCCCACAATTTTCCTGGCATGCTTTCTTCCTGGAGTCACAGCTAATGACACTCGATCATCGGTCAGTCGTGAAATAGTAGTTGAATCCTCACAGTTAGTTAAATAATTCGTTAATCCTTAGCAAGAGTTATCAACTCTTGTTGGTTGGGTCGTTCGGCTCCTGGTCTTTTGATGTCAGTTCGGAAAGTATCGTCCTTCTTATTGACGAGCAGAACTAGGATTACCCAAAAGGGAATCTTGGTATGTTATCTTCCTTCTCTAGCAACCACTGAGGTTACACTGGCAATCCTTGCATCTCCGAAGGTGTATGTCGCTAGGGTGCATTAATAGCAGGCGCTGCGCCTGGAATTAAATCGATGCGAAATTCAACTTGTCCTTGAGGAGGTAGTTTTTGGCAAGTCTTTGTGAAAGACTTCGGGATATTTCCCTGTCACGGTAATATCTTTGAGTTTTGGTTCTTCGGCTCCCTTGTCCACGACATGAGCCAAGAAAACAACACATCCTTTACGAAACGATTTTTGTGCCTTCAAGTAATTAGTAGTCTGTAGAGGCGTATCTTGCTTCATTAGCCACGATCATTCCTTCGTTCGCCATCGGGATGCGGATATCAACTTCCGCTCGATTACTTAACAACTGGTCCATTCTCGTTACCACGTCAAGACTCCTCCTCAACTGGTTCTTATCGAGTACTGGATATCTATCTTATGTAGTGCTAAAACAAGTATATTCTGAAGCTAAAATTTGAAATTATGTCAAATAGCACAGACACATAACATTGACTACTATGAGACGTACTGATGGCCATGTTTGGATCCTGACGTGCTTCCCTAGCTCCGGTGTTAGACATTCTTCCCCTGATTTTGTTTAATCTCCCTTGGGCAATCTTTCCTAAAGTGCCCCATATCACCACAGTTATAACATCCCTTACCTTTCTTTCCGCGTTTCGTCTCACACCAACATGTTTCCCTATTGTGTCCCACTTTGCCACAGTTGTCACACTTCCCATTTTTACATCACCCGGTATGATGACGTCGGCACTTGTTGCATTTAGGTAGTTTACCCATGTACTCTTTTCTCTTTTTGGCCTTGTTGTTGCTATTCGTCTGAGTACCCTGCTTGAAATTTGCTAACTTTCTCTTATTGTCCCCAGATGACTCTACATGAGTCTCCTTCTTCTCCTCAGAGGTTGAAAATTTGTTCATCCTGATTGCCTCTTCAGTCAAGGCCACACTTAGATTGATGGCCTCAGCGATCGTTGTAGGCTTTGATGTCGTCACCATGCTCATGATTTGGGGTGCCAATCCCCAAATGAAACACTCAATCTTCTTAAACTCTGGATCTACCATGTAAGGAACGATACGCGACAGCACTTGGAACTTCTCCACATACTCAGCTATTTTTGGACCTTCCATCTTCAAGTTCCAGAACTCAGTTTCCACCTTCTCGCTTTCTGTCCTCAAACAGTAATTTTTATGCATTAGCTCTTTCAACTCGTCCCATGATAAAGCATACGCAGCAGCCTCGCCCGTCGTCTGAACCTGGAGTTTCCACCATGACAGAGCCCCATTTTGGAACAGTCCGGAAATGTACGTGACCTGGTGCTCTGGGGCGCATTTGCTCGCACGCAAAACAGTGTCTGTCTTCTCAACCCAGCGCACGAAGGCTACGGCACCCCCAGTGTAGTCGAAATGTAGGGGCTGGCAGCCTAAGAACTGCTTGTAGGTGCAACCGTTGGGTGGTTATTTCCCGAGGTACCTCTGTTGCGCTCAGAGCGAAGGGCCTCGTACTGTGCGATGACCTGTAATAGGCGTTCTTGAAATTACGCCTCTATCGTTGGCAGAGGGTTGTTGGTATCGGTGTTCCCTTGAGTCGACATCTTCCTAGAAGAAAGTCGGTTAGGTCAGGTCTTTTTAAGGACACGAGCACACAAGTCTCTATTTAACGAATAAGACCTCAGAGGTATATTACATATATGTATATACGCAGTCGTTATAACATTCAATCACGTATCATCGCAATTATTGCACAACTTGTAAATAGGAACGTAGCAAGTAAGCATGTAGCATTATAGTTATAGCACAAATATGCTGATCAACAGCGTGCTTAGTGGGAACATAGCGACTGAGTTTTTCATTAGTTATTAGTCATAAGTATTGTCGCATGTTTAAAGATGATTGGGCTTTCGTTATCCTCCGGCCATAATCACTGTGTCTTACATAATGTATCTCATCAGAAAGGACACAGGGTCACCCTACCCTTGTCCAACACGTATATTAGTGTATCAAAATTACGTAGTCAGAAGTGGTCTTCAAAAGTCTCCGCAATCCCGGCTTATTATTGGTGTCTTTACCCAAGTGTAATGCAATCCGCATAAATCCAGAAATCAACTACACTGGTGACTGAGGTGGAGGAGGAAAGAAAAGTAACTGCTAGCACGCGTAAACTCCTCCTCGAGCTTGTATATACATCGAAGTAGTTAACTGATCTGCCGCTCGATAGTAAGAGAAACGAGCATCAAAAACCTGGAAAAGGCGTCATAGCAGCAGATAAGAGCGTAAAAGAAGTCTTTGATAATTGTGGAGGATTAAAGTATACTGGCAATAAACAGGGTGGAGGTTGTGGTGTCAACTCCAGCTCCAACATTCTGCGACTTATATCCTCAAACTGTAGCTGATGTGACAGGTGTACTCATCCCGTGTGTAGCCTCCATAATGTGAGGGATGAAAAGGGTCTAAAATCAACATAGGGTAGCATAGGAATCCATCGAAATGACTTGTCCAGCGTTGTAGAGGTGAATGTAGCACATGGTGCGTCTTGTAAAGTTAGGAAAAATGTTGTCGTAGCAGAAGAATCGTTATGCGGGTGCTGACCTGGAGCGCCTTCCCGGGGTGCGGGTATGTCTTGAAAGAGAGCGGTAGGCATGTCGGTGCAATGGACGTCGGTCTTCATAGGTGCAACATCAGCGGTGCAGGTGCAGCAGTAAATGTCTCAATGAAAGGAGAACCAATAGGTGCAGGTACTGGGTCTGGTACGAGCAGTGTAATGTATGGTAGTCCAAAAGAAATAAGGTCATGTTTAAGCAGGTTCAGCAGGTGCAACATCAAGCTGGCCCGCAAGGAACTGGAGCTGCCTCAGGGGCAGGTCCTGGGTCATGTGAGGGTATGTGATCTTGAGCAGGTGTTAGTGCGGTAGCCAAAGCGGCGTCATCGTCCGTGTCTGTAGCAAAAGCGGTAACCTGTATGTTTGTAAAGTCGTAAATGTCGCAGACTCAAAGGAGTCCGAAATCGAGTGTATACTAGAATCAGAGGATAGTTTGATAATAGGGATCTCAAAATGTAAAATCAGTAACAACGTCCTTATCTAACTTTTCATCATCCTGGGTGTCAACGGGAGGATCATCAATAAGAAAATTAACGTCATCATCAAAAAATTTTGTCAAAGAGGCAGATCCTCGGGGAAAATAACTACGAGAGGTACAACGTCGAGAATCGGAGCCACAATGTGCTCGTCATCGAAGTGTCCAATTGATAAGGTGGTCGTGGACCGAAACAAGAATGACAAGAAGTTTCTTGTCGAGGAAGCTATCAACAAGGGTAATTCATCACCAAAGTCTGGCAGTGCGGACGGTTGGCAGTCCCCCTCGTTCTTGGTCAACATGTCAGGGTCACTCTCAGTGAGTGTCTGACGTAAACATCTCCGGCGCAGGTACAGTCTCGTCATCTGTGGCGGTGGCCATAGGGTCGTCATCATCTGACAATTCGTTCCCTGAGGAAGGTGACGTGTGTGCCAGTACATAATAGTCATAGCATGCATATTCACAGTAATCTTTAACACTTTGTGTATTGCAAATAAAGACAATTCATAATGTAATCATGTATCCACATATTCGTCCTAGTCTTCCCAGACTATCCCACCCAGTCTCTCAGACTAAACTCCATAGTCTCTCATACTAAATCCCTGGTCTCTAAGACAAACTTCCCCAGCCTCTAAGATTAAATCCCTGGTCTCTAAGACCAACCTCCCAGTCTCTAAGACTAAATCCCTGGTCTCTAAGACCAACCTCCTAGTCTCTAAGACTAATCCTCCCTCAGCCTCTAAGACTGATCCTCCCTAAGCCTCTAAGACTGATCCGTCCTCAGCCTCTAAGACTGATCCTCCCTCAGCCTCTAAGACTGATTTATAAACATAAATTTTGGAAATGTGTATTTGTGCCTTTTGTTTGTAAAATGTGTGTTCCCTGGATCTGGACGTTTAGTGTATGCAATGAAAACATGTTGTAAAACGTTTTCGTGAGAGCCCTAAGGATCGTAGTCTAGACTCGAGAAAGAATCCTAGTTCGCTACGATCGAAGCTCTGATACCAAGCTGTCACACCCTGACTTTTGCGGAAGCGTGATTATGGTGTGACTTACTTGTTATCATTGCATTCAACCATATCAAACAACTATATGATAAAACCAAAGATTTGTCATCCATAAAATGAGTTAAAAACATAACAACATTGTCTAAAACGTAGACTTCAAATTAAGTTTTACAAACCATATGAATTGTGTAAAAGTTCGCTAAGGACTCGTCAAAAGATATTAGTTGTAATCAAAGTTTGGGAGACGTGTCTCGTCCAAGATTAAGACACACTGGCCAAACCCAAAGACCATGGATGACATCTTTATACTTAACATGACTTGAAACTCCAACGCCCGCCAGATCCATACTTAATTTCCTGAAATACATGTAGTTTGAAAAACATCAACAAAAGTTGAGCGAGTTCATGTGTATGTGAGTCTGTAGAAATCGTTAATGTGTGTCTGTATAAATCGTTAAAATGTGTCTGTATAAATGTATGTCCTTGGTATGTAGCAAATAAGGAAATACAGATCAATTAATGTGTAGCTAATACATTAATAAGTGACATGGCCTAGGAAGCACTCAAACCTGTAACGCGTATTTCATACCGGTCCTCCCGGCCGAACGACATAGTCACCACATGCAGCCACACGCTGGCCCATGTGTGGGGCTCGCAACACCCAATAGATCTATCACTCATGCCTCTCGATCCTTATACAAGGATTAATGGTCTTAAGACAATAGCCTACACATTCACGTGATCTAGCAGTACATTCCTTAGCTAATCATACCATGTATAAAACGTTTGTAATCAGTATGTAACATGTATTTTACCCCCGAAGTTGTAAAACTGAAAGCAGTTAAAAGAAAAGGGGGAGCATGAACTCACAGTATTGCGTCTTCAGTACTTGTAACCCAAATCTCCTCAGCAAACACGACTACCTACAATGGTCTACGCCTATTAGACGAACGGGTCGTGCCTTGGCTTAGAGTTTAATTAGTGCCTTTGAGTTACGTTTTAAAGTGTCTTCAATATTTTAGTAATAATACTTCTCATACTTGTGTATTCGTATTTCCTTCCCAAGGATGGGATATTTTACATATGTCTGTTCGCATTGGAATTATATTTTTAAGTCCCATTTTAGAGAATACATATTTAACCATATTCCTGTATAAAACCAACCTCCGATACTCCGTATTTCGTTATAAAAATTATGGCGAGTTTTATACTTGAAAAACATAGTCTAGAATATACTAATAAACACTTGACTTAGAAAGAAAATATTTACTAAGTATTAGGATTTTCGGAAAATTTCGCCATAGTCTCCTTTGTAAATAGAGGTGTCCATGCTTAATAGCATATCATTTTCTTTTACATATACCCCGTAGAGTGTTCCCACGTAGCCAACCCGACATTCATACATGCAATACGCTACTTATGTCATTTCAGCTTTATTAAACAAAACTGGACTGTTTTCGAGCATTTTAATAAAATAGTTAACCTTTTCCAAAAATTCTCAAATTTTTACAGGATGTCATAAACGTTCCAAATTTTATTGTGTAAAAATATTGGGGTCCAGTTCATTACCAATGTTTTATATAAATTCATTTATCGGACTGCAATCAGATTTGTTACTTTCTGACTGCAGTCTACGGAATAATTCACCAAAAATTAATCGTAAGTCCGATTGATGAAATTCCAGTGGGAGAATTACGGAGACAACAGTGACCATCTACAGTAAAAATTCCATGAGCTAATTCTACTCAGTTCTTAAGATATGACTCCGAATACAACACACTTTTTCTGCAGTAAAAACACAGCTTGAGCTGCTGTCCAAAAATAGTCCTTTAAAAATAGTAAACGACCTCGAAAAATTACGATTCCAGTGCCATTTGATCAGTTTTTCAAAAATACATAATTTAGGCTTCAGAAAATCAGTTTTTCGATTTATAATGATCCAGTTACAGCCTGTTGAAGTTGGCTGAAAATACCAATCAGCATACTTTTTAGAGTGTAAATGTTACTAAAACGCGTCAACAATTGTTCTAACAACGGGTTTATCGAGAAATCAATGATCAAACAACATGCATGCTTATACCAACTTAATCCAACCAGATTTTATCATCATATAAGTTCATGTTTAGGTTCCTTGTTCATTTTTTTTTCTTTGTGTTCTTATTTTAAGCTTCAAACAACAATGTTTCGAACAATCAACGTAGAAATGATTCATGAGCTAGATCGAAGACTTACTACTAGCACAAGGGCTAGGGATGAACTTTGTGAACAAGAAATGATGATGAAAATGGCGTGAGAATGCAAGGGGTGATGTTTCTTCAAGACTCCAAGCTCCAAGCTTCACAAGGTTCCTTCTATCACTTGTTTTGGACTTGAAAATGGATCAAATGAGTGAGTGTTGTGGTGATGGTGGTGGTGGCAGATATGTGCAGCCAAGAGAGAGAGAAAGAGTGAGAAAAATGGTGGGGTGAACTAGTTGGTGAAGATGAAATGATGGAATAAATCTCTAGCCCATCCTATTAGTAATGATGGTGATTTCTTGGCAAGTGGAGTGAATAAAAAGGGTCCAATCACCAAAAAAGGGAAAGATGCGCCTCTTGTGTCAGTAGCAGAAAGATGCGCCTCTTGTGGACATTCCTTCCGAAGGTTAGTTACTCGACGAACAATTGATAACGATATTGACGCGATATTGATGGTCCTTCCGATAACACCCATGATGATGGAAAGTCAGACGAGAATGTCGTTACAAATTTCACTTTTGAGACCCTTGTTGTCAAGCTACCCTCTGATTCTAGCGTATATTCGATTTCAGACTCCCTTGAGTCTGTGACATTTACAGCCTTATAGACGGCCTGGTCACATCTTTCTGCTACTGACACAGACGACGACGCCTTTATGACTGCTGCACTAACACCTGCTCGAGGCACCACACCGTTACACGACCCAGGGCCTGCTCCTGAGTTAGCTTCTGCACCTTTTGGGACAGCTTGATGTTGCACCTACTGATCCTGCACCCTTACTTAATCATGACCCTATTTTTTTTACTTACCAGACAATGCATCCCTTATACCTGACCCAGTACCTGCACCTAATGACCTTCTTATCGGTCGAGACGTTTGCTCCTGCACCTTCACCCGCTAATGTTGCTCTTATGAAGACCGATATCCATTGCGCCAAGATGACTAACACTTTCCTTCAAGATATACCCGCACCCCGAGAAGGTACTCCAGATCAGCACCCGCGTAACGATCCCATCGGCTACAGCAACATTTTCTACGACCTCACAGACCGCACCATTTGCTACTTTCACCCCTACGGCACTGGATGAGCCATTTTGATGGTTCTTATCATACACTACGCTAATGTTAGATCCTCACATGATGGAGGTCACACACGAGATGAGTTGCTCCGGTAACATGAGCTACAGTTTGAGGATATGAGTCGCAGAGTGTTGGAGCTTGAGCTAACACTACATTCAGTAACTTCCAATGCCAAACATTACACAACTGAAGAACATGATGTGAGTATTTACATCACAAGACAGCATATTGTCTGAAAAATTTATGTAAGACACCAAGTCCTCCACCCTGTTTATTGCCAGCATACTTTGATCCTCCACATTTATCAAGGTTCCTTTTGCGCTCTCAACCGTTACTATTACACCGTTCCCAGAATTCTGATGCTCATTTCTTTACTATCGAGCGGCAGAGCAGATAATTACTTCGACGTGTACGCAAGCCCAAGGAGGAAGTCCACGCATCTTAACAAGTTTACTTTTCTTTCCTCCTCCACCTCAGACACTGGTATAGTGATTTCTGGATTATGCGGATTACATTGCTTTCAAGTAAAGACACTAATGATAAGCCGGGTTTGTGGAGACTTTTAAAGACCACTTCAGACTATGTGATTTTGATACACTAATACATTTAATGGACAAGGGTAGCGTGACCCTGTGTCCCTATTGATGTGATACATTTTGGAGGGCGATACAATTGTGGTCAGGGAATAATGAGGGCCCAATCATTATAAAACATGCGACAATACTTTATGGCCAATGACCAACGAAACTCAGTCGCTATGTTCTCACTAAGCACGTTGATGATCTGCATATTTGTGCTATAACTATAATGCTACATGCTTACTTGCTACGTTCTATTTACAAGTTGTGTTATAATTGTGGTGATACGTGATTGAATGTTATAACGACTGCGTATATACATATATGTAATATACCTCTGAGGTCTTATTCGTTAAATAGAGACTTGTGTGCTCGTGTCCTTAACAAGACCTGACCTAACCGACCTTCTTCTAGGAAGATGTCGACTCTAGGGAATACCAATACCAACAACCCTCTGCCTACGACAGAGGCGGAATTTCAGGAATGCCTCTTACAGGGCATCGCACAGTACGAGGCCCTTCGCTCCGAGCACAGCGGAGGCACCTCAGGAAATCACCCGCCCAACGGTAATGTTTAGTCCTTTAAGACACATTACAAAACGTTTGGACATTTCCACAAGTGCTTTGCTAATACCTTACGCGAATAATGTTGCTTATATCGCAGGCTGCACCTACAAGCAGTTCTTGGGCTGCCAGCCCCTACATTTCGACGGCACTGGGGGTGCCGTAGCCTTCGTGCGCTGGGTTGAGAAGACGGACACTGTTTTGCGTGCGAGAAAATGTGCCCCCGAGCACCAGCTCACGTACATTTCCGGACTATTCCAAGATGGGGCTCTGTCATGGTGGAAACTCCAGGTTCATATGATGGGCGAGGCTGCTGTGTATGCTTTATCATGGGATGAGCTGAAAGAGCTAATGCATAAAAAGTATTGTTCGAGAACAGAAAGCCATAAGGTGGAAACTGAGTTCTGGAACTTGAAGATGGAAGGTCCAAAAATAGAAGAGTACGTGGAGAAGTTCCAAGTTCTGTCGCGTATCGTTCCTTACATGGTAGATCCAGAGTTTAAGAAGATTGAGCGTTTCATTTGGGGATTGGCACCCCAAATCATGAGCATGGTGACGACATCAAAGCCTGCAACGATCGCTGAGGCCATCAATCTAAGTGTGGCCTTGACTGAAGAGGCAATCAGGATGAACAAATTTTCAACCTCTGAGGAGAAGAAGGAGACTCATGTAGAGTCATCTGGGGACAATAAGAGAAAGTTAGCAAATTTCAAGCAGGGTACTCAGACGAATAGCAACAACAAGGCCAAAAAGAGAAAAGAGTACATAGGTAAATTACCTAAATGCAACAAGTGCCGACGTCATCATATCGGGCGATGTAAAAATGGGAAGTGTGACAACTGTGGCAAAGTGGGACACAACAGGGAAACATGTTGGCGTGAGATGAAATGCGGAAAGAAAGGTAAGGGATGTTATAACTGCGGTGATATGGGGAACTTTAGGAAAGATTGCCCAAGAGAGATTAAACAAAATCATGGGAAGAATGTCTAACATCGGAGCTAGGGAAGCACGTCAGGATCCAAACATGGCCATCAGTACGTCTCATAGTAGTCAATGTTATGTGTCTGTGCTATTTGGCATTATTTTCAATTTTAGCTTCAGAATATACTTGTTTTAGTTGTACGTAAGATAGATATCCAGTACTCGATAGGAACCAGTTGAGGAGGAGTCTTGACATGGTAACGGGAATGGACCAGTTGTCAAGTAATCGAGCGGAAGTTGATATCCGCATCCCGATGGCGAACGAAGGAATGATCGTGGCTAATGAAGCAAGATACGCCTCTACAGACTACTAATTACTTGAAGGCACAAAAATCGTTGCATAAAGGATGTATTGTTTTCTTGGCTCATGTCGTGGACAAGGGAGCCGAAGAACCAAAACTCAAAGATATTCCCGTGACAGGGAAATATCCCGAAGTCTTTCACAAAGACTTGCCAAAAACTACCTCCTCAAGGACAAGTTGAATTTCGCGTCGATTTAATTCCAGGCGCAGCGCCTGCTATTAATGCACCCTAGCGACATACACCTTCGGAGATGCAAGGATTGCCAGTGTAACCTCAGTGGTTGCTAGAGAAGGAAGATAACAGACCAATTTTCCCTTTTGGGTAATCCTAGTTCTGCTCGTCAATAAGAAGGACGATACTTTCCGAACTGACATCAAAAGACCAGGAGCCGAACGACCCAACCAACAAGAGTTGATAACTCTTGCTAAGGATTAACGAATTATTTAACTAACTGTGAGGATTCAACTACTATTTCATGACTGACCGATGATCGAGTGTCATTAGCTGTGACTCTAGGAAGAAAGCATGCGGGAAAATTGTGGGACAATAACTTGTTTTAACAATACACAAGAATGGTGTTTCCTACACGATGCACAGGACGATTCTACACCAAATACGAAACTCTGAGAATCTAGGAAACATGTACTTAGGACCATCGGGAACCCAGGTCCAAATTCACAAAGCTTATTGCTTAGGAACCACATTTGTTAACTCAAGCAGACACCATTAACCTGACATATATGCCAGTTCCGTTGACCAAACAAAAAGTACTTGAATTTCTGTTACTTCTAGCAAGTAGACATTTGCATCTCCACTCCCTTTGATGGTAGTTGCATCGCGTTGATTTTCTTCGCTAAGAGCGAACACACATTTGTTTCGACACTTGGTCACTTCTTCATTTCAGCAAGTACTCATTGTTCCAGTACTCTGAAACGTTCATGACATACATGCATCATTTGCTACGCATATGGTTTCGTTTCGAACAAACACTTCACTGAAATTTAAATATTATTTGCTAAACCTAGTTACTGATTCGTGATTCAAAATGACCCACTTTATTGTTATTGTAGGCTCTTTTGTTACCCAGTCAACACCCTTTCTTAAAACTGCTTTCGTTCAAGTTACGTTCATAGTTCATCATCGTAACCATGTTGGGATTCCCTAGTCGATGCATACGTTTATTACCGGATTACGCCAGAACCAAGTTCAATTGCTTGGACTTATTCGTTTCGCATATTCAGTTTCAGACGTCATATAATGTATTGGGAGCATCATATTCAAATATTTTTGCAAAGATTCTTTCATTACGAGTCGTAGTAGATTCGGTTGGTCGTTTCGCAAAGATTCTTTCAAAGATTTTTGCAAAGATTCTTTTATTGTAGGCTCTTTTGTTACCCACTAAATCGTTTGATTGGTTTCAATACCTTGCGGTGATATTTTCACAGAATTGAAGCTTGTGCTAATTGGGTTACTCACTCCATATACGGATTTAAATTATTTATTTGCTCTAAATCCGTCTCGTTTATCACAATTAAACAGTCTCAACACGATTGTGTGTTAAGGCAATGGTACATAGATTCATTTCATAAGCCCAATGTACCTCCTAACGATACTTTCAGTGTCAATCAAATACCTTGCGGTACCTAATACTTTTCACCTTCGATCAAAAATAGTGGTTCTTTGATATTTCGTATTCAACTGGAAACTTTACGACATTGCGTAAATCAAATCTTCAGATTGTCTCGGTCCACGTTCACTTGATTTCAGGCACGGTAAACTTGTTCAGTCACCATTATTATTGAATCTCGTCGTTTCGACACCTTGTGGTGTCATTAGCTTGTGCTAATCATGGTCAACTGTTTCACACAAAACTACATATACGTTTGTCAACTTGTCATATAAACATTTCTGATGCAACTACGAATTAAAACAAATCCTCAGCATTTATTTATTCAAAAATTGACAGATCATTTTCATAATACTATCGCATCCAAATCATTGACTTTGAGTTCATATAGCAGAGGCTATGGTTCGTGAAAACTCGTTTGCCTATCGTGACCGATTGTTTGAGAATCCTATTGGACAAACTCCTCTTTTGTGGAACCCCTGTTAACTGGATTACACTAGACTATACGTCGATACATCTTGTACCCTCGACACCAAATGCTAAAAGCACATACCTTTTAACCATTGGATTTGTGATGTTATATATATTCTTGGACTCACTTGATGTGAATAAGGTTTGATTCGGTTTGGTGATTATCTACCTCGGTACTATTCATATACATACATGCATAACGAAACCCTAAGGAATTAAGGTAGCACAAATTTCGAGGACGAAATTTTCTTAACGGGGGGAGAATGTGACAACCCTCACATTTACAGGTACTGTACACTTAATTAATTCTAATTATGTGCTTAATGATTGTGCTTGATAACAACTGACACTTTAAACTGCTTACTGATTTAGGTTACAAACATACATATGCATCACTTTACATACAGTCACTCCATTTACTCGTACAGACTCTTAGTGACAAACCTGATGCACAAAGCACAGTTAGTACAGTGAGCGGATAACTCAGACACATGCTGACAATGCCAGCACATAGATAGACACTATATTATGGCCAGTATGAGCCAGGGACAGGATATTACACTAGTATGGAGTGTAGGGAAGTGAGGACCATAAGACTATGTCACTAGGTGATAGTTATAGTGTCGGGAAGTGCCTAAAACACACTTTAAATGCCAAATTCTAGATTCTTTTATAAAAATTCAGCATTTTATTATCCCAATAGAATACACAAATATGGCAGAATGGTCCTGAACGCCTTCCTAAGTGATGGAATTAATTTCGTTACAAAAAGATGCATAAAAGACACTATACGGTACAATTTAACACTTTAACGGAACAGTACGTAGCCGAACAACCGGACTTTACCCGGGACACCAATTTTTTTGTCAGAAACATTATATTATTATTTTTTAACTAGTAATGGTTCCAAAAATCCCAACACACTATAGAAATATGTCATACACTTACCACTTTAGAAAATACCCTTAACCTACTAATTATTTACCCATTAATTATCAAATTTTACAATTAACCCCCCCCCCCCCTCCATATTTTCGGTTCAAATAAGGGGACCCACCCCATCATCACAAAATTCCCTACTAAATATCTCTTTTAATTTTGATTGGGAGGTGATCTTGCCAAGAAATCTTCATGATGGTATATAGGTTGGGCTAGATTGCAAGAATCTCTACATAATCCACTCAAGATCATTCACTCTCTCACCTCACTTCTCTCTCTCTCTTTCTCGGCTCCATAACCGCCACCACCATTACCACCCCTAAATCTCCATCTTCATCCATTTCTAAGGTCCATTCAAGCTTCAAGGGTGATTCAAGGAAGTTGCAAGCTTGTGGAGCTTCAAGGGACTTGCTTCTTGCTTTGTCTTCGTCATTTCTGCATCACCTTGGCATTTGAGACTCATCCCTAGCTTTAAGCTAGTAGTAAGTCCTTGCTAAACCTTTGATCATCTTGTTTTGTAGTTAAAAATTGTAGTATGATGCTATTTACAAGAGCTAGAACCCTAAAAAGATGAACATGGAACCTTACATATAAATCATACATAAAAAGTTTGCATGAAGATGAAATCCGGTTGATTTAGGGTTGGATAAAACATGCATGATGTTTGATCATTAAAATTATTGATAAACCCGTAGTTAGAACATTTGGTGATGCGTTTTAGTAACATATACACTCTAAAAAGCATGCTGATTGGTATTTTCAGCCACCTTCAACAGGCTGTAACTGGATCTTTATAAATCGAAAAACGGATTTTCTGATGTCTAAATTATGTATTTTTGAACAACCGATCAAATGGCACTGGAATCGTAATTTTTCGAGGTCGTTTACTATTTTTAAAGAACTGTTTTTAGACAGCAGCTCAAGCTGCAATTTTTCTGCTGAAAAAGTGTGTTGTATTCAGAGTCATAACTCGAAACCTGAGTAGAATTAGCTCGTGGTATTTTTACTGTAGATGGTCACTGTTGTTTCCGTTATCCTCCAACTGGAATTTCGTCGATCGGACTTACGATTAATTTTTAGTGAATTTTTTCGTAAACTGCAATCAGAAAGTAACAAATCTGATTGCAGTCGGGTAAATGAATTTTTATATAATATTGGTAACGAACTGGGTCCCGATATTTTTACACAATAAAATTTGGAACGTTTATGACATCCTGTAAAAATTTGAGAATTTTTGGAAAAGGTTAACTATTTTATTAAAATACTCGAAAACAGTCCAGTTTTGTTTAATAAAGCTGAAATGACATAAGTAGTGTATTGCATGTATGATTGTCGGGTTGGCTACGTGGGAACAATCTACGGGATATATGTAAAAGAAAATGATATGCTATTAAGCATGGACACCTCTAAATATTTTCTTTCTAAGACAAGAGTTTACTAGAACATTGAACGAACAAATACCCCAACATGACACATGATTAAGTTAAAATATTAACTATTTTGACAAATATTTATCACGCGAATCAATATAAGTAAAACAACTCTAAACATTAAACTCTAAGCCAAGGCACGACCCGTTCGTCTAATAGGCGTAGACCATTGTAGGTAGTCGTGTTTGCTGAGGAGATTTGGGTTACAAGTACTGAAGACGCAATACTGTGAGTTCATGTCCCCCTTTTCTCTTAAATGTTTTCAGTTTTATAACTTCGGGGGTGAAATACATGTTACAATTATTACAGACACTTTTATACATGGTATGATTAGCTAAGGAATTTACTGCTAGATCACGTGAATGGATAGGCTATTATCGTAAGACCATTAATCCTTGTATACGGACCGAGGGGCATGAGTGATAGATCTATTGGGTGTTGCGAGCCCCACACATGGGCCAGCGTGTGGCTGCATGTGGTGACTATGTCGTTCCGCCGGAAGGACCGGTATGAAATACGCGTTACAGGTTTGAGTGCTTCCTAGGACATGTCACTTATTAATGTATTAGCTACACATTAATTGATTTGTCTTTCCTTATTTGGTACATACCAAGGACATACATTTATACAGACACATTTTAACTATTTATACAGACACACATTAACGATTTCTACAGACTCACATACACATGAACTCGCTCAACTTTTGTTGATGTTTTTCAAACTACATGTATTTCAGGAAATTAAGTATGGATCTGGCGGGCGTTGGAATTTCAAGTCATGTTAAGTATAAAGATGTCATCCATGGTCTTTGGGTTTGGCCAGTGTGTCTTAATCTTGGACGAGACACGTCTCCCAAACTTTGATTACAACTAATATCTTTTGACGAGTCCTTAGCGAACTTTTACACAATTCATATGGTTTGTAAAACTTAATTTGAAGTCTACGTTTTAGACAATGTTGTTATGTTTTTAACTCATTTTATGGATGATAAATCTTTGGTTTTATCATATAGTTGTTTGATATGGTTGAATGCAATGATAACAAGTAAGTCACACCATAATCACGATTCCGCAAAAGTCAGGGTGTGACAGCTTGGTATCAGAGCTTGTTTGTGTGGACAAAACTTACCTTTTCGGTTTTTTAGTACATAGCCGAAAATGGTCATTAAAGGGAACCATTTTTTTATGCTTCTTGTAATTTATATAAATATATATGTGGATATATATTTTGGTGCATATGACCTAGCCATGACCTTGTGTTGAATGATTGTGTTGTGATTCATTTTATTATTATTTCAATGGGTTGTAATAATTATTATTTTGTTCTTCCATTAGAAGATATGTAATTTATTTATTTTTATTTGGTATGAAAAATAAATAGATTAGGTTCATTTTATTTTACTAGAAAAAATGTATTAGGATATATTTTGTAAAAGAAGATGCACACAAAAATGCGGTTTTGGTTTGGACCATAATATTCGGTCCAAAGAACTTCATCGTTCTCAACGGGATTTTAACCCGATAACCAAAACACATTTTTGAAGTCCAAAAGAGTTTGGAGCTGAA
Source organism: Helianthus tuberosus (assembly GCA_030545235.1). NCBI lineage: Eukaryota > Viridiplantae > Streptophyta > Magnoliopsida > Asterales > Asteraceae > Helianthus > Helianthus tuberosus. Next base: position 181,646,019 of record CM060393.1, on the reverse strand, counting down.
AATAAAAGACTTTTGGAAGCTCAAAGAAGGTGGAGAAATCACAACACAAGATGGAGACTTGAAGCATTTGGATGCGGGATCAAGTGGGAGTTCATCGACACATTACTTGTGTTATTTTTCACCCTTTAGGAAGGACCTTTTGACACACTTGTTTCGGCTAACAAGTGTTGTCAAAATAGTTGGCTATGGTTATGCACCTATTGTTATGATTGATGTGCTTGTTTGGTTGTTTATTTTGTTGTTTAGATGATATGTAGATATGCATGACTTAACAAACTAATAATCAACAACAAGCGTAAAATTGGTTCTTGACAAAATCATTAAAATGGTTAATAAAGGTTTTATTAAAAATTAATGATTTTATAATAAAATGGGTTTTATTAAAAAGAACCTTGAAAATTTGTTTTCACTAAAGTACCATTGATTTGAATGCATGCAAATGTATGGTACATAATATTTTCTAAACTAGAATTTTGAAATATTAAAAACCCTTTTATAAAACAAGTCAAACGCCATCCTTTTATACAACACTCGAAACACTTGGGAACTCTTATTGTGGGATAAAGGTCACCTAACCACATTTGAGGGAACTTGTATGTTCGAGGTGGATTTACCATGTTTGTGGGATAAAGGTCACCTAACCACTTAAGTGAATAAACTCACACGTGTGTGTAAGTTGGACGACTTGATTTGGAAACCATGAACTTAGGGTCACCAAAGCATGGGGAACAAAGGTGTTGATGGGATTAAACATGCCAACTAAACATAAAGATGTTTAATCGATCCCATATGGCTAGAAATTGCAAAGAGTTGCAATTGTCAAACGTTGACTACCTTGTTAATTTAAATAGAGGGATAAAGGTCAACTAACCAATATTTAAATATAACGTTGGATTCTAGATTTTAATTATTAATTGTCTTTAAGACACAAAAGGGTATTAATGATTAAAATATAATAATATCGAAAATACTAAAATTGAACTTGTTAAATTTTGTAGATGGCCGCTAACAATGCAAACCCGATTAACCAAACCATCTGAAACCTATCACTAAGAACCATCCTTGAAAAGGATCGTCTTAACCATAACAACTTCATGGATTGGTTTCGAAACTTGAGAATCGTTCTCAAGCAAGAGAAGATATCCTATGTGTTGGAAGATCCTATTCCCGGTGAACTTAACGTGGAAGATGTGGAAGCCTACAACGATTGGGTTAAGTATACCGAGGACTGTTGATTTAACTTTAGCAGGCCTTAGACATCTTACTCTCAACGAATAAGAGGAACAAATCCCATCTTGACTACATACGTCTCTCACAATCACCTTGTACCTTACGTGAGCTTAGCCTTATGTACTATAATATTACTGACAGCGAAGAAAAAGTCAAGGTGCAATATTTGGTGAATATCAAGACCCAATATGCATCTCAGGTCAGAGGATACTATGATATTCTCCTTTACTCAAATTTACTTATGATCAATCACAAATGATTCCATGCAGTAATATTTGAGAGCGAGTCAGTCCAATATTTGTATCCCACAAATATCTATGAACTTTGGCAGCAACACTTTGCTCTATATTCATATTTAATGAATATCCACCAATCCAAATTCATAATAGTCTTACATTCATATTTGTTCCCACAAGTATGATCGACTACGGACATTTAGAATAATCAACTTATTCACGGATTTAAACATGCTAAAATGGAACATAACTCAAAATACCATAAAGAGTTATAATAACAGTTGTTCCAATATCCAAATACAAAATAGATCAAATCCAATCACTAGAATATCAAAGTCCTTAGGTACAAGTATGACCCTTCATGCTTTGCCCGTTCAAGGAGCTTCGTGAGTGGATCCGCAATATTTTGATCAGTGTGAACTTTGCGAATATATATCTTTTCCTTTTTCAACTTCATCCCTTATGTAGTTGAAATTCCGCTCAATGTGCCTAGTCTTTCGATATACACGAGGTTCCTTGATTTAAGCAATCGCACCCTTGTTATCACAAAGATCTCTAGGGTCCTGAATGGTAGGAACTACCCCTAGATCGGCAATAACTCAAGTGGCAGATCCATATGAATTATCTCAATCAATGAAGCGGCGATGTATTCTGATTCTGTAGTGGACAATGCTACCCTGACTATGATCGAGAACCATCTCGATTAGTTTGGAAACACGTATCCATGTAACCCTTTACAATGAATTCCAAAACTCGCATCCCTGTAACCTTTTATAACGAGTTCTTTTTACCAGATCTATATATTAGAAATATATCCTTAGTCCTTTTTAGGTATTTCAATATATTTATAACAGTCACCCAATGACCGTTACTCGCTGGTATCTTCTTGTCATGCTTAAAACGCATAACTTGTCCGGTCTAGTGCATATCATTACATACATAATTAATCCTATAGCAGACGCATATGGGATTCCTTTCATTCTTTCTTGCTCATCCTTTGAGCTTGGACATTGAAACGCTTTCAATATTGTCCTCTCTTGAATAGGTACCAAACCTTTCATAGAGTTCTTTATCTTGAACCTTTTCAAGACTTTGTCAATGTATGCACTTTAGTTTAAAACTATAAAGCGCCTTGATCTATCCCTATAGATCTTTATTCCCAAAATATAGGCGACTTCTCCAAAATCCTTAATAGAAAAACAACTTCCAAGCCAGGTTTTATACCTTCCATGGTTGGAATATCATTCCTAAATAGCAGAATGTCATCGACATATAATACTAAGAAAGTGATGATGCTCCCACTAGCCTTCTTATACACACAAGCTTCATCGACATTCTTGATGAATCCATATTCCCTAATCTCTTCATCAAAACGGTGATTTCAACTTCTAGATGCTTGTTTCAATCCATAGATTGATTTCTTTAACTTGCATACTTTGTCAGGATGTTTTGGATCGACAAAACATTCAGGCTTAACTATATAGACATCTTCCTCAAGATATCTATTAAGGAAAGCCGTTTTGACATCCATTTGCCAAATCTCATAATCATATTATGCAGGTATGACAAATAATATCCTTATTTGACTTTAGCATCGCGACGGGGAGAAGGTCTCATTATAATCAACACTTTGAGTTTGAATGAAACCTTTTTGCTATAAGTCTCGCTTTATAAGTATCCAAGTTTCCATGCATATTTGTTTTCTTCCTGAAAACCCACTTACTTCCAACTACTTTGGAGTTAAGAGATGACACAACCAATTTCATACTTGGTTGTCATACATGGATTGCATCTTTACATTCATGGCTTCAAGCCATTTGTCACAATCGAATTTTGACATTGCATCATGGTATGTGGTTGATTCACCTGAATCTACCACGTAGCATCCATCTATGAAAAATCCATATCTTTCAGATGGGCTACTAATTCTACCAGATCTGCGAACGCTTTGTGTGTGTTGATCAACCACTTGATCGTTTTTCAACAACCTTTTGTTGAGTGCTAGTTTTAACCAAACGTGTATCGGCTTGTGGTTCTTGATCCTTATCAAGTTCCACTGTTCTAATAATTCCTTCCACAAGGAACTTAGCTTCCAAGAACTCAGCCTTTCGAGAAACAAATACCTTTTGCTCTGTTGGATCGTAGAAATAATATCCTATACCATCTTTAGGATACCCTACAAAGATACACTTAGTGGATCGTACTTTTATTTGTTAGAGGTGTGTAGCTTAACATAAACTTCATAACCCCTTACTTTTAAATATGATAATGATGGAACCCTTCCATGCCATATTTCAAAAGATGTCGTATCCACTTTCTTGGTTGGGGCCATACGGGCCGTGGAGAGCAAAGCGTAACCCAAAGTGATAGAGATAATGCGCTCCTAGCCATCATAGATCGAACCATATCTAATAGAGTTCGACTCCTCTTCTATCGAAATGAAGAACTTTAAAAGAGTTGATTTTGTACTTCACCTTTTGAAGATTCTGAACGTTTCAAAACTTCTTCTTTGTGTCAAGTACACATAACCATAACTTCTATAGTTGTCGGTAAAAGTAATGAAGTATCTTTCACCATTCCTAGTCATTGGCTTAAAAGGATCACATACATTCGAATGTATGATACCTAATAAATATTTTGCCATTTCCCACTAAGGGATTACTTGTCATTTTACCTTGTAAATAAGATTCGCATGTATCAAATGAACCAATTTTATTTGTTTCCAAAAGACAATTCTTTCGAAGTGTTTACATGCGACATATGTTTATATGACCAAGGCGATAATGCCAAGGATAGGTCTTACTCAAATCCATTTTGAGTTTCTTGGTGATTGATTGGTACATTAAACTATCAAATGATGTTTTATTATGAAGCAATTCATAAATACCATTTGAAGGCATAGGTTTAAAGTAAAACATGTCATTCATCGATATAAATGTCAATGTTTGCAAACTTTAAGTCAAAACCATATTGTCTTATAAGGGAAACTTGAATAATGTTCCTAGTCAAACTAGGAGCACACAATATATATTAGAACAATTTCCAAACCATTTGGAAGTTTCAAAACATAGTCTCCATTCTTGTAATGCTTATTTCTTTTGAACTTTTTGCAACGAATTGCAAACATGAGTTCCACATCCGGTATCTAATACCCATGTGTTAGAAGAAATAACATTAAGGTCAATATGTATCATTAAGATTGTACCTGAGGTTCGCCTAGCATCCCTCTTGTTTTTCAACTCTTTGAGATAGGTTGGACAATTCCTATTTAAATGCCCTATCTCTCCACACTTAAAGCATGGATCGTTCATGGCAAACTTCGCCTTCTTCTCTTTTGGTTTCGGTGGTTTCGCTTTAGTCTTTCTAATCATTTCCTTTTGAATTACCCGTTTCCATTTTTCAACATTTGCTTTGGTGTCGGGGTGATGCCCTTTCTAGTTGCCACCCTCATTGATCGTTAGAATGAGTAAAGCCCTTTTACCCATATTGAGCCTTTCAAAGAGATCAATGTGGCTTTTCATCTTAAATACATAAGATGAGACCGATTGGGTTTTCTCTATTCGACATGCATGAAGCGCCCGAAGCGTTCTACCCTTGCATATTGTAGGAACATTTCCTTCAATTGGGTAATCATGTCGTATGCTCATGATGTTCAAAATCCTTTTGAATCTCGGGAATCATAATTCCTAACATGAGGCAAGAGGCTTGCATAGTATTCTCGATATACTTAATCCAATCGTCATAGGCATCCTTATCTTCCATAAGATGTTCATCGGGATTAGGATCGTTCAACACATAGGATATCTTCTCTTACTTGAGAACGATTCTTAAGTTTCGATATTCATCCATGAAGTGTTATGATTGAGACGATCCTTTTCAAGGATTGTTTTTAGTGATAGGTTACGGACGGTTTGGGTAATATTGTTAGCGGCCATCTACAAAATTTAACAAGGTTCATTTTTAGTATTTTCGATATTATTATATTTTAATTATTAATACCCTTTTATGTCTCATAGACAATTAATAATTAAAATCTAGAATCCAACGTTACATTTAAATATTGGTTAGGTGACATTTATCCCTCTATCTAAATTAACAAGGTAGTCAACGTTTGACAATTGCAACCCCTTGCAACTTCTAGCCATATGGGATCGGTTAAACATCTTTATGTTTAGTTGGCATGTTTAATCCCATCAACACCTTTTGTTCCCCATGCTTCGGTGACCCTAAGTTCATGGTTTCCAAATCAAGTCGTCCAACTTACACACACGTGTGAATTTATTCACATAAGTGGTTAGGTGACCTTTATCCCACAAACATGGTAAACCCACCTCGAATATACAAGTTCCTTCAAATGTGGTTAGGTGACCTTTATCCCACAAAAGAGTTCCCAAGTGTTTCGAGTGTTGTATAAAAGGATGGTGTTTGACTTGTTTTATAAAAGGGATTTTCTGTTTTCAAAATTCTAGTTTTAGAAAACTTCATGTACCATACATTTGCATACATTCAAATCCTTGGTACTTTTGTGAAAACAAATTTTCAAGGTTCTTATTAATAAAACCCATTTTATTATAAAAATCATTAATTTTTAATAAAACCTTTTATTAACCATTCTAATGATTTTGTTAAGAACCAATTTTACGCTTGTTGTTGATTATTAGTTTGTTAAGTCATGCATATCGACATATCATCTAAACAATAAAATAAACAACCACACAAGCATAACATACATAACAATAGGTGCATAACCATAGCCAACTATTTTGACAACACTTGTTAGCCGAAACAAGTGTGCCAAAAGGTCCTTCCTAAGGGGTGAATATTGACACAAATAATGTGTTGTTGAACTCCCACTTGATCCCGCATCCGAATGCTTCAAGTCTTCTTCTTGTGTTGTGATTTCTTCACATTTCTTTGGTCTTCCAAATGTCTTTTATATTCAGCTCCAAACTCCTTTGGACTTCAAAAATGTGTTTTGGTTATCGGGCTAAAATCCCGTTAAGAACCGTGAAGTCCCTTAGGCCCGAAAATAGCCAAAACCAAAACCGCATTTTTGTGTGCATCTTCTTTTACAAAATATATCCTAATACATTTTTTCTAGTAAAATAAAATGCACCTAATCTATTTATTTTACATGCCAAATGAAAAATAAATAAATTACATAACTTTACAAATGGAAGAACCAAAAATAATAATTATTACGACCTTTGAAATAATTAAATACAAATCACAACACAACCATTCAACACAAGGTCATGGCTAGGTTATATGCACCAAAATATATATATCCAAATATATAAAATTCAAGAAGCAAAATGGTTTCCTTTTTACAACCTACTTTTCGGTCAAGAATGAAAAAACCGAAAAAGTGGGTTTTTTTCCAAACAAACAAATCATCCAAATGACATAATTTTTCAAGATATTTTTATGCATGTATTAAAATAATCTTGAAAAACAAAAGGATAACCATATATAAAATTTCGGCCATAGGGTTTTAACCAAACCCGAAACCCGAAAATTTCATATCCTATGAAGCATGCACTCATATAAGCGGCTCTTGTGGACATTCCTTCCGAAGGTTAGTTACTCGATTTCAGACTCCCTTGAGTCTATGACATTTGCAGCCTTATAGACGGCCTGGTCACATCTTTCTGCTACTGACACAGAAATGATCAGAGCTGTGACATTTACAGCCTCAAATTATCACAGCCTTATAGACGGCATGGTCACATCTTTCTGCTACTGACACAAGATACTATTATATTCTCCTTTACTCAAATTTACTTATGATCAATCACAAATGATTCCATGCAGTAATATTTGAGAGCGAGTCAGTCCAATATTTGTATCCCACAAATATCTATGAACTTTGGCAGCAACACTTTCCTCTCTATTCATACTTAATGAATATCTACCAATCCTAGTTCATAATAGTCTTACATTCATATTTGTTCCCACAAGTATGATCGACTACGGACATTTAGAATAAATAACTTATTCATGGATTTAAACATGCTAAAATGGAACATAACTCAAAATACCATAAAGAGTTATATTAACAATTGTTCCAATATCCAAATACAAAATGGGTTGTGGACATTCCTTAGTGGTATCAGAGCCTCTTATATGGATGTCAAAAATTCATGGGAAGAATGTCTAACACCGGAGCTAGGGAATTATATGAGTGCATGCTTCAATAGATTAAAAATTTCGGGTTTGAATAAAACCCTATGGCCAAAAATTTTAATATGGTTATCCCTTGGTTTTTCAAGATTATTTTCTTACATGCATAAGAGAATCTTGAAAAAATTATTTCATATGGATGACTTGTTTGTTTGGACAAAACTTACCTTTTTGGTTTTTTAGTACATAGCCGAAAATGGTCATTAAAGGGAACCATTTTTTTATGCTTCTTGTAATTTATATAAATATATATGTGGATATATATTTTGGTGCATATGACCTAGCCATGACCTTGTGTTGAATGATTGTGTTGTGATTCATTTTATTATTATTTCAATGGGTTGTAATAATTATTATTTTGTTCTTCTATTAGAAGATATGTAATTTATTTATTTTCATTTGGTATGTAAAATAAATAGATTAGGTGCATTTTATTTTACTAGAAAAAATGTATTAGGATATATTTTGTAAAAGAAGATGCACACAAAAATGCGGTTTTGGTTTGGACCATTATATTCGGTCCAAAGAACTTCATCGTTCTCAACGGGATTTTAACCCGATAACCAAAACACATTTTTGAAGTCCAAAAGAGTTTGGAGCTGAAAATAAAAGACTTTTGGAAGCTCAAAGAAGGTGGAGAAATCACAACACAAGATGGAGACTTGAAGCATTTGGATGCGGGATCAAGTGGGAGTTCATCGACACATTACTTGTGTCATTTTTCACCCTTTAGGAAGGACCTTTTGACACACTTGTTTCGGCTAACAAGTGTTGTCAAAATAGTTGGCTATGGTTATGCACCTATTGTTATGATTGATGTGCTTGTTTGGTTGTTTATTTTGTTGTTTAGATGATATGTTGATATGCATGACTTAACAAACTAATAATCAACAACAAGCGTAAAATTGGTTCTTGACAAAATCATTAAAATGGTTAATAAAGGTTTTATTAAAAATTAATGATTTTATAATAAAATAGGTTTTATTAAAAAGAACCTTGAAAATTTGTTTTCACTAAAGTACCATTGATTTGAATGCATGCAAATGTATGGTACATAATATTTTCTTAACTAGAATTTTGAAATATTAAAAACCCTTTTATAAAACAAGTCAAACACCATCCTTTTATACAACACTCGAAACACTTGGGAACTCTTATTGTGGGAACTTGTATGTTCGAGGTGGATTTACCATGTTTGTGGGATAAAGGTCACCTAACCACTTATGTGAATAAACTCACACGTGTGTGTAAGTTGGACGACTTGATTTGGAAACCATGAACTTAGGGTCACCAAAGCATGGGGAACAAAGGTGTTGACGGGATTAAACATGCCAACTAAACATAAAGATGTTTAATCGATCCCATATGGCTAGAAATTGCAAAGAGTTGCAATTGTCAAACGTTGACTACCTTGTTAATTTAAATAGAGGGATAAAGGTCACCTAACCAATATTTAAATGTAACGTTGGATTCTAGATTTTAATTATTAATTGTCTTTAAGACACAAAAGGGTATTAATGATTAAAATATAATAATATCGAAAATACTAAAATTGAACTTGTTAAATTTTGTAGATGGCCGCTAACAATGCAAACCCGATTAACCAAACCATCTGAAACCTATCGCTAAGAACCATCCTTGAAAAGGATCGTCTCAACCATAACAACTTCATGGATTGGTTTCGAAACTTGAGAATCGTTCTCAAGCAAGAGAAGATATCCTATGTGTTGGACGATCCTATTCCCGATGAACCTAACGTGGAAGATGTGGAAGCCTACAACGATTGGGTTAAGTATACCGAGGACTCCATTCAAGCCTCATACCTCATGTTAGGAACTATGATTCCCGAAATTCAAAAGGATTTTGAACACCACGGGGCATACGACATGATTACCCAGTTAAAGGAAATGTTCCTACAACAAGCAAGGGTAGAACGCTTCGAAACTGTTCGAGCGCTTCATGCATGTCGAATGGAGGAATCCCAATCGGTATCATCTTATGTCCTTAAGATGAAAAGCCACATTGATCGCCTCGAAAGGCTAAATTGTCCCGTCTCTAAAGAGTTGGCTACGGAAATGTTTACTAAGTGTTAGGATTTTTGGAAAATTTCGCCATAGTCTCCTTTGTAAATAGAGGTGTCCATGCTTAATAGCATATCATGTTCTTTTACAAATATCCCGTAGAATGTTCTCACATAGCCAACCCGACAATCATACATGCAATATACCACTTATGTCATTTCAGCTTTATTAATCAAAACTGGACTGGTTTCGAGCATTTTAATAAAATAGTTAACCTTCTCCAAAAATTCCCAAATTTTTACAGAATGTCAAAAACGTTCCAAATTTTATTGTGTAAAAATATCGGGGTCCGGTTCGTTACCAATATTTTATAGAAATTCATTTACCGGGCTGCAATCAGATTTGTCATTTTCTGACTGCAGTCTATGGAATAATTCACTAAAAATTAATCGTAAATCCGATTGACGAAATTCCAGTGGGAGAATTACGACGACAACAGTGAACATCTACAGTAAAAATTTCATGAGATAATTCTACTCAGTTTTTAAGTTATGACTCCGTATACAACATACTTTTTCAGCAGAAAAAATCGCAGCTTGAGCTGCTGTCTAAAAACAGTTCCTTAAAAATAGTAAATGACCTCGAAAAATTACGATTCCAGCGCCATTTGATCGGTTGTTCAAAAATACATAATTTAGGCTTCAGAAAATCCGTTTTTCAATTTATAAAGACCCAGTTACAGCCTGTTTAAGTTGGCTGAAAATACCAATCAGCATGCTGATTTATAGTTTAATCCCTTCAATGTTCTTGTGAATGGCATCATGCTACAACTTTTAACTACAAAACAAGATGATCAAGGGTTTAGCAAGGACTAACTACTAGCTTAAAGCTAGGGATGAATCTAGTGAGAAAAGATGATGAAAAGACTAGAACAAGCTCCTTTTAATGCTTTTCAAGATGCAACCTTCATGGATCCTTCAAAGCTTTGAATGGAACTTGAATAAGAGGAAGATGGTGATTTAGGAGTGGTGATGGTGGTGGCGGTTATGGAGCCGAGAAAGAGAGAGAGATAGAAGTGAGGTGAGAGAGTGAATGATCTTGAGTGGATTATGTAGAGATTCTTGCAATCTAGCCCAACCTATATACCATCATGAAGATTTCTTGGCAAGATCACCTCCCAATCAAAATTTAAAGAGATATTTAGTAGGGGATTTTGTGATGATGGGGTGGGTCCCCTTATTTGAACCGAAAATATGGAGGGGGGGGGGGTTAATTGTAAAATTTGATAATTAATGGGTAAATAATTAGGAGGTTAAGGGTATTTTCTAAAGTGGTAAGTGTATGACATATTTCTATAGTGTGTTGGGATTTTTGGAACCATTGTTAGTTAAAAATAATAATATAATGTTTCTGACAAAAATTTGGTGTCCCGGGTAAAGTCCGGTTGTTCGGCTACGTACTGTTCCGTTAAAGTGTTAAATTGTACCGTATAGTGTCTTTTATGCATCTTTTTGTAACGAAATTAATTCCATCACTTAGGAAGGCGTTCAGGACCATTCTGCCATATTTGTGTATTCTATTGGTATAATAAAATGCTGAATTTTTATAAAAGAATCTAGAATTTGGCATTTAAAGTGTGTTTTAGGCACTTCCCGACACTATAACTATCACCTAGTGACATAGTCTTATGGTCCTCACTTCCCTACACTCCATACTAGTGTAGTATCATGTCCCTGGCTCATACTGGCCATAATATAGTGTCTGTCTATGTGCTGGCATTGTCAGCATGTGTCTGAGTTATCCGCTCACTGTACTAACTGTGCTTTGTGCATCAGGTTCGTCACTAAGAGTCTGTACGAAGTAAATGGAGTGACTGTATGTAAAGTGATGCATATGTATGTTTGTAACATAAATCAGTAAGCAGTTTAAAATGTCAGTTGTTATCAAGCACAGTCATTAAGCACATAATTAGAATTAATTAAGTGTACAGTACCTGTAATTGTGAGGGTTGTCACATTTTCCCCCCGTTAAGAAAATTTCGTCCTCGAAATTTGTACTACCTTAACTCCTTAGGGTTTCATTATGCGTGTATGTATACGAATAATATTGAGTCAAATAGTCACCAAATCGAATCAAACCTTATTCACATCAAGTGAGTCCAAGAATATATATAACATCACGAATCCAATGGTTAAAAGGTATGTGCTTTTAGCATTTGGTGTCGAGGGTACAAGATGTATCGACGTATAGTCTAGTGTAATCCAGTTAACAGGGGTTCCACAAAAGAGGAGTTTGTCCAATAGGATTCTCAAACAATCGGTCACGATAGGCAAACGAGTTTTCACGAAACATAGCCTCCGCTATATGAACTCAAAGTCAATGATTTGGATGCGATAGTATTATGAAAATGATCTGTCAACTTTTGAATAAATAAATGGTGAGGATTTGTTTTAATTCGTAGTTGCATCAGAAATGTTTATATGACAAGTTGACAAACGTATATGTAGTTTTGTGTGAAACAGTTGACCATGATTAGCACAAGGTAATGACACCACAAGGTGTCGAAACGACGAGATTCAATAATAATGGTGACTGAACAAGTTTACCATGCCTGAAATCAAGTGAACGTGGACCGAGACAATCTGAAGATTTGATTTACGCAATGTCGTAAAGTTTCGAGTTGAATACGAAATATCAAAGAACCACTATTTTTGATCGAAGGTGAAAAGTATTAAGTACCGCAAGGTATTCGATTGACACTGAAAGTATCGTTAGGAGGTACATTGGGCTTATGAAATGAATCTATGTACCATTGCCTTAACACACAATCGTGTTGAGACTGCTTTAATTGTGATAAACGAGACGGATTTAGAGCAAATAAATAATTTAAATCCGTATATGGAATGAGTAACCCAATTAGCACAAGCTTCAATTCTGTGAAAATATCACCGCATGGTATTGAAACCAATCAAACGATTTAGTGGAGTCGTAGACCAACCAAATGTACTACGACTCGTAATGAAAGAATCTTTGCAAAAATATTTGAATATGATGCTCCCAATACATCATATGACGTCTGAAACTGAATATGCGAAATGAATAAGTCCAAGCAATTGAACATGGTTCTGGCGTAATCTGGTAATAAATGTATGCATCGACTAGGGAATCCCAACATGGTTACGATGATGAACTATGAACGTAACTTAAAAGAAAGCAGATTTAAGAAAGGGTGTTGACTGGGTAACAAAAGAGCCTACAATAACAATAATGTAGGTCATTTGAATCACGAATCAGTAACTAGGTTTAGCAAATAATATTTAAATTTCAATGAAGTGTTTGTTCGAAACGAAACCATATGCGTAGCAAATGATGCATGTATTTCCGAGTACTGGAACAATGAGTACTTGCTGAAATGAAGAAGTGACCAAGTGTCGAAACAAATGTGTGTTCGCTCTTAGCGAAGAAAATCAATGCGATGCAACTACCATCAAGGGGAGTAGAGATGCAAATATCTACTTGCTAGAAGTAACAGAAATTCAAGTACTTTTTTTTTGGTCAACGGAACTGGCATATATGTCAAGTTAATGGTGTCTGCTTGAGTTAACAGATGTGGTTCCTAAGCAATAAGCTTTGTGAATTTGGACCTGGGTTCCCGATGGTCCTAAGTACATGTTTCCTAGATTCTCAGAGTTTCGTATTTGGTGTAGAATCGTCCTGTGCATCGTGTAGGAAACACCATTCTTGTGTATTGTTAAAACAAGTTATTGTCCCACAATTTTCCCGGCATGCTTTCTTCCTGGAGTCACAGCTAATGACACTCGATCATCGGTCAGTCGTGAAATAGTAGTTGAATCCTCACAGTTAGTTAAATAATTCGTTAATCCTTAGCAAGAGTTATCAACTCTTGTTGGTTGGGTCGTTCGGCTCCTGGTCTTTTGATGTCAGTTCGGAAAGTATCGTCCTTCTTATTGACGAGCAGAACTAGGATTACCCAAAAGGGAATCTTGGTCTGTTATCTTCCTTCTCTAGCAACCACTGAGGTTACACTGGCAATCCTTGCATCTCCGAAGGTGTATGTCGCTAGGGTGCATTAATAGCAGGCGCTGCGCCTGGAATTAAATCGACGCAAAATTCAACTTGTCCTTGAGGAGGTAGTTTTTGGCAACTCTTTGTGAAAGACTTCGGGATATTTCCCTGTCACGGGAATATCTTTGAGTTTTGGTTCTTCGGCTCCCTTGTCCACGACATGAGCCAAGAAAACAACACATCCTTTACGCAACGATTTTTGTGCCTTCAAGTAATTAGTAGTCTGTAGAGGCGTATCTTGCTTCATAAGCCACGATCATTCCTTCGTTCGCCATCGGGATGCGGATATCAACTTCCGCTCGATTAGTTGACAACTGGTCCATTCCCGTTACCACGTCAAGACTCCTCCTCCACTGGTTCTTATCGAGTACTGGATATCTATCTTACGTACAGCTAAAACAAGTATATTCTGAAGCTAAAATTTGAAAATAATGTCAAATAGCACAGACACATAGCATTGACTACTATGAGACGTACTGATGGCCATGTTTGGATCCTGACGTGCTTCCCTAGATCCGGTGTTAGACATTCTTCCCATGATTTTGTTTAATCTCCCTTGGGCAATCTTTCCTAAAGTGCCCCATATCACCGCAGTTATAACATCCCTTACCTTTCTTTTCGCATTTCGTCTCACGCCAACACGTTTCCCTGTTGTGTCCCACTTTGCCACAGTTGTCACACTTTCCATTTTTACATCGCCCAGTATGATGACGTCGGCACCTGTCGCATTTAGGTAGTTTACCCATGTACTCTTTTCTCTTTTTGGCCTTGTTGTTGCTACTCGTCTGGGTACCCTGTTTGAAATTTGCTAACTTTCTCTTGTTGTCTCCAGATGACTCTACATGAGTCTCCTTCTTTCCCTCAGAGGTTGAAAATTTGTTCATCCTGATTGCCTCCTCAGTCAAGGCCACACTTAGATTGATGGCCTCAGCGATCGTTGCAGGCTTTGATGTCATCACCATGCTCATGATTTGGGGTGCCAATCCCCAAATGAAACGCTCAATCTTCTTAAACTCTGGATCTACCATGTAAGGAACGATACGCGACACAACTTGGAACTTCTCCACGTACTCTTCTATTTTTGGACCTTCCGTCTTCAAGTTCCAGAACTCAGTTTCCACCTTCTGGCTTTCTGTTCTCGAACAGTACTTTTTATGCATTAGCTCTTTCAACTCATCCCATGATAAAGCATACGCAGCAGCCTCGCCCATCGTCTGAACCTGGAGTTTCCACCATGACAGAGCCCCATCTTGGAATAGTTCGGAAATGTACGTGACCTGGTGCTCGGGGGCGCATTTGCTCGCACGCAAAACAGTGTCCGTCTTCTCAACCCAGCGCACGAAGGCTACGGCACCCCTAGTGCCGTCGAAATGTAGGGGCTGGCAGCCCAAGAACTGCTTGTAGGTGCAGCCTGCGATATAAGCAACATTATTCGCGTAAGGTATTAGCAAAGCACTTGTGGAAATGTCCAAACGTTTTGTAATGTGTCTTAAAGGACTAAACATTACCGTTGGGCGGGTTATTTCCTGAGTTACCTCCGTTGTGCTCTGAGTGAAGGGCCTCGTACTGTGCGATGCCCTGTAAGAGGCGTTCCTGAAATTCCGCCTCTGTCATCGGCAGAGGGTTGTTGGTATTGGTGTTCCCTAGAGTCGACATCTTCCTAGAAGAAAGTCGGTTAGGTCAGGTCTTGTTAAGGACACGAGCACACAAGTCTCTATTTAACGAATAAGACCTCAGAGGTATATTACATATATGTATATACGCAGTCGTTATAACATTCAATCACGTATCACCACAATTATAACACAACTTGTAAATAGAACGTAGCAAGTAAGCATGTAGCATTATTGTTATAGCACAAATATGCAGATCATCAACGTGCTTTGTGAGAACATAGCGACTGAGTTTCGTTGATCATTGGCCATAAAGTATTGTCGCATGTTTTATAACGATTGGGCCCTCATTATTCCCTGACCACAATTGTATCGCCCTCCAAAGTGTATCACATCAATAGGGACACAGGGTCACCCTACCCTTGTCCATTAAATGTATTAATGTATCAAAATCACATAGTCTGAAGTGGTCTTTAAAAGTCCCCACAAACCCGGCTTATCATTAGTGTCTTTACTTGAAAGCAATGTAATCCGCATAATCCAGAAATCACTATACCAGTGTCTGAGGTGGAGGAGGAAAGAAAAGTAAACTTGTTAACATGCGTGGACTTCCTCCTTGGGCTTGCGTACACGTCGAAGTAATTATCTGCCCTGCCGCTCGATAGTAAAGAAATGAGCATCAGAATCCTGGGAACGGTGTAATAGTAACGGTTGAGAGCGCAAAAGGTACCTTGATAAATGTGGAGGATCAAAGTATGCTGGCAATAAACAGGGTGGAGGACTTGGTGTCTTACATAAATTTTTCAGACAATATGCTGTCTTGTAATGTAAATACTCACATCATGTTCTTCAGTTGTGTAATGTTTGGCATTGGAAGTTACTGAATGTGGTGTTAGCTCAAGCTCCAACACTCTGCGACTCATATCCTCAAACTGTAGCTCATGTTACCGGAGCAACTCATCTCGTGTGTGGCCTCCATCATGTGAGGATCTAACATTAGCGTAGTGTATGATAAGAACCATCAAAATGGCTCATCCAGTGTCGTATGGGTGAAAGTAGAAAATGGTGCGGTCTGTGAGGTCGTAGAAAATGTTGCTGTAGCCGATGGGATCGTTACGTGGGTGCTGATCTGGAGTACCTTCTCGGGGTGCGGGTATATCTTGAAGGAAAGTGTTGGTCATCTTGGCGCAATGGATATCGGTCTTCACAAGAGCAACATTAGCGGGTGAAGGTGTAGGAACAAACGTCTCGACCGATAAGAAGGTCGTTAGGTGCAGGTACTGGGTCAGGTATACGGGATGCATTGTTTGGTAAGTCAAAAGAAATAGGGTCATGATCAAGTAAGGGTGCAGGATCAGTAGGTGCAACATCAAGCTGTCCCAAAAGGTGCAGAAGCTAACTCAGGAGCAGGCCCTGGGTCGTGTAACGGTGTGGTGCCTCGAGCAGGTGTTAGTGCAGCAGTCATAAAGGCGTCGTCGTCTGTGTCAGTAGTAGAAAGATGTGACCAGGCCGTCTATAAGGCTGTAAATGTCACAGACTCAAGGGAGTCTGAAATCGAATATACGCTAGAATCAGAGGGTAGTTTGACAACAGGGATCTCAAAAGTGAAATTTGTAACGACATTCTCGTCTGACTTTCCATCATCATGGGTGTTATCGGAAGGACCATCAATATCGCGTCAATATCGTTATCAATTGTTCGTCGAGTAACTAACCTTCGGAAGGAATGTCCACCAGAGGCGCATTGTCGGGGATCGGAGCCATGGTGTGCTTACCAACGGGATGACCAGTAATGAAGTGGTCATGGGCCGAAACATGAATGACAGAGGGATCTTCGTCAAGAAAGCCATCGACATAGGTAATTCATCGCCAAAGTCCGGCAATGCGGACAGTTGGAAGTCGTCCTCGTCCTTAGTCAGCATGTCAGGGTCACTCTCAGTGTCTAACGAAAACATCTCTGGCGTAGGTACAGTCTCATCGTCTATGGCAGTGGTCGTAGGGTCGTTATCATCTGACAATTCGTTCCTTGGGGAAGGTGACGTGTGTGCCGGTATATAGTAGTCATAGCATGCATATTTACAGTACTCTTTAACACTTTGTGTATTGCAATTAAAGATAATTCATAATGTAATCATGTATCCACATATTCATCCTAGTCTTCCCAGACTATCCCGCCCAGTCTCTCAGACTGAACTCCCTAGTCTCTCAGACTAAACTCCCTGATCTCTAAGACCAACTTTCCCAGCCTCTAAGACTAAATCCCTGGTCTCTAAGACCAACCTCCCAGCCTCTAAGACTAAATTCCTGGTCTCTAAGACCAACCTCCCAGTCTTTAAGACTAAATCCCTGGTCTCTAAGACCAACCTCCCAGTCTCTAAGACTAAATCCCTGGTCTCTAAGACCAACTCCCTGGCCTCTAAGACCAATCCTCCCAGTCTCTAAGACTAATTATCCCCAGCCTCTAAGGCTGATCCTCCCTCAGCCTCTAAGGCTGAACCTCCCTCAGTCTCTAAGACTGATCCTCCCTCAGCCTCTAAGACTGAATTATAAATATAAATTTGGAAATGTGTATTTGTGCCTTTTGTTTGTAAAATGTGTGTTCCCTGGAACTGGACGTTTAGTGTATGCAATGAAAACATGTTGTAAAACGTTTTCGTAAATGCCGCACATTACTCATCCAGTGTCAGCTCCGATGGGCGAGCCATTTCTATGGTCATCACCGCATGTTATGCCAGTATCTGACCCTTATCACCCGTTCCATGTCGGATACTCTGTAGAGGACGCACTCACGTCACTGCAGTTACAGCAGGACACCCTGAGGCGAGATGTCCAGGGGTTGGGGAGAGCTCCACATCCTTCATGCCCCTGCCAGACCCCGTTTAGAGCACCTCACACTCCTTTTTCATCATCCTACGATTCAGACATTCGCTTCATTCCTCTCGATCAACAGGTTGCTTACGTGTTGCGTTTCGCCCATGCACTTGAGGAGGACTTGGTGCATTTACGCCGGTTACTTTTCTCTCGCCTTCCACCTCCTCCTCCACCATCAGCTTAGGGATATTCGGGGCAATATGGATTCCAGATCTTCTACGAACAGGCTACTCCTAGTCAGAAGACAGCGCTCGAACCATGATTATGAAGACCTTTTGAGACCACGTTTTTGGTTTTAGATTTATTTGTTATTATACTCAGACAAGGATGATGTAGCCCTTAGTATATTTTGAAATATGATGCAATTGTGAAACTGTATTGGTGGTTTTGTTTATGAGACTTAAGTCACAAGTCTTCAAATTTCATGCATTATTGATTATTTGTTATGGTTATGACACGAGGTGTTATGTGAATAATGAATGTTGCTACATATACGTATGATTATATACTTACTATGACCTAACCAATATGAAACGTCCTCTAGAAATGCCTCCACGACGCGAAGCACGCATGCCGACTACCCAGGCAGAACTACAAGGGATCATCGCGGCTGCTATTGCGCAATATGCTGCTTCTCAAAGAGAATCAAGTG
This sequence comes from Helianthus tuberosus, assembly GCA_030545235.1. Classification (NCBI taxonomy): domain Eukaryota; kingdom Viridiplantae; phylum Streptophyta; class Magnoliopsida; order Asterales; family Asteraceae; genus Helianthus; species Helianthus tuberosus. The sequence continues at coordinate 181,627,128 of CM060393.1, read as the reverse complement.
GAAACATTTCGAGCAACAACAACAACAACCCTCCGAATGGTAATCGTGGGAATGTCGCAAATCAAGCTGGAAATCAAGGAACCAACGGAAATCGAGGTGGGAATGGTAATGGAAATGGCCGAGGGCCAGGATGCTTCAACTGTGGTGACGTCGGGCACTTCAAAAGAGAATGCACAAAGCTAAATCAGGTGCAAGGCCGAATCTTTAACATTGGTGCGAGGGACGCGCCAGGATCCAAACGTCGTCACCGGTACGTTCCCTATAAACCAACGCTTTGCATCTGTTCTTTTTTATACTGGTGCCGATTATAGTTTCGTATCGTTAGAGTTTAAGAATATACTTGGGTTGGCCACTAGTAAGTTAGACGTTCCATACTCGATTGAATTAGCAAACGGGAAACTAATTGAAACGGGAGAAGTCATCAGGGGATGCACGATAGAACGGGGAGGACACGAATTTACGCTAGATCTACTACCAGTCGAGTTGGGAAGCTTCGACGTGGTAGTGGGAATGGATTGGTTATCGAGCAACAAGGCCGAGATAGTTTGTCACGAAAAGACCATTCGCATCCCCATGACAGATGAAGAGACGATCGTAGTACACGGAGAGAAGCGTGATACGCCACTAAGAATTATTAGCTGTCTGAAGGCTAGAAAGTGTTTACGGAAGGGGTGTGTTGCCTTCTTGGCACATGTCGTGGATAAAGAAGCTGCTGAGCCAAGGATTGAAGACATTCCGGTCGTAAGAGAGTATCCTGAAGTCTTTCCAGAAGACTTGCCAGGGTTGCCACCACAATGACAAGTCGAGTTCCACATTGACTTGGTTCCAGGCGCTGCACCTGTAGCCAAGGCACCCTATAGACTTGCACCGTCGGAGATGCAGGAGTTGTCGACACAACTCCAGGAGCTATTGGATAAAGGATTCATCAGACCAAGCTTCTCGCCTTGGGGAGCTCCAGTTCTGTTCGTTAAAAAGAAGGATGGTAGCTTTCGTATGTGTATAGACTACCGCAAGCTTAACAAGTTGACTATCAAGAACCGATATCCTTTGCCGAGAATTGATGACCTATTTGATCAGCTACAAGGTTCAAGCTTCTATTCAAAGATCGATCTTCGCTCAAGATACCATCAACTAAGGATACAAGAGGAAAGCATCCCGAAGACGGCCTTTAGGACTCGTTATGGACATTACGAGTTCTTGGTTATGCCGTTTGGATTGACAAACGCACCGGTAGTTTTCATGGACCTGATGAACCGAGTCTGCATGCCGTACCTGGATAAGTTTGTGATCGTGTTTATTGATGACATTCTAATCTACTCGAAGACAAAGGACGAGCACGAACAGCACTTAAGAGCTATTTTAGAACTACTTAAGAAGATGAAGTTATACGCTAAGTTCTCAAATTGTGAGTTTTGGCTACGCGAAGTCCAGTTTCTTGGTCAAGTGGTAAATGGAAATGGAATTCATGTTGATCCCACAAAGATCGAGGCAATCAATGATTGGGAGACTCCAAGGACGCCAACTGAGATTCGACAGTTCTTAGGTTTGGCTGGTTATTATCGAAGGTTTATTTAGGATTTCTCAAAAATAGCTCAACCCCTAACCGCAGGATAGTCTGGGAAGACTAGGATGCATACATGATTACATTGCTATTTGTTTACATGCTTACCTGATTTATGTGCATATGTTGTGGTTGTGTTACAGACACCATGGCATCTTCTGGTAGTGGAGTATCCAACACGAGCGACCCGATGGCCATTACCTTAGACGACGAGTTCGCCACAGACTCGGAAGTTTACACTTCAGACTACACGAGCATCGATGAAGATGATTTTCAGCCTTTTGCCCTACCGAACTTCGGAGACGACATGCCCTTAGCTGATGGCCCGCCAGGAGAGGATCTACCCCTTATTCCGATCCCTGCCCCTATCCCATTTGCTGCAGTTCCCTTTGAGGAACAACCTCTCGACGCGTTACCCGATGGTGACATCGATCTACTCATCGAGGGTCCCCCGGAGGGAGACCAAGATGGTGGGTGTAACACCTCGAAAATTCACATCCTATAATGTGTAGACACGTGTCAAATGTTTAAACGTGTGAAAGAAATATTATAAAAGGACTAAAGTTGACAAACATGGAAAGTATGTGAATATACGTATTCTAAGTGTCAACTGTGAATAAATATAATGTACATTAACCCTATATGATGCTCATACCTTCAAACAAATAAATCATGGATCATACGAAGCTAAAAGTGAGAGATTTCAAACTACAGGGACTAAATGTGTCAACATGTTCAATTTATACCTCTGAGTGACCTTTTGACAAACCCGAAGCTTTTTAAATGTTAAATATGCTCACGAAAATACACGATTTAAATTTCGTAAAGTTTCGTTAACATATGAGAAAGTTATGATAAAATTCGTGTGCGAAGTGTTAAAGCGTAAACGTTGAAAGTTAGGACTTTTCGGGTAACAATAAAGTTACCTGGGGACTTAACAAAGTGGGTATATGTTTTAAAGCCTTTATAGATCAATTATGAGGGTTTACCATGCAAGAAACAAGTGCCTAATTGGAGTTTGAAGGGCCAAGGATCAAATAGCAAAATCAAAAATTTGCAAAGATCTGCAGAAGCCGTCGCGCCACGCGAGGGTCCCTCGCGCCACGCGAGGGACTCCCAGAACCGAGAAACAAGGCTGATGTCTGCCATGGCCTATTGTGCATGACCTTTACCCGATTTTTCACATCTCTTGGCCCCTAAAGCACCCCCTAAGCACTAGGAACAAGTGTTGATCAGTTGTGGAGGCTTGTAGACTCAGGTGTCAAAGATTTATGGTGAGAAATTCACTATAAAAAGGCTTGAACTTGCACCATTGTTCTTCACATCTTCTTCAAGCTATCTAATCACTTCTGGAGCTCAAACTTCCTCTCAAGTGTTCTCTAATCAAGCTTAGGACTTCAGTAAGTGTTCTAACCTTCTCTAATTAATTTTAGCTTAGTTAATTAGCTAAAAGTCAAACCGTCGTAATTACGGTTTGACTTTGAGATTAGTCAACAATGGCTCAGTCATATCTCGAACTAAAAGTAGTTATAAGTTGGTATTTATGTGGGTAATAAAACCCCAAAAGGGTTCCCCCTGATTACCACTCTAACCAGGTCAAAAGTCGGGTCAAACTTGTAATTAAAAAGTTAACAGGAAGCTTAAAATGCTATTTATGCATAATTAACATTGTAGATCATATGCAACCTGTTGGATCATTGTTATAACTTGGTAATAAGTGTAAGAATATGTCTAAACATGTTCAACCCGACAATTTCCTGTTTAGACCCGGTTCGGAACCGAAAGTCACATAGTTTGACTTTCACTTTGACTTTCAGTTCTGACCAGTTTGGGCATGTTTTAGAAATGCCTCAGAGCTTTAATTGGACTAGGTTACATGTTAGAATAACCCTCTGTGATTATGCACCTCGGTTCATTAGTTACCCAATTAATATGCATGTTTCCGTTAATTGCTCATATGTTGACCGTTATGCCCTTATTACCTTAAAACGTAATTTTTGGAAAAGTAAAAGAGTAGAAACCTTAAATTTGGATATATAAACTTGTATGCAAAGTTTGACATCAGTTTGACTTGTAGATTAAGAGTTATGCTCATTATCGCAAATTTAAAGCTTTATGTTAATAAAACGGCGTAATTAGCGTATAGCCTAGTTAAGCCTACTTTTTGGTATCAAACTTAATACCCACTGTTGTAATATATTATTTTGTGATTTTTAAAGATTTTTAACTAATTTTAGGCTGAGCATAACTAGTAGTCGTAGGCTTAATCCGGTAATTGTCGTTTTTGCCCTTACGGGCCATAAAATGAGTTTTACCTATCAAAACGACTCCAAACCTTTTGCTACTGATCACATATGATAAATAAATTATTTTAATCCTTCTGGAAATATAAAAATATCAGATTTGAGTATCGAACCCGGAAACGGCCTTTAATCGCCTTATTAAGCGTTTTCAACGCATAGTATGTATTAAAATTATATTGAACATACCCGGGTTGATACCTACTGATATTTTAGGCAAATTGAGATATTTTAACAGTAAGCTAAGGTTGATAAACTCAGACTTCAGTTTTGAGCTTTTCGGCTTATGTGAAATTACCAAAATACCCCTACGGGGCATAGTTTGGTTAAAAATGATAAAGTTCACATACATGATTTATCCTACTGATTTAACTTAGAAAATTGAGTATATTTGCTGATTACATCAGACCTGTAACTCAGATTGTTACTTAAACTCTTTTATAAACTTTTAAATGACCAAACTACCCCTACGGGGCCTAGTTTGTGTTTAAACACGTTTCGGGCATAATGAAAGACATCTTACTGATGTCACAACATATTTGAAGCATAATTAACTTAGGAAACCTATATATGGCTCTTGCGGATACCCATTACGCTTATTACGCGTTCAGTTCGGTTTATGTAACAAGTTTACATAAATTAGCCGAAACGGGTCAAACCTTAACGGTTTTATCTCAAAATCCAGAATGTGAATAATAAACCCATATTAAACAAGTCTTCAAACTTGTCGGGTCTAAATTACATTCTATCCGGTCTTCGCTTAATCGTGCGTACGAACCGTGTCTTTGAAACTAGCCGGTCTAAGCATAAGCTTAATTAAAGACCCGTTAGGATTCTAATAGGTTAAATTAAACCTTCGTTCCAGATTAGGAGAACCAGTAAAAGCTACGTGCATTTTTCTTATTGTGATTAATACTTGCCCAGGTAAATACTTTTTAACTTATTTTCCCTATACGGGCTTGGGTTACGGTATATAGCATACCACTTGATCGGGCATCAAATCTCCACCGTAAGGTGGGTAGTTGAATAATTTGATCAGCTCGTTTAAACAGTCTTGTTACTTAAAGCCTTTGGGGGGTTAATGACCATGTCCCGGATATCCTTGGCATCATTTTACGAAATGGCCACGACTTAAGCGCGGGGTGTAGGCGTACACCCGTCAGTGCATAAAAGAACATTGTGGTGTGTCTATTGATCTTTAACCCGGACAAGATCCGGGCTACTGAACGCACAAGCAACATGTAATTCGTTCACAAGATTATAATATTAAATAATTCTCCCAAGTTAAATAAACATGTTTATGCCATGTGCATCCAAACCAATTTTCAATCATTTTCCAAAATGAGTCAGTTGAATGTATTTACCAGTGTAAACTGACGTATTTTCCCAAAAAGATTAAATGCAGGTACTAAGCGAAATTGGCTGGGATTTCTCCTTAGCATCATTAGAAGTCTCGCAAGCTTAAGATGCCTGAAGTCTGTTGAACCATAAATACTATTTTTATTTCGATCCGACTGTGGATAAACTTCCGGATATTGTGACATTGATATACAATATTAAATTCGGTTGTATTATATCTTTTAAATTGCTTCCGCTGTGCATATTAAATATTGTGTTGTTTGACTATTATGTTGCCAACCACGTCACGATACTCCCCCACCGGGCCCACCGGTGACACGTGGAAATCGGGGTGTGACAGGTTGGTATCAGAGCCAACACTGAGTGAATTAAACACTAGCCTTTTGTGTTTAATCTCAGTTACACAATTGCACATATCTAAACCTTCGAGTCTAGACATATAACATAGGACAAATTCCACTTTGTTTGGTTTTGTGTTGTCCTTTATTTTATTTATTTCTTGTCGTTATCTTATGCTATTTTAACAGGATTACCAAAATGTCTCCAAGATTTTTCCATAGAAGAGGACGAGGAAAGGGGCCGATCACCGCCCCCAACGACAACGAGGCAGGACCTTCAAATGTTCGAGCTCCGTCTACCACGGAGAGTGACGATCCACGCCAAAACAGAAGAAACCTGTTTGAACCAGCAAGAAGATCGGTATCACACAGCTCTACATCGCCGGTCCAAAACCCGTATGGGCCACAACCCTCAGCCTTCCTTCATACCATTACAAAGATCCCTGTCTCATCATTCTTTCGGGGACCCCACCCCAGTTTTTCGGGGCCGGTTTAATCCGGTAGGCTTCGTGCAAGAACCCGTGGGTTTTAACCCACTGGGGCCAGACGATCACTTCTCTGGCGATCACGCGGATGACATGGACGAGGATACTGATCCCGTCGAACCCGCAAGTGGCACTCCAAATCATCCGATCGAGATCTCCGACAGATCGTCTTTCCACGGATCACCCTACGGTGGTCCAGACAGCTTCCAAGCCATGTTCACTCGGCACGAGTGGTACTACACACCTTCTCACCACTCGTCGCCTCATCAGCAGCAGCAACCGCAGCAGCAGCAGCAGCAGCATCATCAAGATTCCTCTAGGGATTCCCGATTTGTGGCAGTTACGCCACCACCTCCGCCGCCACCAGTTCAGCCGGCGCCTCCTCAACCGCCAAGGCGTAGGAGAACCGGTGCCCACATGTCGACACGAGCAGGGGACTTCCATTTCAGTTCCCCACGTCAATCCAGTGGCAGTCACTACCCGCCACATCAGGAGGACCCACAAATGGGTGGGCCTTCCAACCTAGCGATGCCGCAGCCGCCGCCAATGGGTTTTGACAACCCAATCCCAGCATATACAGGTTCCATGGCATACAACCCGTTCGAGCCGCCGGTCCACAACAACTACGGGTACGCAGAGGCCGACCCTTACTTGGTGGCAGCCAACTACAATGCCCTGCACCCGGAAGGACCATACGGAGCTCCATGGGGAGTTGGGTACCCAACACATGGGTACCAGATACCACTTAGGCCTATCATACGGACTCTATCGCAGTCGCCTAGGTTCTCCCCACCTGAGCGTGAAGAACTCCTTCAGAGGATGGATCAGGTTGAACGGGAAGTGCACCGGGACCGTAGGGAGAGACAGACTTTCTTCCAAGGATTAGCAAGTTTGATCAAAGGGAAGAACAAGAAGGATCACTAAATCCTTCCAATTGTTGTTGAGCCCCTGCGTGGGCCTGTATTTCCTGTATTTGTTTGAGCCCCTGCGTGGGTATGTATGTGTGTTGTTTTGACCCCTGCGTGGGTCTATCTTCCGTTAACCCCTACGAGGGTATGATGTTGCTTAAGGTCCCTGCGTGGACCAGTTTGTTTGTGTAAAGTCCCTGCGTGGACAATTATGTTATAAAGCCCCTGCGTGGGTGATGTGCGTGAAAGTGTCGTATATTTTAGGTGTATATTTTAAGCCCTTTTTAACACTTATCTTAGCCAAGTTTTAAATTTATAAAACACGATATTTCACTGACACTAGACACACATATGGGCAAGTGCACCCATCGTTGAGTGTAGTATAGTGTTGGTAAGATACCGAGGTCGTCCAAGGACACAAGAGCTTTTAGTACCGGTTTATCCTCAACGTCTAACCAAAATAAAAGTTTAGAAAAATGTTTTAAACTAAGAAAAATAAAACTAACTAAAATGCTGAAAATAAAATAAAAGAAAAACAGATAGACAAGATGAATCACTTGGTTCCGACTCGTATCTAGTATAACCTTTGATTATTTCCGCACTTTTGCACATAATTAAGAGATTATCTTAGTTATTGTAGTAGGCCCCTCTTTTGGAGGTGACGTTACCCTCACCCCAGTAGTTTGAGTCAGCAGGGATACAATCCTAAAGGGGTGGATTATTGGAAGATAATGAATTAAGTTATTAATGCAGTATTGTGGTAGGCCCCGCTTTTGGCGGTGACGTTACCCTCGGCTAAGTGGTCTGAGTCAGCAGGGATACAGTCCTAAATAGCCGGGTTATAGTATTAATAGTAGTTAACTTATGAGGGGATCAAAGAGTTTGGACCCCCGCCATCCAATACCGTGAAGTATTGAAGGAGGTCCTACTAAATTTGACCCAGGTCCATTGCAGGACCTCTAAACGCTGAACAATGGCAAGACCTTTACCAAACCGTTCCCTTAACCCCCTACCAGGTAGCCAACATACCTCCATATAGACCGTGGAGATATGAATGGTGAAAATCCTTTATTTTATATAGACAGTAAAATAATGCCAAGACACCACGGACAAACGATAAGGAAAGATCACCTTCAACATAAGTAACTAGTTATTAAAGTCATTAATACAAAACCAAATAAAACGTGCAAAAGATTATAAATAAAAAGTATTATACTAGACACTTTGTCTTCACCAAGTGATGTAAGAGACTTAGGCAAACATGGCCTTGATTGTCAAGAACTCTTACGATCAATCTTGGATCCTGAGACGACTCACACACTCTACGATGGACAATGGATGATGGTGGTGGATGATGGTGTTGTGATGGTGGTGGGTGGTGGATGAAGTGTGAGAGAGGTGGTGTGCCAAGGGATGAGATGAAATGAATCCAAGCACTCCTATTTATAGGCTGAACAGAGAGCTGGACACGGCCCCGTGTCCGCTGGGCACGGCCCCGTGTCCGTCTGACACTCTCTCTCCTCATTAATTGTAATTCGCAATTACAATAAATGCGCCTGCTGTACTTTCGACACGCCCCCGTGTCCGCTGAGCACGGCCCCGTGATGGGCAATGGAAGCTTCTATAGGTTTGTCTTTTCTGCTGCTTCTTGGGCACGGCCCCGTGCTGGCTGAGCACGGGGCGTGTTCAGCCTTCTGTTTTCTCTATTTTGCTTTGGAAGGTGCCGTTGAGGGTTCGGGCAGTCCACTAATGTTCCTTTCCTTGTATTTATGTTGGATTTAGCTGTCTTTTTGCTTCTTTTGCGTTTTTGAGCTCATTTAATCCTGAAAATACAAAAGGAAGACAAAAACACTCTTTTTCCAATATTAGTACTAAAAAAATGGTTAGTTTTATGACTCATTTGATGTAATTTATATGTTGCATTTTACATACATCAAATACCCCCACACTTGAACTTTTGCTTGTCCTCAAGCAAAACTCTTTAATATGTGGCTTACACTCCCAAATGGAATAGGTAGAAGAGAAGGTTTTAGGCTTGTCGTAGAGTGTCGGGATTTCCAAGATCTTTTTGGGTTTTATTTTTATTTATTTACACTCCTATTCGTAATGATTTATTTAGAACTGTTCATAAAAGAAATTACTTATTTGGGCATAACATGCTTTTTTTAAAATTCCATTTATATACAAGTTCACATACCTCGCGGGGAATTCACTCACACTCGGCCGAAGGTGTATTTTTAATGAATCACTCGAGAGCGGCATGGAACTTATTCCTACCATAGGCTTGCCAAGGAATCAATCCTCCTCCTTTTTTAACTTTTATACCTTTGTAGATATCAAGAGGACTTTGTGGGTTAAGGGTTGGCTAGGGTTAAAGGTAGGTGGTTGGGTTAGTGGTTAGTAGAAAAAGGGCTAAAAGCGTAACAAGTGTCGGTTTTCGCATTTTTGCAACTTTTTATTTTGATGAAGCTTTTATTCAAACAAAGTTATTTTTGATTACTTTGTTTGTTTATTTTCTTTTTGCTTCATCATCATCTCAAATTTTTTTTTTTTTTTTGATCGCGAAGAACCGAACTTGTTACTAAAATAAAGGGTTAAAAATGAAAAAGGGTTTTGGTGGTTGAAAGGGTTTTTTTTTTTTTTTTGTTTGGGTGATGAAACGAAAAGGTTTAGGCTCAAAAGGGCTAACTAGGGGGATTTTTGGGTAGGTGGTAAAATAAAAAGAAAAATAATGGTGTAGAAATGAAAAAGGTTAGTCCTAATGCCTCTATCATTTACTTACTCGGGTTTAAGTTGATAAGGACCGGGAATGTATTGTCATGGCAAGTTCTAGAGTCGTAAGAACCAAGCGGCTATTCACACAAGAAACGAAAAATGAGCATTTAGTCAAATGATATGTAATTGTGTGCTCAATAAAGGCTCAAAACTCAGTTTTGTGGGAATGGGTTTTTATGTGATCAAGTATATATAATCAAAATTTAAATAAGTTTGTCATGCCTTTTTATAATTTTCTTATGTTGGTTCTTTTTATCACTACGCTATCGGTTGTAAAATTTGTAAAAATATAACCTTTTTGAGAACTTGAATTTCCCGAGTTAAACCTAGACAAGTAAAAAAAATGAAATTTTTGAAAAAATTTGGGGTGATTAACGGTTCCAATAGAGTTTTGTGTAAGGCTTGTATTTAGGACTTGCAAAATTCAAGGTTTTAGCATCCCCCCCACACTTAAATTACACATTGTCCTCAATGTGTCCCAAAAATAAATTTTTAGGTTGATTAGATGTGTAAAATAGTGTTTAAAAAGCAAAAATTTGTGTTACTGGGCACTGAACACGGCCCCGTGTTGAGTGGGCACGACCCCGTGTTCGGGTGCCAGTAACAAGAACTTACAGAAGGTGGACACGGCCCCGTGTCCACTGAACACGGCCCCGTGTCCACTGAACACGGCCACGTGTTTAACAAAATTTATGCCGAACAGCAGGTCTGGGAGGTGAGCACGGGGGCGTGTTGGCTGGACACGTCCCCGTGTGGACAGTCTGAAAGCCTGAAAAACAGGTTTCTTCCTCCGGTTTTTCCATCCTAGCCCTCTAAGTGCTGAGGCTTAACACCCTAAGCCTTGGTTTGTACCTGTTTCAACACTTAATACCACACCAAGCAATACAAACATCCTACATTACCAAAGTTAATTGTTCCAAGCATAAAGTAAAAGAAAAATAAAATGCAGAAAATAGTTAGGAAAAGTAAATTGTCTAACACTTGGCACGCAGGCCATCAATTGTTCAAGATTGCAAAGGGTTAACCTGGGGAGTCATCAATCAACCGCTTCCTCCTATGCTCCACCCGCCTACTCCATGGCATCATCATCATCATCATCATCGTCATCCCCTCCACGGCGTGCAATGTGGTCTCGTATGTATCCGACATCGTCTTAGACTAATTAGTTAGGCAATGTGTGTGCACATAGAAGGACTAATTCCTTTTATGTCAACAAGTTTCCAAGCTATTGCATTTTTGTGTTTTTTCAAAAGACTAATTAGTTTTTCTTTTTCTAAGTTATCTAATTTAGACGAAATAATTACAGGTAACTTACCATCTTTGTCTAGAAAAGCATATTCCAAACCTTTTGGAAGTTCTTTGAGCTCAAGTGGTGGGTCTTTAGGAGACTCCTTATTTGGTTGCTCGTTTCGATCAAGAACTTTAAAAGTTTGTTCTATGGCGACCTCTTCTTCAACAAAGTGGTCAATCTCTTCACTTGTATCGGGTGGTTCATCTTCATCTTCAATTAGGGGGTCATTATTTCCGAATGGATATTTCATTGATCGTTCGAGATCGACACTTCTTTTAAATGCCCCTAATTGAAGAGGTAAATTGTTGAACTTCCGGTTTTTCAAAGCTTCGTGAGTTTTTACAAATGGTCGTCCCAACATTAGAGGAGCGTCATCGAGGATGACAAAGTCGGTTGGGATTACCATTTGATTTGTTTGAACCAAGACATCTTCAACTATACCGATTGATTTTATTACTTTCCGATTGGATAGAAAAATAGGTATTTGAAGTGGAGAAAAATCACTAATACTTAATTTTTCGAAAATATAGTTAGGCATTATGTTAACACAAAGATCTTTATCGATTGTGACATTACTAATAAACGAATTTTGAAAGAAACATGGAACCGGTGTGATGTTAATTTCAAATGGGTCTTCTTTTATTAGTGAAGTTTGATCATTAGTTAACTTAACACTTACCGTTTCGTCAATTTTAGTGTTAGTGTTTAACTCTTTTAAAAACTTAGCATGAGTGGGTACTAAACAATGATTTTCGAAAGAAGGTGTTAAGAGATTAATTTCTTCAAAATTAGACTCTTCTTGTATTTTAACGTTGTCGGACTCACCTTTTTCGTTGTTTAACTCATGTGTCGGTTTTTCACTTATTTGTTCTTCCATTTTTTCATTTTTAGTTATCTCTTCCTTTTTTAATTCTTCTCTTGCGCGGGACTCCTCTTCCCTTGCGCGAGCTTCTTTTATACATCGATCGATAACTCTAATGTGTTCTAATATCCTATCGGTCACTTCGGTTATAGAAAAAGAATCATTATTTTCTAAGCTTGAATCCGGTTGTTCGACCCTTTGTTCCTCATAATACCCATATGAAGTTGATGGTTCACACCATTGTTCTTCATTGTAAGCATATGATGGATAAGGTTCGTAATTTTGTTCTTCATAATACTCATATGAGGTGGGTTGTTCACGCCAAGGTTCCTCATAATAAGCATATGAAGGTGGTGGCTCATATCTTGGTTCCTCAAAGTATGAGTAAGACGGTTCATACCTTGGTTCATCAAAATACGAGTATGAGGGAGGAGGTTCATACCTTTGGTTTTCATAGGATGTGTATGAAGTTGATGGCTCGTACCTGGGCTCCTCATAGTAAGTGTATGAATTGGATGGTTGATACGAGTGATTATTTTGAATCGAACGTGTATTACGACAATTTGTGCAATAATTACCCCTATAATCATCCTCATCATAGGTGTAGTTGTAACCTCCTGAGTATTGATCCATAAGGATCACTCAGCAGACCACAACTGAGTCTCGGGACCAGAAAATGAAACAAAAATTGAAACAGAAGGCTGGACACGACCCCGTGTCTGGTGAACACGGCCCCGTGTACAGGATCTGTATCTGGGCGTTTTAATTAAAGTTACTGGCCACGTTGAGCACGGGGGCGTGTTCAGCGAGCACGACCCCGTGTTCAGACTCTGTATCTGGGTATCTAACTAAAAATATGCAGCACGGGGGCGTGTTCAATGAGCACGGCCCCGTGTTCAGGCTACTGTAAATGCAAACTAAACTAAAATGCAGAAAAATGTGCGCGCGTTTTGAAAAGGTTTTGAAAAACTGATTAGGCCGTCGATTTTAAACTTTCTCAAAATCCTTGTGTCCCCGGCAACGGCGCCAAAAACTTGATGTGCGTGAAAGTGTCGTATATTTTAGGTGTATATTTTAAGCCCTTTTTAACACTTATCTTAGCCAAGTTTTAAATTTATAAAACACGATATTTCACTGACACTAGACACACATATGGGCAAGTGCACCCATCGTTGATTGTTGTATAGTGTTGGTAAGATACCGAGGTCGTCCAAGGACACAAGAGCTTTTAGTACCGGTTTATCCTCAACGTCTAACCAAAATAAAAGTTTAGAAAAATGTTTTAAACTAAGAAAAATAAAACTAACTAAAATGCTGAAAATAAAATAAAAGAAAAACAGATAGACAAGATGAATCACTTGGTTCCGACTCGTATCTAGTATAACCTTTGATTATTTCCGCACTTTTGCACATAATTAAGAGATTATCTTAGTTATTGTAGTAGGCCCCTCTTTTGGAGGTGACGTTACCCTCACCCCAGTAGTTTGAGTCAGCAGGGATACAATCCTAAAGGGGTGGATTATTGGAAGATAATGAATTAAGTTATTAATGCAGTATTGTGGTAGGCCCCGCTTTTGGCGGTGACGTTACCCTCGGCTAAGTAGTCTGAGTCAGCAGGGATACAGTCCTAAATAGCCGGGTTATAGTATTAATAGTAGTTAACTTATGAGGGGATCAAAGAGTTTGGACCCCCGCCATCCAATACCGTGAAGTATTGAAGGAGGTCCTACTAAATTTGACCCAGGTCCATTGCAGGACCTCTAAACGCTGAACAATGGCAAGACCTTTACCAAACCGTTCCCTTAACCCCCTACCAGGTAGCCAACATACCTCCATATAGACCGTGGAGATATGAATGGTGAAAATCCTTTATTTTATATAGACAGTAAAATAATGCCAAGACACCATGGACAAACGATAAGGAAAGATCACCTTCAACATAAGTAACTAGTTATTAAAGTCATTAATACAAAACCAAATAAAAAGTGCAAAAGATTAGAAATAAAAAGTATTATACTAGACACTTTGTCTTCACCAAGTGATGTAAGAGACTTAGGCAAACATGGCCTTGATTGTCAAGAACTCTTACAATCAATCTTGGATCCCGAGACGACTCACACACTCTACGATGGATAATGGATGATGGTGGTGGATGATGGTGTTGTGATGGTGGTGGGTGGTGGATGAAGTGTGAGAGAGGTGGTGTGCCAAGGGATGAGATGAAATGAATCCAAGCACTCCTATTTATAGGCTGAACAGAGAGCTGGACACGGCCTCGTGTCCGCTGGGCACGGCCCCGTGTCCGTCTGACACTCTCTCTCCTCATTAATTGTAATTCGCAATTACAATAAATGCGCCTGCTGTACTTTCGACACGCCCCCGTGTCCGCTGAGCACGGCCCCGTGATGGGCAATGGAAGCTTCTATAGGTTTGTCTTTTCTGCTGCTTCTTGGGCACGGCCCCGTGCTGGCTGAGCACGGGGCGTGTTCAGCCTTCTGTTTTCTCTATTTTGCTTTGGAAGGTGCCGTTGAGGGTTCGGGCAGTCCACTAATGTTCCTTTCCTTGTATTTATGTTGGATTTAGCTGTCTTTTTGCTTCTTTTGCGTTTTTTAGCTCATTTAATCCTGAAAATACAAAAGGAAGACAAAAACACTCTTTTTCCAATATTAGTACTAAAAAAATGGTTAGTTTTATGCCTCATTTGATGTAATTTATATGTTGCATTTTACATACATCAGTGGGCATGTGTGTTATTAAACCCCTGCGAGGGTAAGTTTGTTATTTGAAACGACCCGTTTAGGGCAGTATGTAATATTTTGAATAAATTAATGGAATGTTTGTTTTTATAAATTTCATGTTTTCCATTTTGTGCATAAATAAATTATAAATGAAATAAATAAATCAAAATCATTCCTTTTAATAATAATCTGCCTACTTAAATATTGAACAAGAATCTTAAGAGTGAAACCTAGCCTGAGTGTCATTATAAAGACCTGGCCATGATGGTAAGACCTGTTTAAAAGATTCAAATCCCTGTTAACATCTGTAAACATGTTAACACTCCTGGCAGACGTGATTCATTTAAAAAAAATCACACACGTCATTATTATATAAGGATCTTTTCAAGGATTCAAAACCCAACTAAATGATCTCCGAATCATGGGTTAAATCATCAATTAAGATGATCATATTTTTACCATACGTGGTAATATGGTGCCTACGGGCCCTGCTCATTTCCATATGAGCCAAAAGACAGTGGTAGCTATGACTCCCTGTCAAATAAAGGTAATGAACTAGGTTCAAACCTCAAATGCTTTGATTCTCTGAAATCATAGCATATAATTTATAATTGTCCTTGTGACTAGGCCTATTGTGCCAGTATACTTTAATGTTTTGATTCTCTGAAATCATAGATTAAATTAAAAATGTCCACGTGACTAGGCCTTTTGTGCCACAAATAAAACTGTTAATATTTTATGATTAGGATAAATTATTATAGAAATCCTAAATGAATATGATTTATAAATTAACCAAATATGGTCTCTGTACCATGGTTAATGAATTGCCATAAAAGACAATTCCATAAACTCTCAAATAAACTATTGTCCTTGTTTTCTGCAACAGTTCAATTTAAATGGCTAACTCAGACGAGGGCAATAGTCATCCAGAGGAGAATAACCAGAACGCCTGAATTAATTTAACGGGTGCTGAATTGAAGGCAATTATAGACGGCGCAGTTACACAAGCTTTGGAAAGGCAGTACGAAGAGTATAGTGGGACTCGTAGTAGGACCCTATCTACGCAGCCTTCCAAGCCACCGTCCAAGAAGAACGAACCGAAGAAAGATGATGATCGACACTCCTCAAACCACAGTGTCCCATCTCAGCGGATCATACAGAATAAAGGACCCCTTGCTAAGGGTTGCTCCTATAAATATTTTGTCTCATGTAAACCCCAGGATTTCACTGGGGAGAAAGGAGCTGTGGATTGTATGACGTGGTTGGACGAGATGGATACAGTTGTGGACATCAGCGGATGCGCGGAAAAGGATGTGGTCAAGTTCGTGTCGCAATCTTTCAAAGGAGAGGCTCTAACCTGGTGGAGATCACTGATCCAAGCCATTGGGAAAATCCCCTTGTATAGCATGACGTGGGATCAATTTGTCGCCCTAATCAAGGAAAATTACTGCCCTCAGCGTGAGGTGGAGAAAATAGAGTCTGATTTTATATCATTGGTGATGACAAACCTCGACTGTCAAGCTTACCTCACGAGCTTTAACACGCTGTCCCGGTTGGTTCCATATCTGGTAACCCCGGAGCCCAAACGAATCGCTCGATTTATCGGTGGTCTAGCCCCGGAAATAAAGGCAAGCGTAAAGGCATCTCGACCGACTACTTTTAGATCGGTAACTGACATATCTCTGTCCCTCACTTTGGATGCGGCCAGGCAACGGTCGCTGAGGAACAAAGATGCCGAAAAGAGGAAGCGTGAAGACGATAACTCAAAGAGGTCGAGCAAGAAGCACCGTGGGAACGGTGATAGCAAGAAGGGGTCTGAGTCAAGAAGAGATGGGCACCAGTCTGGTGAGAAGCCCAAGTGCAATATTTGCAAGAAACAGCACTTTGGAAAGTGCAGACTCGGATCGAACTCAAATAATGAATCAAAATCTTTTGCTTGTGGTTTGTGCTAGTCCAAGGAACACAAAACCTTGGATTGCAAGAAGATAAAAGACGCAACGTGCTACCGTTGCAATGAAAAGGGGCACATTAAGACCAACTGCCCGAAATACAACAAGAAGCCTGAAGAGGCCAAGAAGACTAATGCTAGAGTCTTCAGAATGGACGCAAAAAAAACGGTTCTGGACGACAACGTTATTACAGGTACTTTCCTTGTAAATGACGTGTATGCTAGAGTACTTTTCGATTCAGGCGCTGATAAATCGTTTGTAGACAATAAGTTTTGTGAATTGTTGAAATTACCTGTCAAAACCTTAAAAGTGAACTATGAGGTGGAGTTAGCAGATGGATCTCTAGAAACCGTCTCCACTGTGTTAGATGGATGTGTTATATCCATTAAGAACCATTCTTTTCCTCTGTCTTTACTTCCCTTTAAGTTGGCCGGTTTTGACATAGTTCTGGGTATGGACTGGTTATCTCATAACCAGGCCCAAATTGTCTGTAACAAGAAACAAGTGGTAATAAAGACTCCGTATGGTGAATCACTTACCATTCGGGGAGATACCCAGTATGGGCTGCCTGAGCAAGTGACTATGCTCAAGGCTTCCAAGTGTTTGAAGAAGGGGTGTGTCATTTACATGGCGCAAGTGATTATTGATGAGCCTAAACCGAAGATAGAAGACATTCCTGTCATTTTTGAATACCCAGAAGTTTTCCCAGGAGATCTACCGGGTTTACCACCAGATAGACAAGTGGAATTTAGAATCGATATCATCCCCGGAGCAGCACCAGTTGCTAGAGCACCATACAGATTGGCACCCACAGAAATGAAGGAGTTGAGGACGCAGCTAGATGAATTGCTGGCTAAAGGTTTCATTAGACCTAGTTCATCTTCTTGGGGAGCGCCAATCTTGTTTGTCAAGAAGAAGGATGGGTCGATGCGCCTGTGCATCGACTATCGCGAGCTTAATAAAGTCACGATCAAGAATAGGTATCCTTTGCCCAGGATCGACGATTTGTTCGATCAGCTATAAGGGGCAAGTTACTTCTCGAAGATCGATTTGAGGTCAGGCTACCATCAGTTAAAGGTTAAAGATGAAGACGTGCACAAGACTGCATTTAGGACTCGTTATGGTCACTACGAGTTCCTAGTGATGCCGTTTGGGCTCACTAATGCACCAGCCGCATTCATGGATCTCATGAATCGCGTTTGCAAACCGTACTTAGATAAATTCGTCATCGTTTTCATCGACGACATTCTCATTTATTCTAAGAATCAAGCTGACCATGAGAAACACCTTCGTTGTATTCTCAAACTTCTACATCAGGAGAAACTCTATGCCAAATTCTCTAAGTGCGAATTTTGGCTACGAGAAGTCCAATTTCTTGGACATGCGGTCAGTGAGCGTGGTATCCAAGTGGATCCCGCTAAGGTTGAAGCAGTTATGAACTGGCAAGAGCCGAAGACGCCTACAGAGATTCGTAGCTTCCTCGGATTGGCAGGATATTACAGGCGTTTCATTGAAAATTTTTCAAGGATTGCTGCACCCCTAACCTCCTTAACTAAGAAGAAGGTTAAGTTTGTTTGGGGCCCTAAGCAGCAAGAATCCTTCGATATCTTGAAACAAAAGTTGAGCAACGCCCCAGTACTGACATTGCCAGATGGAATAGAAGAATTTGTGGTTTATTGTGATGCTTCGCAAACTGGCATGGGGTGTGTGCTTATGCAGAAAGGCAAGGTTATTGCTTACGCTTCAAGACAGTTAAAGGTGCATGAAAAGAATTACACCACCCATGACTTGGAGTTGGGTGCCGTTGTGTTCGCACTGAAGCTTTGGAGGCACTATCTATATGGTGTCAAGTGTGTGATTTATTCTGATCACAAGAGCCTCCAACATCTGTTCAATTAGAAGGAACTAAACATGAGGCAACTCCGTTGGATGGAAACTTTGAATGATTATGATTGTGAAATCAAATACCATCCCGGCAAAGCGAATGTAGTCGCCGATGCCTTGAGTCGGAAGGAAAGGGTTAAACCCATCCGAATCAATGCCAAGCGCATGGAAATAAAGAATAATTTGATTGAAAGGTTGTTAGCTGCACAGAAGGAAGCTGTGTTGGAAGCTAACTATCCTAATGAAAAGCTAGGAGTAACTGAGGAGCAGTTAACTCTTAGCAAGGACGGAATTTTACGATTGAATGGACGAATATGGGTTCCAATTTATGGAGGACTTCGTGATGTCATCCTCCAAGAAGCCCATAGTTCCAAATACTCCGTTCATCCTGGAGCTGATAAGATGTACCAGGATTTAAAGGCAAATTATTGGTGGATAGGCTTGAAAAAGTCTGTAGCCACCCATGTAGCTAAATGCTTGACATGTGCGCAAGTCAAAGCCGAGCATCAAAAACCGTCAGGTTGGCTACAACAACCTGAACTTCCTACGTGGAAGTGGGAAATGGTAACTATGGATTTTATTACCAAGTTACCCAAGACAAGGAAAGGAAATGATACAATATGGGTTATAGTTGATAGACTGACTAAGTCAGCACATTTCTTACCCATCAAGGAGACTTATAGCTCCGATATGTTAGCCCAGTTATACGTTGATAAGATTGTAGCCTTACATGGCATACCTGTGGCTATTATCTCTGATAGAGATACTAGGTACACGTCGCATTTTTGGAAGAGTTTCCAGCAATCTTTGGGCACACGTTTGAATTTTAGTACGGCTTATCATCCTCAGACTGACGGTCAGAGTGAGCGTACTATTCAAACGTTGGAAGACATGCTACGTGCATGTGCGATCGATTTGGGTGGTAGTTGGGATAAGAACCTACCATTAATCGAATTCTCCTACAACAATAGCTACCATACCAGCATTAAAGCTGCGCCTTTTGAGGCATTATACGGTAGAAAGTGTAGATCGCCTATTTGTTGGGCGGAAGTTGGAGATGTCCAATTATCAGGACTAGAGATAGTGTTCGAAACAACGGACAAGATTTTCCAGATTCGAGACCGTCTCAAAGCTAGCCGGGATAGGCAGAAGAGTTACGCCGATCCAAAGCGTAAGGATTTTCACTTCGAAGTAGGTGACAAATTCCTACTTAAAGTGTCACCCTGGAAGGGAGTGATGCGGTTTGGTAAGAAAGGCAAGCTAAGCCCAAGATACATAGGACCTTTCGAGGTTATCGAACGTGTCGTGTCAGTTGCCTATAAATTAAACTTACCTGAAGAGCTCAGTGGAATTCACAATGTGTTCCACATCTGCAATCTGAAGAAGTGCTTCGCTGATGAATCACTGGTTATACCACATACAGATGTGCATATACACGAGAGCTTGAAATATGTTGAAAAACCTTTGTCGATTGAAGATCGACAGGTAAAGAAGGTTCGAAGGAAGCATGTACCTATTGTAAAGGTCAAATGGGATGCCCGTAGAGGTCCCGAATACACGTGGGAGGTTGAATCCACGATGAAAGAAAAGTACCCTAACTTATTTCAGTAAATCTCGGGTCGAGATTTATTTTAAGGGGGTGAGGATGTAACACCTCGAAAATTCATGCCCACCGGTGACACGTGGAAATCGGGGTGTGACAGTGGGGCCCCGATGGAGGACGATGTTCTGCTTGCTGATATCCCAGTTGTTGACCCCGTTGTGCCCATGGTTGAGCTTCCTGACATGGAGGTTCATTCCGATTCATCAGCCTCAGATTCCTCTGAGTCAGTAGCTTCCTCTTACCTGCCGTTGGGATTCGGTAACTTCCCTCGTATTAACTATGATGAGGAGACATATATGGAGGATGAGTTGGTTCCCGAGGAGCAGCCTGCCGATGCTCCTGTTCTCCCGGATGATCAGGATCCTGTTATGCCTGCTGATCGTCAGCCTGCTCCCGTCATTCCAGAGCCCGTTTTTGCTCTTGACCCTATTCCTGAGGATGCAACAGTCATTGCACCACCTGTCACTGATGCACCTGTCATTGCACCACCAGCTGCTGAGATCCCAGATGTAGCACCCATACCTGACCCTATTTTTGATGACCTAGCACCATTTACTACCCATGTTGACCGGAGATACGCTGACACCCACAATGGGTGGATCGAGGAGGATGACTACCTTCCGTATGTGGTCCCAGTCACTCCCCCTACCACACCTATTTCTGCATCGCTTGATGTTCCCTCATTCCACCCGCACACCACAGATATCCAGCGTACCGATCTTTAGATTACCTTCCTACAGGACATTCTTCCGCCACGATGTGGGGAGGGATCGTCGAGACAGCCCCCCGGCCACACACCATTTATGTCCGGAGATAGCCAGTTTATACCACAGATTCATTATCCTGGTTTTGCCCCACCCATGTCATCTACTGCACACTTCATGTCTCATTCTCCCCAAACTACTTTGTCGTTTGCATCTGCCCCACACACTACTCATCCAGTTTCAGTGCCGATGGGCGAGCCATTTCTATGGTCATCACCCCATGTTATGCCAGTATCCGACCCTTATCACCCGTTCCACGTCGGATACTCTGTAGAGGACGCACTCACATCACTGCAGTTACAGCAGGACGCCCTGTGGCGACATGTCCAGGAGTTGAGGAGAGCTCCGCATCCTCCATGCCACTGTCAGACCCCGTTTACGGCACCTCATACTCCTTTTTCATCATTCCACGATTCAGACATTCGCTTCCTTCCTCTCGATCAACAGGTTGCTTACGTGTTGCGTTTCGCCCATGCACTTGAGGAGGACTTGGTGCTTTTACGCCGGTTACTTTTCTCTCGCCTTCCACCTCTCCTCCACCATCAGCTTAGGGATATTCGGGGCAATAGGGATTCCAGATCTTCTACGGACAGGCTACTCCTAGTGAAAAGACAGCGCTCGAACCATGATTATGAAGACTTTTTGAGACCACGTTTTTGGTTTCAGATTTATTTGTTATTGTACTCAGACAAGGGTGATGTAGCCCTTAGTATATTTTGACATATGATGCAATTGTGAAACTGTATTGGTGGTTTTGTTTATGAGACTTAAGTCACAAGTCTTCAAATTTCATGCATTGTTGATTATTTGTTATGGTTAAATATGTATTCTCTAAAATGGGACTTAAAAATATAATTCCAATACGAACAGACATATGTAAAATATCCCATCCTTGGGAAGGAAATACGAATACACAAGTATGAGAAGTATTATTACTAAAATATTGAAGACTCTTTAAAACGTAACTCAAAGGCACTAATCAATACTAAGACAAGGCACGACCCGTTCGTCTAATAGATGTTTGACCATTGTAGGTAGTCGTGTTTGCTGAGGAGATTTGGGTTACGAGTACCGAAGACGCAATACTGTGAGTTCATGTCACCCTTTTCTCCTAACTATTTTCAGTTTTATACTTCGGGGGTGAAATACATGTTACAATTCTTACAGACATTTACAGACATTTACAGACATTTATTTACATGGTATGGTTAGCTTAAGGAGGGTTTTTTATTACGCGATCATGTGAGTGGTGGGCACAACACTTAAGGCCATTAATCCTCATTGAAGGACCAAGGGACATGAGTGATAGATCTATTTGGGTGTAGCGAGCTCATACCCATGAGGCCGGGGCGGCCCATAGTGGTGACTATGTCTTCATAACGAGAGTATGAGAGAGAGTTAGCAAGATTTCGCTTGAAGGTTTGTATATGTAAAGGATTTCGCTTGAAGCAGCTCAAGCGAAATCAACATGTTAAGATTTCGCTTGAGTCATGCTGAAGCGAAATCCCAATCTCTATATATAGGAGTTCAGTGTCAAGCGAAATCATAAGTTGAAAAAGTTGTTTTTGTGAGATTTCCATACCGAAGTGCTGCCGGTGTGAGAACTGATTGTAATTGCTTTCATATCAATACAAATCAGTGTTAAAGTGAAGATTCAGCTGTTTTATAGTCAAATACTTGTTTTCCGCACCTGTATTTGATGGAATTCCTCTGAACCGACTCATTTAGGTCGCGAACACGATCCCTACAATTGGTATCAGAGCCAGTTGAGGAGTTCTGCAGGATTTCAGCTGAAATTGACATCATTCTCGTACTTCTACACCTTCTTTTCATTAGTTCAGAATTTTTTCACGATCAAAATCTATTCAATTTCTCACGGATTGTTTAATAGTACAAGATAACAAACCCTTGAAAGTTTCACAGTCAAATTCAACCTAAAATTGATCAAAATTGACATCCGAATGGATTTCGCTTGAAAAAAATTTTTGTGTTGGACGATTTCGCTTGAACTTTCAAGCGACACTTATCAGTTCGCTTCAAAGTTTATCTGTTTTCGCTTCAAGGATCTCGCTTCAGGGTTCTTATTCGCTTCAAGTGTTTCGCTTCAGGATTTCGCTTCAGAAAGTGTTTATTTGAAAGTTTCGCTTGAATAATTTCGTTTCAAAGGTCTCGCTTCAATCAGTTTGACAGATTATTTTGCTTGAAGAAAGTTCAATTGACCAGTTCGCTTGAAAGTAATTGAAACATGGATAACGATTTCCACAACGCATTTGCAACATCGCCTAGTTCATCTTCCATTGCTCAGAACATGAATTCAGAGAATGAAACGGGGACTACTCAGAAACCCCCGAAGCTAATGTGCATTGAGGAATACTATGGATGGAAAGATCGTTTCGAAAACTGGGTGCAAGCAAATCATTTGAGATCATGGGAATGTATTCTGAAAAAGTATATGCTACCACGTACTGAAATGGAGACAGTAAAACAGATTTCAGAGTTTGGTAATGAAGAACGGGAAATGTATCGAGCTGAAAAAATGATGATCAGTTTGCTTCAACAAGCTATCAAAGAAGACATCTTTATACTACTTCAACATGACAAAACATCAAAGTCAATCTGGGATGCTTTGAAAGTCAAAGTTGAAGGTAGTGCAAACATGATTAAAAGCAAAAAGGCATTGCTTAAAAAGGAGTTTGACTTGTTCACAAGTTTGCCCGGAGAAGATACAAAGAAACTCATTGAACGTTATTGTCACTTAGTTCGAACAATGTCAATGATGAACATCAACAAAGAAGATGAGGAATGGGTGGATAAGCTAGCTGATGCTTTACCTCAGAAAGAGTGGGGAACATATTTGATGATACTGAAAAATACCGGAGTTTATGAAGGGTTGTCAATTTCTCAGTTCATTGAAAAGATTGAAAGTCAGGATTTAGAACAACAGAAGATCGCAAGGATGAATAATCCAAGTGGTCAACAAGATGTAAAGATGTATTACAAGGGTAGTGTTCCAACTTCAGAAACTGAGAAAGTAACTGGAGTAGAAAAAGTAATTGAAGTGATAAAAACAATTGAGATTGAGAAGATTGTTGAAGTTGAAAAGCCTTGCAAGAAATGTTTGGAAATTTGCAAAAGTTGTGGAGAAAAAGATGTGATTCTGTTTGATAGAGAAAGATTGATAGAAAAGCTACTATCTGACATCAGCTATGTGAAAGAATCGTATAGCGTGTTGAACAGAACAGTGACAGGTCTTCAAACAACGAATTATGAAAGAGAAAAGGCTTTAACGATGACGAATGCTACATTGATGACAAAGCAAAAGGCAATTAATCATTACATCGAAGAAAATGCTAGTCTAAAGCAAGAGTTGGAGAAAGAAAAGATCGAGAATGAAAGGATCAGAAGGTTATTACTGAGTTATTCTTGTTCTGATTATGTTATTGATCGAGTTTATCCTACTGTTGCAGGTTTTGAAGCATTTCAGGATGAGAAGCAAAAGAATGAGACTGGTAAGAAATCGACTGTTAAATATAACAAGTGTCCGCCTCCTATCTGGGAAGGGTATTCTCCTAGAAAACCAAATGAGGAGCAAGTCGAAAAAGCAGTCAATATAAAGTTAAAATCCGAGACAACTGACGTTTTACCAGATAACATTGATATCACGTTTACCTCGTCTGATACTGATCATGAGTCTGAGATAATCAAAAAGGTGGTCGATCAGGTGTTGGATACTGAGGAGGTGTCTGAGTCAAAGTTTGAGTCTGGGGGTTCAAGTTCGTCAGTCAACAGTTCAAAATCATCGGAAAAACGGTCTTACAGTAAAGAATTTTTGCTATCAAAGGCAAATTTGGATGATGAAACATTTGAAGTTGCATATACTTTAAATGATTCGGACAAATTATACTCTGACAAAGAGTTTCCGATTAGTAGTGTTCGTTTTGACTTGATCAAAAAGGTTTTCAAAATGACGGAAATTAATTTTTCTGAAATTAAGGATCTAAAATCTATTGAAAAACCTAAAAAATACACTTCTAGAGTTCAACAAAGGTTAAACAAGAAAAAAGGAAAAAAGAATTACAATTCTGATTCTAGTTTTCAAAAGAAAACAAATCAAAATTGTAGTTACAAAAAGAAAGGTCTTGGTTTTACTCCACCTGAAAATCGTAAAAATGAAAAATATGTTAGAGATTTTAAATCAAAAATGACATATGTTGCAGGAAAAAGCTATGAAGAAGAGACAAATAGTTTATCTTTGAAAAAATCAAATCAAGAGTTCCTTGCTGAAAGAAAAAGAACAGGAACTGGAGTTTTTCAACCAAAAGACACAAGAACTTGTTTTCAATGTCAAGTTGTTGGACACATCGCTCACAATTGTCCAAACAAAGTCAACAGAAAACAGGGAGTATCTGAAAAACTTAAAGAAAAAGTGGTTGAAAAGAATGATTCACCAACTACAAACTTCAAAATTTTTGAAAATTCAAAGAATGAAGTTGGTGAAAGTTCTAAAAGTTTATACAAAAAGAAGGCAAAAGACAACCAAAAATGGATTGTTAAAAAATCAAATGAAAAATCTGGCAATGAATCTGATTCCACAAAATCAGAGGAGTCACAATATGAGATCAAAGATTTGATGAATGATGTTGACATTAAATCACTGAGTGTGGAAGAGATTAAACAAATGGTTGATAAAGTTGAAAGCTCAGATTTTGATATTGAAAAAACATTTAATGAAAACGTTAAGAAAATTTTCAAGAAAATGCTTGATGGGAAAGTAAAGGGGGTTAAAGATTTTTATGCAACTAAAAAGGCAACTTACAACCCTACTGCTCAGGAATTGGAAGCCACCAAGTCAAATAAGACTTGGGTGGAAGTTTGCTTTCCTTAAAGTCTTATGACTATGCCGGAGATCCCAAGTTTATATTGTGGATCAGGAATCGGCATCTTTCTAATGCTTGAAGTTTTTGATTGAAAGTTTTTGATAGTGTTTTGATGTTTACAGGTTGTATGACTACGCCGGAGCTTCCAGGTTGGTAAGTGTGACACTCTAGGTTTTCCGAGCGAACACCTTGTAATTACGATGTGCGTATATATGTGTTATTAAATGAAAAGTTGTGTTTTACCTTAATGTGCTATGTGTGGTATGTATATATATGTAATGTGTGGTATGTATATAGATATATATGTGTGAACCGAACCCGACTCGAGACCACTCGGTCTCGAGTAAACAAAAACGGTTGGGCCGGATTAGGCCATATACCCCCCTTCGAGCCCACTCGGAACCATTGTGGGGTGCACCAACCCAAAGCCAAGTATAAAACCCAAAACCCTAACCAATCTTGCCACTTTCGGACAACCCACACTCACTCCCACACACTCTCCTTCTCTCTTTCTCACCTCACTCACTTTCTCTCACTAAAAACCCTAAAAACTCACAAATCAACTCCCAATCTCTCGGATTCAACAAGAGGTAGCTTGGAGCTCGGAGGCTAGCCATCGTTCACCACTCAAGGGCCTTATCGCAACCGTTTTTCCCTCTCCTACTTCGTACACCATCCGGTTAGTATTTTAATGTGTGACAAGGTGTGTGATTGATGAATGATGTGCATGTTTCTATATGGCTAAGTGGGTTAAAATGATTAGATGATTATTACGCTAGCTCGATGTTTAGTTGTGTGATAAATAACAATGGTTGAATGTTGATAGTAAATCCTATGCAAGTATGTATTGATCGGATATGTGGGATATAAGGACTAATAAGGATAACTAGGTTGTGACTATTGTGGTTTATGCTTATATTGATTTAATGAGGATATGTTCATGTTTTAATAAGAAATTGTTAGATAACATGCAAGGTGCTTAAGACAATAAGAGTGTGTATGTGTGTGCTTGTAATCCGAGGAATGTATGCTAGATTCAGGAGTCAATGATGCTGATTTAAGTATATGATAGGATAGGGTTGTTCGATTTATCAAGTTGCAAATTGATGAAAACCCTAAATATGATGAACTTGTTGAACATGACATGAATATTTGAATATTGTGTGTTTGATCCATTTTGATCATATGTTAGACAAAGAAACATGTTAGTGCAATCTGGTTGGATAGTACATAATTACATGAAATGGCAATCTCATTGGTTAGTACATCAGAGATTCTAGAAGGATTCTTGTGCACGTATCCAAGGTTGCGACTCGCAACCGAAACATGACAAGTCGAAACATCCAGTTACGACTCGCAACCGAAACATGACAAGTCGAAACATCCAGTTACGACTCGCAACCAGAGCATGACAAGTCGAAACATCCAGTTACGACTCGCAACCGAAACATGACAAGTCGAAACATCCGGTTACGACTCGCAACCAGAGCATGACAAGTCGAAACATCCGGTTGCGACTCGCAACCAGAGCATCACAAGTCGAAACATCCGGTTGCGACTCGCAACTGTTAGTTATTGGGCCCAAGTGTATTAACTGTACATGCTGGTTACTGTTTAGGTGGGCTACGTGTTAACTGTTAACTGTTGCTGTTAAAGAACTTAGACGGGCCCAATGACTTATGGGGTAATTATATGTTGTGCATGCTATGTGTTAGCTATGTGTAGATTATACGTGTTTACTTGTACCCCAACTTGACCCATATTCGGTAACCATGCTAGGACGTGGTGACCAACGTGATCGACCGGGTAATTAATCTACCGAGCAACCCAAGGTGAGTTCACAACCTAAAGCATGTATTCCCGGTGGTTTGGGAAAACGGAACTAAAAACAACATTATCCCCTTATGAGGGAATACAACTTACTTTTCTTCCCTTGTTATTGGGAACCTTTTAGTTAATTACTGTTTATACGGATTGCAACAAACGGCACTAAACGAAACTCTATCACTTAAAGTCCCTACTACATAATACCGATTAGTCGCCGGGGCCAGGCGAACGGGTTATTAGTTGATAGCGCTATTTAGGTCTTACCAACCTCACACCGTGCCAAGGTATGGGATCGGTCGTGAACTAATGTACTCAGGCATCAGTCAATGATGATAGAACATTGACATCGGGGCACTCTGCGGATACGCAACGGTCACCTAGTGTTCGGTATTGGAAAAACAGTTTAGTCGCTAACTTTTGGGGTAGCTCCCCATGGCATGTATAAACGGATAAATTAACTGGTGAAACAAGTTTTTGGTAATTAAAACTGGACAACTAGTGAACTCACTCAGCATTATTGTTGACCCCTTACTGCATGCTTTGCAGGTAACCAGTGACTCAGGAGCTTGCAGCTTGGGAAGTGTAGTGGTCGTCTAAACCCGTGTGTTGGGTTCCAAATAACCTGAACTATGAACTTTGTTTAAACTATTTTGCCTATGCTTCCGCTATTTACTTAAACTGTTATTTGAACCTAACTTTTGAACTTTAAACTTTGATGCTTATGAACTATTAAGTTGGTGATCATCTTTATTAATACCCAAATACTCAGTATAATTGGTGGCTGGATCCTGGTCGGTCACGCCCTCAAGCGGACGGTACTCCGCAGGTGGATTTTGGGGGTGTGACAGATTGGTATCAGAGCCATTGGTTATAGTGAACTTGGTTTTAAAAAGAAGAGTCTTTTTGAGAAAAACCAGACTATAACCCGTGACTCGTGACGACACTACACTCCAAGTGCAAGGCTCGACTTATCTGACCTCATAGCTCGGACTTGTGCTTACATGCTTATTTATCTTATATTGACTGCTCTACTATACATACTAGTGTGCCTAATTAGATAGATACACATTTCTCTTCTACCTCATTCTCGCTACGTTACGACATTACACTCATACTGTGTTTTCTGGCTATGAAGACAATGAGTGGACGCGGAAGAGGAAGCGTTAACATGACTCAGGCTCAATTCGCTAACTTGCTCAACACGGTGGCTGCAGCTTTCGCAGCTCACCCTGGAGGTAAACTCGTTGCTATAGGATGTTTAGATCCTACCCCCACATCGTCCTTTCACCTCTAAACCTATTCGCTCCATTTCTCACAACAGGTCAGCCTGCGCCTGCGCAACCACGTGTTTGTACTTTCAAAACCTTCATGGATGGCAAGCCCCTCCCTTTCAACGGCACTGAGGGTGCCATAGGCCTTCTGCATTGGATTGAAAAGGCCGAAGCTGTCTTTGCCGTCTGCGAGTGTCCCCCTGCTAACTGGGTTAAGTACGCAACTGGTACGCTTGAAGGAAACGCGCTTTCATGGTGGAAAGCACAGATTCAGATGCTTGGTCTGGAAACTGCTAATGCTACGGCATGGGAAGATTTCAAGGACATGATCAAAGAGGAGTACTGTCACAGGGATGACATCCACAAGCTCGAGAACGAGTACTATGCGCTCAAGATGGTTGGATCAGAGATTGAGACCTACACCAAGCAGTCCAACGACTATGCTGCACTTTGCCCAAACATGTCCCAGCCTATGTATCGAAGGGTCGAATTGTACATCAAAGGCTTGGTCCCAGAAATCTGGAGCCATGTGACTTCGGCCAACCTCAACACCATACAGCCCGTGGTTCGTCTTGCTCACAAACTCACCAATCAGGCTGTGGAAGAGGGCAAGCTGCCCAAGAGGATCGGTGCTACTGCTGGAACTTCTGGCGATAACAAGCGAAAGTGGGATGGAAGTCAGGGAAAGGATGCTAACCCCACTCAGGCCCCAGTTCAACAAAGGAAGACTGAGAGCAACAAGGGCCCTCAGCAACAGGGTGGCTATCGAGGAAACCACCCTAAGTGTAACAAATGTAACCGACATCACAGTGGGCCATGTGGAAAAGGTCAGTGTCAGCGATGCAACAAGATGGGGCATGAAGCCAAAGACTGCCGAAGCCAGTTCCCAGCTAGGCAGAATCAGCAACAACCACAGCAACAACAGCAACAAGGAAACAACCGTGGATGCTTCAAGTGTGGAGCAATGGGGCACATGCGAAAGGATTGCCCTGAACTGAATCAAAACAACAACAATCAGGGTGCTGGGAACAATAACAACAATGCTGGAAATGGTGCTCGAGGAAAAGCTTTTGTGATTGGAGCTGGAGAAGCAAGGAATGACCCCAACGTTGTAGCGGGTAAGTTCCTACTTAATGATCGTTATGTTTCCATGCTATTTGATTCCGGAGCAGATGCTAGTTATGTATCCCTACGTATTAGTAAGAAACTTAAGCTCACTCTTACGCCGCTGAGCTCTAAGCACACCGTTGAAATAGCTAATGGTAGAAACCTCGAGGCCTCACACATAATTCGTAACTGCAAATTAGAGTTGTCTGGTCAGACCTTCTGTATCGATCTTTTCCCCATCGTTCTTGGAAGCTTCGACGTCATCATTGGTATGGATTGGTTATCCAAACATCGAGCCGAAATCCTCTGCCAGGAGAAAGCTATTCGTATTCCCCGTCCCCCTGGCAAACCTCTTATAGTTCAAGGCGACAAGAGCGGAGAAGTCACAGGCATCATTTCATTCTTAAAAGCCCAGAAGTATCTACGAAAAGGGCACACCGCTATCTTAGCACTCATTACCGACACACAGAAAAGGGAAAACAGGATTGAAGATTTTCCAGTTGTACGCGACTATCCTGAGGTATTCCCGGAGGAACTACCTGGACTCCCTCCTCACCGTCAGGTCGAATTCCAAATCGAGCTAACTCCCGGAGCAGCACCTATAGCTCGTGCACCTTATCGCCTAGCTCCTGCAGAACTCAAGGAACTCTCTACTCAGCTACAAGAACTTTTGGACAAAGGTTTTATCCGTCCTAGTTCATCACCCTGGGGAGCCCCAGTGCTCTTCGTCAAAAAGAAAGATGGCTCATTCCGAATGTGCATTGACTACCGCGAACTTAACAAGGTTACCATCAAGAATCGTTACCCACTTCCCCGTATCGACGACCTGTTCGACCAGCTGCAAGGGTCGAGCTATTATTCCAAGATCGATCTGCGATCGGGTTATCACCAGCTGAGAGTCCGCGATGAGGACATCTCTAAGACTGCTTTCAGAACCCGCTATGGTCACTACGAATTCCTTGTTATGCCTTTCGGAATGACCAACGCACCTGCAATCTTCATGGATCTCATGAACCGAGTATGCAAACCCTACCTCGACAAGTTCGTAATCGTGTTCATCGACGACATTCTAATCTACTCAAAGAGCCAAGAGGAGCATGAACAACACCTACGCCTTATTCTCGAACTCCTTCGCAATGAACAACTGTACGCCAAATTCTCGAAATGTGATTTCTGGCTTAGAGAAGTCCATTTCCTTGGACACGTCGTCAATCAGGAAGGGATTCATGTTGACCCTGCTAAGATTGAGTCCATTAAGAATTGGCCTGTGCCTAAGACTCCGACCGAAGTTCGCCAATTCTTGGGATTGGCGGGATACTATCGAAGATTTATCAAGGGATTCTCTAAGATCGCTCAACCACTTACGACACTCACTCAGAAGGGTGTTGCTTACAAATGGAGTAATGCTCAGGAATCTGCCTTCCAAGAACTAAAGAAAAATCTTTGTAGTGCTCCTATTCTTTCCTTACCCGAAGGTACCGACGACTTCGTCGTTTACTGCGACGCTTCTATTCAAGGACTTGGTTGCGTATTGATGCAACGCGAGAAGGTTATTGCTTACGCCTCGCGACAACTCAAGGTCCACGAACGGAACTATACGACGCATGACTTAGAATTTGGAGCTGTGGTCTTCGCGCTCAAGCTTTGGAGACACTACTTGTACGGCACCAAGTGCACGATTTACACTGATCACAAGAGTCTCCAGCACATAATGGGACAAAAGGAGTTGAATATGCGGCAGCGCCGATGGGTCGAACTCCTAAATGACTACGAGTGTGCAATCAAATATCACCCAGGCAAGGCTAATGTGGTAGCCGATGCCCTCAGCAGAAAGGAGACCAAACCCAAGCGTGTTCGTGCCTTACAGCTCACTATCCACTCGAACCTCCCTAATCAAATTCGGAATGCTCAGGTTGAAGCATTGAAAGCCGAGAACATCAGGGCTGAGTCCCTGCGAGGATCGAGACAACGATTGGAACAAAAAGAAGACGGTGCTTACTACGTAGCCGGACGCATATGGGTTCCACTTTATGGAAATTTACGTGACCTTGTGATGGACGAAGCCCACAAGTCCCGTTACTCAGTACATCCGGGTTCAGATAAGATGTACCACGACTTGAGGGCTACCTATTGGTGGCCTGGCATGAAAGCCCACATAGCAACCTATGTCAGGAAATGTTTGACTTGTGCAAGGGTCAAGGCAGAGTATCAGAAACCATCAGGCCTACTCCAACAGCCAGAGATTCCGCAATGGAAATGGGAGCAGATTTCCATGGATTTTGTTACTGGCCTGCCTAGGTCTCAACGCGGAAATGACACCATTTGGGTGATAGTGGATCGCTTAACTAAGTCTGCACACTTCTTGGCTATTAAAGAAACAGACAAGTTCTCTACCCTAGCAGAGGTATACTTAAAAGAAGTGGTTTCGAAGCACGGAGTGCCTACCTCTATTATTTCTGATCGAGATGCACGTTTTACTTCTGAATTGTGGCAAGCCATGCACAAATCTTTTGGCTCACGTTTAGACATGAGCACCGCTTATCACCCGCAAACGGATGGGCAGTCTGAACGCACCATCCAAACCCTCGAAGACATGCTTAGGGCATGTGTGATCGATTTTGGCAAGAATTGGGAAAAGCACCTACCGTTGGTGGAATTCTCCTACAACAACAGCTACCACACCAGCATTCAGGCAGCACCCTTTGAGGCATTGTACGGCCGTAAATGTCGATCGCCTCTCTGCTGGGCTGAGGTTGGTGACAGCCAGATCACAGGCCCGGAACATGTAGTCGACACCACAGAAAAGATTGCCCAGATTAGACAACGCATGGCGGCAGCTCGTGACCGTCAAAAGTACTACGCTGATAAAGATAGGAAACCGCAAGAGTTCCAGGTTGGTGAACGGGCTCTACTTAAGGTCTCACCCTGGAAGGGTGTGGTTCGTTTTGGAAAACGGGGCAAGCTTAACCCAAGATATGTCGGACCCTTTGAAGTTATCGAAAAGATCGGCACGGCCGCTTACAGGTTGAATCTGCCTGAAGAACTGAGTGTTGTGCACAACGTCTTCCACGTATCTAATCTGAAGAAGTGTCTATCAGACGAAACACTCGTCATTCCTTACAAGGAACTTACTATTGACGAACGGCTACACTTTACTGAGGAACCGGTTGAGATCACGGATCGTGAAATCAAAACCCTCAAACGTAGCCAGATACCCCTCGTGCGAGTTCGTTGGAACTCACGCCGTGGCCCAGAGTTTACCTGGGAGCGGGAAGACCAGATGAAGCGCAAATATCCCCAGTTGTTCCCTAATGAAACCCCCAGCACTGAAGCTACAACTGAATTTCGGGACGAAATTCCAAACTAACGGGGGGATGATGTGACATCCCGTTGAAACGTTCGTATTTACACTAGCTTGTCAGTGGCTGCCTTAACTTTCGGGACGAAAGTTCTTAAAACTTGGGGATAATGTGACACTCTAGGTTTTCCGAGCGAACACCTTGTAATTACGATGTGCGTATATATGTGTTATTAAATGAAAAGTTGCGTTTTACCTTAATGTGCTATGTGTGGTATGTATATATATGTAATGTGTGGTATGTATATAGATATATATGTGTGAACCGAACCCGACTCGAGACCACTCGGTCTCGAGTAAACAAAAACGGTTGGGCCGGATTAGGCCATATACCCCCCTTCGAGCCCACTCGGAACCATTGTGGGGTGCACCAACCCAAAGCCAAGTATAAAACCCAAAACCCTAACCAATCTTGCCACTTTCGGACAACCCACACTCACTCCCACACACTCTCCTTCTCTCTTTCTCACCTCACTCACTTTCTCTCACTAAAAACCCTAAAAACTCACAAATCAACTCCCAATCTCTCGGATTCAACAAGAGGTAGCTTGGAGCTCGGAGGCTAGCCATCGTTCACCACTCAAGGGCCTTATCGCAACCGTTTTTCCCTCTCCTACTTCGTACACCATCCGGTTAGTATTTTAATGTGTGACAAGGTGTGTGATTGATGAATGATGTGCATGTTTCTATATGGCTAAGTGGGTTAAAATGATTAGATGATTATTACGCTAGCTCGATGTTTAGTTGTGTGATAAATAACAATGGTTGAATGTTGATAGTAAATCCTATGCAAGTATGTATTGATCGGATATGTGGGATATAAGGACTAATAAGGATAACTAGGTTGTGACTATTGTGGTTTATACTTATATTGATTTAATGAGGATATGTTCATGTTTTAATAAGAAATTGTTAGATAACATGCAAGGTGCTTAAGACAATAAGAGTGTGTATGTGTGTGCTTGTAATCCGAGGAATGTATGCTAGATTCAGGAGTCAATGATGCTGATTTAAGTATATGATAGGATAGGGTTGTTCGATTTATCAAGTTGCAAATTGATGAAAACCCTAAATATGATGAACTTGTTGAACATGACATGAATATTTGAATATTGTGTGTTTGATCCATTTTGATCATATGTTAGACAAAGAAACATGTTAGTGCAATCTGGTTGGATAGTACATAATTACATGAAATGGCAATCTCATTGGTTAGTACATCAGAGATTCTAGAAGGATTCTTGTGCACGTATCCAAGGTTGCGACTCGCAACCGAAACATGACAAGTCGAAACATCCAGTTACGACTCGCAACCGAAACATGACAAGTCGAAACATCCAGTTACGACTCGCAACCAGAGCATGACAAGTCGAAACATCCAGTTACGACTCGCAACCGAAACATGACAAGTCGAAACATCCGGTTACGACTCGCAACCAGAGCATGACAAGTCGAAACATCCGGTTGCGACTCGCAACCAGAGCATCACAAGTCGAAACATCCGGTTGCGACTCGCAACTGTTAGTTATTGGGCCCAAGTGTATTAACTGTACATGCTGGTTACTGTTTAGGTGGGCTACGTGTTAACTGTTAACTGTTGCTGTTAAAGAACTTAGACGGGCCCAATGACTTATGGGGTAATTATATGTTGTGCATGCTATGTGTTAGCTATGTGTAGATTATACGTGTTTACTTGTACCCCAACTTGACCCATATTCGGTAACCATGCTAGGACGTGGTGACCAACGTGATCAACCGGGTAATTAATCTACCGAGCAACCCAAGGTGAGTTCACAACCTAAAGCATGTATTCCCGGTGGTTTGGGAAAACGGAACTAAAAACAACACTATCCCCTTATGAGGGAATACAACTTACTTTTCTTCCCTTGTTATTGGGAACCTTTTAGTTAATTACTGTTTATACGGATTGCAACAAACGGCACTAAACGAAACTCTATCACTTAAAGTCCCTACTACATAATACCGATTAGTCGCCGGGGCCAGGCGAACGGGTTATTAGTTGATAGCGCTATTTAGGTCTTACCAACCTCACACCGTGCCAAGGTATGGGATCGGTCGTGAACTAATGTACTCAGGCATCAGTCAATGATGATAGAACATTGACATCGGGGCACTCTGCGGATACGCAACGGTCACCTAGTGTTCGGTATTGGAAAAACAGTTTAGTCGCTAACTTTTGGGGTAGCTCCCCATGGCATGTATAAACGGATAAATTAACTGGTGAAACAAGTTTTTGGTAATTAAAACTGGACAACTAGTGAACTCACTCAGCATTATTGTTGACCCCTTACTGCATGCTTTGCAGGTAACCAGTGACTCAGGAGCTTGCAGCTTGGGAAGTGTAGTGGTCGTCTAAACCCGTGTGTTGGGTTCCAAATAACCCGAACTATGAACTTTGTTTAAACTATTTTGCCTATGCTTCCGCTATTTACTTAAACTGTTATTTGAACCTAACTTTTGAACTTTAAACTTTGATGCTTATGAACTATTAAGTTGGTGATCATCTTTATTAATACCCAAATACTCAGTATAATTGGTGGCTGGATCCTGGTCGGTCACGCCCTCAAGCGGACGGTACTCCGCAGGTGGATTTTGGGGGTGTGACAGTAAGTGAGAAGCAGGTATCGGCATTTTGATTGGTAAAATGGTGATGTAGACGTAACATTCCTACAAGTGGTATTGTGTTTTACATGTGATAATTTTTACAATTGATATAGATGGTGCGTACTTGCAAGTGGTAAATCATGGACATTAATTTGTACTTGATCTGCTACAAGTGATTAAGAATAGACAACGTGATGAACCACACCCTGAACCTACAAATGATCATATTATCAAAACTTATTTTCCGGAAAAATCATTTTGATTAAAACAAACTTAAGTGTTTTGAAATCTAAATGAGAAAATAGTTTTGTGATAAGGGGAGTTATGATTGTTTATGCCAAGTGAATGGCGATTTGATGCGATTCGATATCAGTTGTCATTTTATTGTACAGTTTATTTTCAAATTTCCTAAAATGTGTTTGCATTTTAGGGGGAGTAAAAAGGTTCAGAAAATCCAAAAACATTTGAAAATTTGAAAAAGCCAAAAACATGATAAATTTAAAAAAATGAGTTTTTGTTGCAAATAGAGGAAATGATAGTACATCAGTGGACTATCACAACATGCTAAAGAAATGTAAAGGAAAATGTGATAAACAATCTTACTATGGATATGTCAGTAGGTTTTTGCACATTTAGTAGATTGTGACGAGATATAAACCTAAATTTCAAACTTGCTTGTTCTGTGGGTTAACACAAACTTGGATATATAGGTAACCCCTGAAATCTTGTTTGAAAGGTCCCTTATTCTGAGATACTAGGTCTTTATGCTCAGTGATATCTGGGGTATTATCTCGGGACTTCTGATTTTGCGGAAGCAATGGCCTAGTCCCCGGAGAATACTTTACATTTGCTTGAAATATAGCTCACCCTCAGCTAAAAATGATGAAACATTGAAAAATGCTAATCATGGCTGTTGAAACAAAAGATCCTCTAAAAGGGACACACCAAAAGTCGAAGCCGTCATCTCTCTGCGTATACGGGAGTATCGACCTGAGCTCTCACGGCCCTCGTACTATAATTTATTCCCCTAACAGATATCATCTGTGGTATACTCACCTGTAAGACTGAATATTGGGATCTGGATACGGGAGTATATTCAAGTAGTGGGACACACGGATAAGTTTAAGTTGCTTAAAACATTAATAACGTATCTCGGATCAGTTGAACTTTGTGTGAAAATTTAAGTGGACAAACATACTGACAATCTAGGTAAATTGTTTAGAACTTAATATGAAATGAAGCTTAACGGTGTTAGTGATATGTCTCAGAAACTGATATGATTCTCTTGCACAAACTCACAAAAATATTGTTTGTAAATATTTCTTTATTGCATTCCTTTACAATCAAAAATTACAAAAAGATTTTTAGTGTGTTTTAGCATAAATTTTGAAAAATCTAAAAAGATTTTCGACAACTGATATTGGAAAGCTGATTGTCAAAATTTCAAGTGCTAAACAAGATGACTTGGTTGTGAGGGGGAGTGAATCTTAAAATGTCAAAAAGGTTTGTTTAAATTCTACAATTGGTATTTTTTTTAAAAACCTACATTTGGTTCATCATTGATTTGTGATATGAGAGAGAATTATCTGATTATATCAGATTGTTGGTACATTTAAATTGATAAATTTAGAAAATTTATTTATGGGTTAAGATTGTTACAGGTGAGCCAGGTTAATTCATTCAAAGCTTACAAAAGTCAGACTCTGATCATGAATCTAAAAGTTTGCTAGCTGTTGATGCTGATGAACTTAAGGAATCAAGAGATCTGATCAAGAGAATTAGATAAAAGCCAGGCAATGATCTTGTAAACAACATTTGAGTCAGACATCGATCCTAAAGCAGATGTTGCTGAAGAACAAATGAATACCAGCAAATAGTGAGGGGGAGTCTGATAGAGCCAGGAGATTCTGGAAAAGAAGATAGATAGAGAACAGCCCAGAGACTGATCAAGAATGAAGATGTGAAGACAAGTTATTGGTGTTACTCGATAGTCGACTCGTCAACATCTGAGGGGGAGTCTGTTGGTGCACTACATCTATCGACTTCGTCTTGTATCGAGTCTTACTTTAGATAGATTAGATCAGGGCACGTAGAACGAGAGTATGAGAGAGAGTTAGCAAGATTTCGCTTGAAGGTTTGTATATGTAAAGGATTTCGCTTGAAGCAGCTCAAGCGAAATCAACATGTTAAGATTTCGCTTGAGTCATGCTGAAGCGAAATCCCAATCTCTATATATAGGAGTTCAGTGTCAAGCGAAATCATAAGTTGAAAAAGTTGTTTTTGTGAGATTTCCATACCGAAGTGCTGCCGGTGTGAGAACTGATTGTAATTGCTTTCATATCAATACAAATCAGTGTTAAAGTGAAGATTCAGCTGTTTTATAGTCAAATACTTGTTTTCCGCACCTGTATTTGATGGAATTCCTCTGAACCGACTCATTTAGGTCGCGAACACGATCCCTACACTTTGCAACCCAATGGTGATCAGGTTTTTCCTTAATTGCTACATAACAGGGACTTTTACTTATACAGACGTTTTAAAGGCTTTTATATACTCACTTACACATGAACTCGCTCAACTTTTGTTGATTTTTCAAATTACATGTATTTCAGGAAATGAATAGGATCTGGCAAGTGGTGCATGTTAGCTGCGTACTAAGTAAGGATGTCATCCAGGGTTATGGGGTTTGGGAAGTGCAACTCATTCCTGGACGGGTTGCATATCCTAAATCCTCGTTTTGTTGGTAGTTTTTCGTTGAGTCTTATGAACTCATTTTAAACAAGTCATGGTTTGTAATATGTTTCGGGATTGATGTTTTAAAACAATAAATTTCGCATTTTCTAAACTATTTTAATGGATGAACATCCAGTATTTTATCATATATCATTGTTGTGATTGTGGCTATGGTATTAAGAAGTCACACCAATTAAATCCACGCTTCCGCAAAGCTCTGATAATTTCGGGGTGTGACAGATTGGTGCTCTGATACCAAACCCCACAACCCTGGATGACATCCTTACTTAGTACGCAGCTAACATGCACCACTTGCCAGATCCTATTCATTTCCTGAAATACATGTAATTTGAAAAATCAACAAAAGATGAGCGAGTTCATGTGTAAGTGAGTATATAAAAGCCTTTAAAACGTCTGTATAAGTAAAAGTCCCTGGTATGTAGCAATTAAGGAAAAACCTGATCACCATTGGGTTGCAAAGCCAATAGTATGTGTGAAATGATGCAGGAAGACTCAAACCTAGCAAATTTGTCTCCGGTATGAAGACATAGTCACCACTATGGGCCGCCCCGGCCTCATGGGTGTGGGCTTGCTACACCCAAATAGATCTATCACTCATGTCCCTTGGTCCTTCAATGAGGATTAATGGCCTTAAGTGTTGTGCCCACCACTCACATGATCGCGTAATAAAAACTCTCCTTAAGCTAACCATACCATGTAAATAAATGTCTGTAATTGTCTGTAAATGTCTGTAAGAATTGTAACATGTATTTCACCCCCGAAGTAAAAAACTGAAAATAGTTAGGAGTAAAGGGGGACATGAACTCACAGTATTGCGTCTTCGGTACTCGTAACCCAAATCTCCTCAGCAAACACGACTACCTACAATGGTCTAACGTCTATTAGACGAACGGGTCGTGCCTTGTCTTAGCATTGATTAGTGCCTTTGAGTTACGTTTTAAAGTGTCTTCAATATTTTAGTAATAATACTTCTCATACTTGTGTATTCGTATTTCCTTCCCAATGATGGGATATTTTACATATGTCTGTTCGTATTGGAATTATATTTTTAAGTCCCATTTTAGAGAATACATATTTAACCATAACAAATAATCAACAATGCATGAAATTTGAAGACTTGTGACTTAAGTCTCATAAACAAAACCACCAATACAGTTTCACAATTGCATCATATGTCAAAATATACTAAGGGCTACATCACCCTTGTCTGAGTACAATAACAAATAAATCTGAAACCAAAAATGTGGTCTCAAAAGGTCTTCATAATCATGGTTCGAGCGCTGTCTTTTCACTAGGATTAGCCTATCCGTAGAAGATCTGGAATCCCTATTGCCCCGAATATCCCTAAGCTGATGGTGGAGGAGGAGGTGGAAGGCGAGAGAAAAGTAAACGGCGTAAATGCACCAAGTCCTCCTCAAGTGCATGGGCGAAACGCAACACGTAAGTAACCTGTTGATCGAGAGGAAGGAAGCGAATGTCTGAATCGTGGGATGATGAAAAAGGAGTGTGAGGTGCCGTAAACGGGGTCTGACAGTGGCATGGAGGATGCGGAGCTCTCCTCAACTCCTGGACATGTCGCCTCAGGGCGTCCTGCTGTAAATGCAGTGACGTGAGTGCGTCCTCTACAGAGTATCCGACGTGGAACGGGTGATAAGGGTTGGATACTGGCATAACATGGGGTGATGACCATAGAAATGGCTCGCCCATCGGAGCTGAAACTGGATGAGTAGTGTGTGGGGCAGATGCAAACGGAAAAGTAGTTTGGGGAGAATGAGACATGAAGGGTGCAGCAGATGACATGGGTGGGGCAAAACCAGGATAAGGAATCTGTGGTATAAACTGGCTATCTCCGGACATAAATGGTGTGTGGCCGGGGGGCTGTCTCGACGATCCCTCCCTAAATCGTGGCGGAGGAATGTCCTGAAGGAAGGTAATCTGAAAATCGGTACGCTGGATATCTGTGGTGTGCGGGTGGAATGAGGGAACATCAAGCGATGCAGAAATAGGTGCGGTAGGGGGAGTGACTGGGACCACATACGGAGGGTAGTCATCCTCCTCGATCCACCCATTGTGGGTGTCAGCGTATCTCGGGTCAACATGGGTAGCAAATGGTGCTAGGTCATCAAAATTAGGGTCAGGTATGGGTGCTACATCTGGGATCTCAGCAGCTGGTGGTGCAATGACAGGTGCATCAGTGACAGGTGGTGCAATGACTAGTGCATCCTCAGGAATAGGGTCAAGAGCAAAAACGGGCTCTGGAATGACGAGAGCAGGCTGACGATCAGCAGGCATAACAGGATCCTGATCATCCAGGAGAACAGGAGCCTCGGCAGGCTGCTCCTCGGGAACCAACTCATCCTCCATATCTGTCTCCTCATCATAGTTAATACGAGGGAAGTTACCGAATCCCAACAGCGGGTAAGAGGAAGCTACTGACTCAGAGGAATCTGAGGCTGATGAATCGGAATGAACCTCCATGTCAGGAAGCTCAACCATGGGCACAACGGGGTTAACAACTAGGATATCAGCAAGCGGAACATCGTCCTCCATCGGGGCCCCCACTATCCTGGTCTCCCTCCGGGGGGACCCTCGATGAGTAGATAGATGTCACCATCGGGTAACGCGTCGAGAGGTTGTTCCTCAAAGGGAACTGCAGCAAATGGGAGAGGGGCAGGGATCGGAACAAGGGGTAGATCCTCTCCTGGCGGGCCATCAGCTAAGGGCATGTCGTCTCCGAAGTTCGGTAGGGAAAAAGGCTGAAAATCATCTTCATCGGTGCTCGTGTAGTCTGAAGTGTAAACTTTCGGGTCTGTGGCGAACTCGTCGTCTAAGGTAATGGCCATCGGGTCGCTCGTGTTGGATAGTCCACTACCAGAAGATGCCATGGTGTCTGTAACACAACCACAACATATGCACATAAATCAGGTAAGCATGTAAACAAATAGCAATGTAATCATGTATGCATCCTAGTCTTCCCAGACTATCCCTCCCCATTTCTAGAACTGAACTCCCTAGTCTCTCAGACTACCCTGGTCTCTAAGACCAACCTCCCAGTCTCTACGACTAATTCTTTCCCAATCTCTAAGATCGAACTCCCTCAGTCTCTAAGATCGAACTCCCTCAGTCTCTAAGATCGAACTCCCTCAGTCTCTAAGATCGAACTCCCTCAGTCTCTAAGACTGAACTCCCTCACTCTCTAAGACCGAAATATAAATTTTGAAAAGTGTATTTGTGCCTTTTTGTTTGTAAAAAAAATCATGTTTGTGCCCTGGATCTGGACGTTTAGTGCATGCAATGTAAAATGTTTGAAAACATTTTCATGAGAGCCCTAGTGATTATAGTCTAGACTCGAGAATGAATCCTAGTTTACTATGATTGAGGCTCTGATACCAAGCTGTCACACCCTGGCTTTTGCGGAAGCGTGGATTTAATTGGTGTGACTTCTTAATACCATAGCAACAATCACAACAATGCTATATGATAAAATACGGGATGTTCATCCATTAAAATAGTTTAGAAAATGCGAAACATATTGTTTTAAAACATCAATCCCGAAACATATTACAAACCATGACTTGTTTAAAATGAGTTCATAAGACTCAACGAAAAACTACCAACAAAACGAGGATTTAGGATATGCAACCCGTCCAGGAATGAGTTGCACTTCCCAAACCCCACAACCCTGGATGACATCCTTACTTAGTACGCAGCTAACATGCACCACTTTCCAGATCCTATTCATTTCCTAAAATACATGTAATTTGAAAAATCAACAAAAGTTGAGCGAGTTCATGTGTAAGTGAGTATATAAAAGCCTTTAAAATGTCTTAGTGCGTCTTGTACCATATCTCAAACTCTGTCTGCTACCCCCAATTTCCACTTACTCGACGTTACTCAAGCTGGTCACATCTTTCTGCTACCCCGAAATTTATCACAGACTCAAGCACCAATCTGTCACACCCCGAAATTATCAGAGCTGGCGTGACTGGACTGGTATCTTCATTGCACAGCGGAAGCAATTATTCTAAGTCTTTTAGGAATTGAACGCCCACTAAGTACTCGAATCCTCAATGGTTCTCCTATTCCAACCGCGCCTTGTCTTAGAACGGTAACCTGAGAAAGAAACATGCGAAAAAGTCAACATAAAGTTGAGCGAGTTCATAGTTTTTTTGTAAAAGATTTGAAATAAATCTTTTGAATAACCGTTTTTTGAAGTATTGTTGAGAAAACGAATTTAAAATCATTTTCTTGCCAAGTTAAGTGGAAACTTTGCATTTGTAATGCAATATGTTCGTGAAACCATGTATTTGTAAGCCCTCGTATTTGTAACGTTCGTATAACCGTCAATGCCCACCCTGACTTTGACTCCATGCCCGCATAATCCTACGCTTTAAATTTGTATAAAACATGGTATTTAATTTGTATAAATCAAGTATTTCTGTAAACATGTACGTCCCTGGTATGTATAAACCTTTAAAGTATGTATAAAAGTCCTTGGTATGTAGCATTAAGGAAAAAGAGATCACCAATGGGTTGCAAAGCCACCGGTATGTGTGAAAAGGTGCAGGGAAACTTAAACCTAGCAAATTTGTTACCGGGCTTCCGGCTGGAAGACACAGTCACCTCTATGGGCCACCCCG
This sequence comes from Helianthus tuberosus, assembly GCA_030545235.1. NCBI lineage: Eukaryota > Viridiplantae > Streptophyta > Magnoliopsida > Asterales > Asteraceae > Helianthus > Helianthus tuberosus. The sequence continues at coordinate 181,583,852 of CM060393.1, read as the reverse complement.
GCCTCACGGGTGTGGGCTCGCTACACCCAAATAGATCTATCACTCTTGTGTCCCTCGGTCCTATAATGAGAATTAATGGCCTCAAGTGTTGTGCCCACCCTTCACATGATCTAGTAGTATAAACCCTCCCTAAGCTAACCATACCATGTAAATAAATGTTTGTAATAATTGTAACATGTATTTTACCTCAGCCTCTATGGCTGAACCTCCCCAGCCACTAAGACTGAACCTCCCCAGCCTCTAAGGCCAATTCCCCATTCTCTATATATTATCACCAAACGATCCATCCCTAGTCATGAAAATCATTCACATTTCGATAATACGCTTTTGTCTTTTAAAAACCGATATATTTAGTATAATTCATTCGTAATATGATTTAGAAATATGAGTTTTCGTTCGTTCAAAAGCTTTGTATGTTCTTGCACAACGTGCTTCGTCTAAAAATATGCGGTCTTTGTTTATCGAAAATTTTGTATGTTTCTGAAAAACGTGCATGTCTTTCCACCCCGAAAACATTCATAAAAATGTAAAACCGTAAAAAAGTGGGGTTATGAACTCACCTGAATTGCCTTGTGCAAAGCTAGCTAATTACGACTTCGTGATGTTGTTTCCAAGACTTGACTTGGTAGCGTGCATTCTACAATATTCCTAACACGAAATATCTAATAAGTTTCTAAATAAATGCAGTAACTATCTACATGTCACCGAGCTCTACCGAATCGTTAGTCGAACGATTCAACGGTAAGTTGTTAACTTGAAAGAAACGAAGAAGTTATACTAGTTAGCTCGTTTGACGTCGTTAAGGACTAACAATTAGTAAGTCTTTGAAGGACTTAGATTTTGAGAAATTTCAAATATATTTATACAAAATATAAATATCTTGATAGAATGGTGTTAGTCGTTCCGAGAAGTCGTACGAGTATGTAACGAATATTATATGAAAAGAATATATGACAAACTCGCATTATGTATCGTATGCCGTTTAAGCGTTTGAAATAAATATAAAAGTTACATTTATTTAATAATTCGAGTTGTTGACGTAAGAAATAAATATACGAACTATATTTATTTTATAAAAGAATTCGTATGGTTTAGTACTTGAAATAAATATATAAACTATATTTATTTTTATAAAAACGAATTCATGTTGTTTGATTTTTGAAATAAATATATGAACTATATTTATTTTTATAAAAGAAATCCAAGTTACTTGATGTTCAAAATAAATATATAATCTCTATTTATTTTTATCAAAAGGATTGTCGAAATTTCAAAGTTTAGAATAAATATAATAACTATATTTATTTATTGTAAATGATTTTTGACTCGTCGTTTCCGTAAGTTGTAAAGCGTCGTCGAAAATAATTTTATGCTTGTTTTTGTATGTTATAAAAGTCTCTCGGATCCGATAGGTTTCGTATTATAATAAAACGCGTATTGGTTTCGGATTTTCTCGAAAAACGGGCAGAGTTTCCCCTGTTTTTAGACGATCCCGACAACTAAAGTGTCGATATGTTTTCAAAACTCAACAATTCAATTAACAACAATAGATACATATCTTTCGATTTTATGCAAATTTCGATATATATATTAATATACACTTGTCGGTTCGGTTTTGACTATATATATACACGTGTAACTAAGCAAGTTATTAACAAAGTCAAGTATAAATCCAAGAACTTTATTTCCTTATCGACTTGTTAGTTGGTTCATGTTAGAGCCCGATGCCACGTTAAGACGAAAACTAAATAATTATCTAGTAACTAGCGTTAATATAATTTTTACCACAACTTGCGTTGACTGCCTTTGACCCGAACCGAAACATGTCCGTTTGACCCGTGTTGACCAGGTTGACTTTTGTAGACCGAGTTGACCGGGTTTGACCCAGTTGACTGAGTTGACCGGTAAGCTGAGTTGACCCGAAATCTGACCCGAACCGAACTGTGACCCGCACCCATAACAAATCTGACCCGAGACGAGACTTGACCAAAGTTAACAGAAAACCCGAAACCTAACCTGAGTCACAACTTGAACCAAATCAGTATCTGAACCAATCTTGAACCATGACCAAAACTTGAACCGGAACCGAGTCTAAACGAGGCCGAAACCACAAACAATTATGATCGTGTGTGAACCTGTCGCCTGTGTCTGAACTGAACTGAACAAACAACACTGCTGCCGCCGGGATTGTCGGAGAAGATTATCTCCGCCGCCGTACGCGACGGCGCCAGTGCCTGCAAAACCCATCGGCCACCACCGGCTCTCAGTCTTGGTCGTCGGCCCCACCGGAGTCTCTTCGTGATCCACTACACCTCGTCGGAAAGCGGGAGAAAGGGGGTGTTTGCTGGTCAGAGATTCGTCGACAAAGAAAGTTAACCGGCGCCACTCCGGTCGCCGGAGCCGGAGAAGAGAGACGAGAGGGGAGCAGGTTGCTATTTGGTTGTGTATTATGTTTGTAAGCAGCAATCGAGAGAGAGGAGAGGGTAGCTGATGATGTATGGATGGGTGTGTAGAGATGATTAATGAGGTTAGGGTTTCTAACCTTGAAGGAGAAGAAGAGCAGACAAGGGAGTTGTGTGTGTCTGATGTATAGAGTGTGTGTATTATCAAAAATGTTAGGGGTTTTATAGAGAGTGATGAGATTTTGGGGATCTTGAGATCATACACAAAATCTATTAGAGAGATTTATAGAGATTTTATTGGATTTGTATAGATTTTATAGGATTTTGGAAAGATTGTCTAGAGATCTTATAAATCTTGTAAGATTTTATAGATCTTGATAGAATTTGGTAGATCTAATATATTATGTGTAGGTTTATGCTTGTGGGTTTTGGGCTTGGGCCCAGGGCCCACAAGCTCAATCCCCGTGTTTAAGCGGCCCGTAATTCCTACGAGACCCGTTGACAAAACCCGAACTCCGTTTAACATCAAAAGATAAAATTTTACAATTAAAAGGCGTATAATAGTGGCGTTTGTCGTGTGATGCGTTCGTTTGTCGACTACAGTAATAATCGCGAAAAATTATATCGTTGCCGTCTTTAATCCGTTTTTCGATCCGGTTTCGACTGTAGTTACTAAAATTTCATTACGGGGCTAAATATAGTGTAAAATGTAAGTTTCGAAGGTGACAGGCGTCTCCGTCGCTTCCGTTTCGTTGCCGATGTGTTTCCTGCTATCGCGTTTTAGTTCACGTTTGCGTTTATGTCGTACGGAAGCCAAATAAATTCACAAAATTAATTTCATAAGCTTAAAATTTTCGTGTAACATTCATACTTGTCGGTGTTGTCAGTATTTTGCACGGTTTCAGTCCATTGTCGCTTATCATTCAGCAGATTCTTCCGTAAACCACCGTTCTTGCCATGTAAAGTTGTATAGACGTTCCTAGGCACTCCAAAGGCCTAATTAAGTTATTCTACGTCTTAAACACTATTTATTATCGCTTTAATCACCTGTTAATCACGTAATTAAGAGCCGTAAATCACCGGTTGTCACAATTGAGGCCGACGCCTCCGATGTTGGGGGTTGATGTTGACTGTGGGTGAAGGGCGGCGATGGTGGTGTGTTATTGAATCCGATGGTATTTTGGTATGCCAGGGTTTTTATTTGTGTGTGTCTTGAATCTGATTGGTTTTTGCTATGCTAGGGGCTTTTGATATGTGTTCTTTGATCTCTGTTTTGATTTGGTATGTTGAGGGTTTTTATTTGTGTTCTTTTGAATCTCTGGGTTTTGATATGGTCGATTGAGCGGCGATGATGCAAAAAAAAACGCAGATTTTGATGACGATGGCGCGGCAAGGACGGCGGAGGGTAGGTTTTTTGAACCTGCAACCCACTTTTGCAGCCTTTTGATTATCGGATAATCTAAGCCAAACCCCGTTTTTTTCGAGATACACTTTGTTTCGATGTGGTTGGTTTTTTTATTTTTTCCCCCTAGTCGATGATGATTACAATATATCTGAGACACCTCCCGAGTTTGCGATTTCTGGGTGCGTTCGTTTTTGCGTTAAAAAGTTTTTGTAAAAAAAAGTTAAACCGTAAACTTTTTAACGTAAAACGTAAAAACATAAAACGTAAAAAGTTTTAGGTAAAACGTAAAAAGTAAAACGTAAAAATTTTAACGTAAAACGTGTAAAAAACGGCGCGTTAAAAAAACGTGTAAAAAACGGCGCGTTAAAAAAATGACGCGTAAAAAACGGCGCGTTAAAAAAAGACCCTTGAAAAAGCCCGGCGTAAAAACGGCGCGTTAAAAAAACGACGCTTGAAAAAGCCCGGCGTGCAAAAACTGACGCGCAAAAAAAAATTTGTTGTGAAAAAAAATTGAAGTTAAAAATGATTTTAATAAAAAAATATTTTTAAAAAATAAAAAGTAATATAATAAAACAAAAAAATAAGAATGACAAAAAGACAAAAAAGAGTAATTTTACTAAACTACCCTTTTGGATTAAAATATTAAAGAAATAATAAGACAAAATGTATTTAATATTCAGTTTAGTTATTTTTTAATCTCATCCATCCATCTTGTTGATCTAATGGTTAGGAACTGGTTCTCGTGGTTCTTACAACTGGAGGTGGTTTTCATTTTAGCGGTCCCTTATATATATAGAGAGCGGTTATCATACATTATGAGTAATCGTACATTAAGTACGTGACTATCCTGACCGTTAGATCAGGGTGATTAAAGTGTGATTAAATTGATGATGACAAGCAGTGGAAAAAGCGTAATTATGGTATCTAAAGATTAAAATCGTCAATTTACTATATCAATTTACCCGGCTATATCTTCGTCTCAAATCAAAATTCGATATTAGAACCCCAAAATTAACGGTGAAGTTTCAAAGCGATTTCGACGGAAGCTAAATGACGAGAGCGGTGAACAAGAAACGAACTCGATTTGAAGTGAGGAATGACGATTACGGCATTAGGAGGTATCGATTAAATCATCTTCTCATCCATTTGTTTTCTTCTTTAATCACACGGTTTTAGTAGTAGAAATTCTGATACTGATCGGTGGTTTTATTGTATGGTGAACAAAAATTGAAGCTAAACGAGAGAAGAGGAGCAAGAACCGCAACGATCCGGTGCACTCTAGCGGCATAAATCCAGGTTTCTTCAAAAAAATAATCAAAAATATTAGGGTTTGATGAACTAGCGTTATTTGATATGAACTAGCGTAATTTGGTGTTGATTGATTAATATAAACTAGCGGTATTAGAATGATTGATATTAGACGATTGATTGATATAAACTAGCGGTATTAGATTGTTCATCCCCCCGTCCCCTGTATTAGGTCAAATTTTGAAATTGGGGCTTTTGATCTAACTTGCCTTTTGTTTAAACAATTAACGAATGTTGTATTAGGTTAAATTTTGATATTGGGACTTTTGATCTAACTTCGGCCTTTGTTTTCATCCGTTTTTAAGCATAATTTTGGTTGAGTTGAATGAAAATAATAACGCATCAAATGATGCAACTGATGCAAGATGGACATCGAACATCCTGTGGCTTTTGATCTAAGGGTAGAATTAGTTAGTTTTGGTGGGGAAATCGTTGTAACTGATGCAAGATGGACATCTTGTGGCTCTTATCAGTAAGCCTTTGTCCACTAAACAACTTCTTTTATCAGTACATGAAAAAGAATTGTTGGCAAAATAATAACGCCTGTTGTATAAGATTTGTTGAGCACAAGCAATGAAAATAATAACGCATGTTGTATAATATTTGTTGAGCACAACCAATGAAAATAATAACGCCTGTTGTTATATGAAAAAAGCTAATTTGATTGATTTATTTTTTTCGAAATATGAATGTAGGGTTGTTGATGATGACGATGATGATGATTTTGAGTCTCCCATTCAGCTGATGATAACAAACAAACCTCGCAAGTTAAAGTTAAATAAAAATCCAAAGGAATTAAATCTTGAAGATGATGATGATGATGATTTTGAAGCACCAATTAATGACTTGATAGGCAAAAGGGCCGAAAACACAAAAAAGAGGGCAAAGACTTTAACTGACCAAGATGATGATGACTTTGAGGAGCTCGTAAAAAAGAAACCATCGAAACAAGACAAGCAGATGGATCCTGAAAAGGGAAGACAGACGATTAACGAAGCGGAACCAATTAGGACGGAACCAAGACCGTAGGGGCGGCAATTCTTGACACGACCCGTTAACCCAACCCGACATGAAAAAAACAGGTTTGGGTCAACTAACACGACCCGTTTAAAAAAACGGGTCGGGTTCGGGTTAACCCGTATTAAAAACGGGTGGGGCGCGGGTTGACCCGTATAAAAACGAGTTGACCCATTAACCCGTTTAACTATTTAGATAAAAAAATCTTTTATATTTTTATTTTTGTTTTTTCGGTTTCTATTTAAATGGTTAGTTAAAATAATGTTAATTTTGACACATTATATTATTTATTTATTTATTTATCACACTCATACTCATCATTAAACATGTTATTGATAACCCGCTTAAAACCGAACAACTCGTTTATAGATCGTCAACTTATATCACTCATTTAAAAATATGGGTTAAACGGGTTGGGTTCTGGTTTACCCGAATTAATATGGGTCAGGTTAGGGTTGAAATATTTGACCCGAATAATAATATGGGTCGGGTTCGGGTTGAACATTTCAACCCACCAACCCGCCAACCCGTAACCCGCCAACCCATCAACCTGACACGATTGCCACCCCTACAAGACCGTACTATGAATATCATCATGAGGTAATAAGCCTTAGGTGTAGTCCTTCAGGTTTCTTGGATACAGTAAGACAATTTACAGAAGCACAGGTAGCGGATGTGAAAAGCATTAGATTTGGTGATGTTGTTGATATAAAGCTTAATCATATAAGCACACGCCTAGGTTATTGGCTCGTACGAAACTATGACGAGCAATACAGCATACTAAACGTAGAAAATCATAAGATACAAATAACACGAGATTCAGTACATGATGTGTTTGGTATTCCAAAAGGACATGTTCCAGTACGGGAAAAATACGCCTCAGAAAAGAGCGATAGTTGAAAAAAATACTGCTACTCAAGGGGTCGAGACAACTATTGATGAGTTCAAAAACCAGTGGCCGGACACCAACAGAATTACTCATACATTAGTTGCAAAAGCTATGAAAAAACAAACAAATGGCGGGAGATTATTCAAGCTAAATTTTTTAGCCTATTGGAACACGTTGTTTGTAGAGATTACAAAGTCAACAACGGTTAAATAAAGTTTTCTACTTGCCATTGACAAAGAGGAAGACATTTCAAAGCTGGATTGGTGCTCGTTTGTTTTAGAATCGCTTAAACGAACTAGACAAGGTTGGAAAAAACTGGACTCATAATACAATGGACCAGTTGCATTTCTAACGGTATGTTTTTTAAACATCTTTAAAATGTAAGCTAATACAATATTGTTAGTAGTAATTTGGTTTTTTTTAAACAATTATATGCAGCTTCTATACACCCATGAATTCAACAAAAGACACAAAATTTTCGATGAAGTTGTCGAACTGCCTGTCATAAAGTATATAACATCTGGTATAATCGATGACATGGAAGAGTATTTATACAACAATGGGCTGCTGTTAGATGTTGAAGATAATGATGAAGTTGACAAAGACGAAGAAACGCATGACAATCGCCAAGATCAACAACATGCGACTGCCTCGGACATCAATAGCGATGATCATCAAAATGAACACGCTCCGACAACGCCATTCGAAAACGTAAATCAACAAACTTTGACGTTATTAACGGACCTGTTCACTGACAACATCCCATTACACGAGGCTGCTGCAGTACAAGAAAACCTCACCGCATTTGAAACGATATATCAGCCTACGATAGATACAGATGATTTCACAATACCACCAATGGATACCACAAAGGTCTACAAAAGAAGAAACCAGGTTGGTGAAGATTCAATATGTCACACCCCAACCGATGGTAGAATCATCGAGGCGCGGCACTGAGCGAAGCAGATCGTCCATGAGTATCCATAACAACTATTAATTACCAGATACTTAAAACGTCATGTCCCATACCATAACATATCCAAATAAAACAGTTATTACAGATAACTATCTCAGAAACAACTACTGATCCGACAACTCAAATTTCAAAATAGACAATTTGTTTATTTGTTTCTAGACTCTTTCCTAGCCTCGATTTCATCATACAGCAAACCAAGCATCATAGCATTTTAAGAACCTGCCACATACGTTAAAGTAAAAGTCAATACACATAGTGTAAGGGTGAGCATACAAGTTTGATAGTATAATAGAGTTCGAAATCGTTTACGCATAACCAGCACGTATAACGTGTGATGTGAAGCACGTAAGTTATCGACAAGATCCTATCAATACCAATGACTGCGGGTCGACTGCGTAAGGCAGTTCGCAACACATATTCACCACTGCGAATCATGTGATTAATGGACCTTACCAACCCATGAGTGAACAGGTGCTGAGTTTAAACTATAGTACTATCGTTGCTAAGGCAGGTAGACAGCAATCTATATGTAAACATAGCAAACAACCATTCTTCGAGTCACGTATAGCATGCAGTAGCGGTTAGCGTTAAAGTATTGCATAGTGTGTTTGATGTGATTTAGAATAAGTAACGTATGTAACACCCAAAAGTGCGTAAAGCAAAAAGGGTTCAAGTATACTCACAGATTGTGTTTAACAAGTAACCACGCTCTTGGATTGAAGGGAGAACTGAAAGAGATTAGCCTAAACAGATAACACAACGGTGAGCGGCGCGTAAAACGATGAAGAGTAACCAATTATCGGATGGCAATCCGATCGGATGGCAATCCGATGGGATGGCTAGTCGATCGGGTGGCAATCCGTTCGGGTGGTCATCCGATCGGATGGCCATTCGATTGGATTGAAACCTCGCTTGGTGAGGATGTGTATATGTATGACGGTTTGACCTTTGAAGTTTTCGTTGTAGCATTTTAGAAACAGAGAAGTATCTCTACCCTTCAGGTCGGTCGATCGAACGGTCGGTCGATCGAACGGTTGTTCGATCGGACGACGAACCGATTAGTGAGGCTTCTCAGTTGAGAACAAGTTCATAGCAGGACAGTCACTCGATCGGATAGCAATCCGATCGGGTGGCAATCTTGTGCATTGAACATATTGAAAATTGTTTAAGCGTTGAAGTTCCAAACATCACATAGTCGGATGGTCGTTCGATCGGATGGCAGCCCGATCGGACGGTAATCCGTTCGACGTTCAGATCCTTGAAAAGTTTGAAATACAAGTCTAAGTGTGGAACCAGGTGCAACCCGATCAGATGGCCGGTCGATCGGATGGCAATCCGATCAGACGGCAATCCGATCGGACGGCAATCCGTCCCATCATCCTGATCGTCTTTACACTTGATTTTGTTGCAGGTTTGCAGTTTAAACGAGACGTCATGATAACTTGCATAACAATAGGAACCCCATCTCGTCCCAACTGAGCCAATCGAACAGGAACCACCCTAGTCCAACCCGTTCATGGTTCGAGATGGTTGTTCATGTTTAAACCTGAAATCAGCTGTCTCTTGGATAGAATTCAGATCTGGAACTAACACATCACTAAGAAGGAGTAGAATATCAGAACAAGATCCGATTCTATCAGCTTTGAATGCATTGAGTGTAAAAGAGTTGAAAGAAAGTTGGAAAACCTTCTTTCAATCCTTTTTAACTATGAATATGTTCAGATCTATGCAAGATCTTTGTTCATTCATGTGGAAATCGTCCGGATCTAAGTTGTTATTGGTGGATTGAAGCCAAAACATGAAGTTTATGAGAACACCATGATGACATCATCCTAGAACACCTCAAATCCACTGATTTCACGGTTAAAATTTGAGATTTCAAACAGAGAATGATGAAGGAGTGTGTGTAGATCATAGAAGTACAAGATTTAGGTTGAAAACTTACAAGAATCGCGAGAAATCGAGAGAAATAGAGGTCGAGTACGGCTGGGTTGAGTAGAGAGCTGTCACATCAAGTGATGTGACAAGTGGGGGTCTTTATAGGGTTTCCTAAAAAGGAAAGTGGTGGAATGCCGGGTCGATCGGGTGGCAATCCGATAGGGTGACAGCCCGATCGGGTGTCAACTCGATCGGATGACAATCCGATCGGATGGCAATCCCATCGGATGGCCACTCGATCGGTTGGCCACTCGATCCATGAGTCTGGCGCGATGAGTTTTGTCGTTTCGATCCGCGTGTTGAACGTTGCAATGCGATTCGAGCAAGCGATGCGATAGTATTTCCCATTAGTTACACAAATAACATAACTACTATATCTAACATACAATCACTATAATTAACTTGCGTTTAGCGTTTGCGATTCGATTGCGATGCGATAGATTGCGATTTGTGATTAACACCTCAACATAAACATAACATGCACAAGTAACACCTAAATAGCACACACGCGTAAAACAATACCCAGAATACATAATTCGAGTTGCGATTGTGATAGCGATAAGCGATAAATCGATTTAACATGCGATTAATATGCGATTAAACCTCGATTATTAATAGATACTCCACATAATACAACTAAAGAATATAGTTAAATATATTCGATTACAAGTCAAAGAAGTCAAAAAAGTAATTGAGCAAGGAGTAACAGATCGCAATTAGCAATCTTTTCTTCCTTTGACTTCAATCTTGACTTTGACTTTGACTTCCGAAACACGGGGTGTTACAGGCTCCCCTACTTAAGGGAATTTCATCCCGAAATTAGGCTCTAGCCGTAACAAACAACTGCGGGTACTTCGCCTTCATGTCGCTTTCGAGTTCCCAGGTGAACTCGGCGCCTCGTTTGCCTTCCCAACGAACTTTCACAATGGGAATGCGTGAGCGTCTGAGCACCTTGGTTTCTCGTCCCACGATCTCGACAGGCTTTTCCACGTAGTGTAATGTTTCGTCCACTTGTAAGTTCTCAAGAGGAACATGTAGTTCCTGGTCGGCTAAGCACTTTCTGAGGTTCGAAACGTGGAAAGTCGGGTGGACGTTACTCAGTTCTCCTGGTAGTTCGAGTCTGTGGGCCACTTTTCCAATCCTTTCCAGAATCTTAAAGGGTCCAACATATCGAGGCGCGAGCTTTCCTTTCTTGCCGAATCTGATCACCCCCTTCCAAGGTGCAACCTTTAGGAGTACGTGATCGCCAACGTCAAATTCAAGGGGCTTGCGGTGTCTATCAGCGTAACTTTTCTGTCTGCTCCGAGCTTTCAATAGATTGTCTCGAATTTGGAGGATCTTGTCTGTCGTTTCTTGCAACAGCTCAGGACCGGTAATTTGCGCGTCTCCGATCTCGTGCCATACAATAGGCGATCGACATTTTCTTCCGTATAAAGCCTCAAATGGTGCCGTTTGTATGCTAGAATGATAACTGTTATTGTACGAGAATTCGACCAAAGGTAAGTACACGTCCCAATTACCACCGAAATCTATGACACATGAACGGAGCATGTCTTCAAGGGTGCGAATCGTTCTTTCAGTCTGACCGTCGGTTTGGGGATGGAAAGCGGTACTTAGATTAAGAGTAGTACCGAGAGCGGATTGAAACGTTTCCCAAAAACGCGAGGTAAACCGACCATCGCGGTCAGAGATGATGTCACGAGGCGTCCCATGTCGACTAATGATCTCGTTGGTGTAGATTCAGGCTAATCTGTCCACCTTATAGTCTTCTCGTATCGGTAGGAAGTGAGCTGACTTAGTCAAACGGCCAACCACAACCCAATGCTATCATGACCAGATTGAGTACGCAGAAGTTTCGTTATGAAGTCTATAGCTATACTCTCCCATTTCCACATCGGGATCTCAGGTTGAATGAGTAAGCCAGAGGGTCTTTGATGTTCAGCCTTGACCTTGGAACATGTTAGGAATTTCGAAACATAGATTGCGATATCCTTTTTCATGCCCGGCCACCAGTACTTGTAGCGCATGTCCTGGTACATTTTGTCAGCACCGGGATGAATAGAATATCGAGATTTATGGGCTTCGTCCATCAGAATTTGTCGCAAATCGGTACGCTTGGGGATCCAAATTCGGTCCAGATAATGGAATATCCCATTTGATTTATTCACTAGCTAGGCTCCATCATTGAGAATCCTTTCCTTCTTCAAAGTGAGTTCGGTGAAACAAGCATGTTGGGCTTCGCGGATGAGGATTTCGAGATGATGCTGGGCTTGAACATTATGGATGCTATGCAAATAGCTCCGTCTGCTGAGAGTGTCGGCAACGACATTTGCTTTGCTAGGATGATAACGAATCTCACAGTCGTAGTCGTTGAGAAGTTCAACCCATCGGCGTTGGCGCGTATTAAGTTCCTTCTGGTTGAAGATGTGTTGTAAGCTCCTATGATCTGTGAAGATTGTACACTTGATACCATACAGGTAGTGTCGTTATATCTTCAATGCAAAAACAACTGCACCTATCTCGAGATCGTGGGTTGTGTAGTTCTTCTTTTGGATCTAGAGCTGACGAGATGCGTAAGCGATAACGTTGTCTCGCTGCATAAGAACACAACCAAGACCAAGGTTCAAGGCATCACAATAGACAATAAAGTCATCGTTTCCATCGGGAAGAGTGAGAATGGGAGCATTGCAAAGCATGTGCTTGATGGTTTGAAAGGCAGTCTCTTGTCCAGTTCCCTAAACAAAAGGCATGTCTTTGTGCGTGAGGGAAGTAAGCGGCACAGTAATTTTTGAGAATCCTTCGATAAATCGGCGATAATAGCCCACCAGTCCGAGAAAAGAACGGACTTCAGACGGGTTCTTAGGTGTAACCCAACTCTTGACAGCTTCGATCTTCGTGAGGTCAGCGTGAATACCTTGACTATTGACAATGTGACCAAGGAATTGAACCTCCACCAGCTAGAATTCACACTTGGAGAACTTGGCATAGAGTCGATTCCCCTGAAGTAGCTCGAGAACCAAACGTAGATGTTGCGCGTGTTCGGTTTTTGACTTGGAATAGATTAGGATATCATCGATGAATATGATGATGAAGCGGTCGAGAAAAGGTTTACACACACGATTCATCAGATCCATGAAAACCGCGGGTGCGTTGGTTAGACCAAAAGGCATAACAACGAACTCATAGTGGCCGTATCGAGTGCAAAAAGCGGTTTTGGGTATATCCTCCTCTTGTATGCGTAACTGGTGGTAGCCTGAGCGTAGATCGATCTTGGAGAAACACGTAGCACCTTGTAGCTGGTCAAACAAATCATCAATACAAGGTAGAGGATAACGATTCTTGATTGTCAGCTTATTCAACTCCCGATAGTCGATGCACATCCGGAACGACCCATCCTTCTTTTTGACGAAAAGGACTGGTGCTCCCCAAGGAGAGGTGCTAGGGCGAATCAAGCCTTTGTCAAGCAATTTCTGGAGCTGACTCAAGAGTTCGCGCATTTCGGACCGAGCGAGTCGATAAGGAGCTCTAGCAACAGGGTTTGCTCCAGGAATGAGGTTGATGCGAAAGTCGATCTCACGACTCGGAGGTAAGCCTGGAAGATCATCAGGGAAAACGTTAGGGAATTCACGAACAACAGTAATGTCTTTCACTTCTGTCTTTCCTTTCATTTCCTTATCCGCTACTACAATGTTAGCCAAGAAAGCTCTGTATTCCTTGCGGAGATACTTGCTAGCTTGGATACATGACGTGAGCTTGAGGTCTTTCGAGAGAGTTTCTCCATACACACAAAGTTGATCCCCATTAGCGAGAGAGAATCGAATCATCTTATCGAAGCAAACAACTTCAGCATGGTTTTCACGAAGAAAGTCCATGCCTACTATGACATCAAAACTACCGAGCTGCATCGGAATAAAGTCGATAGGAAAGATGTGATTGTTGAGTTCAAGAGTACAATCACGAAGAACAGAGTTGACGGTGACGGTTCTTCCGGTGGCAACTTCAACATCGAACGTCTAGGGGAGATGGGCGCGCTTACGATTAAGGAGCTTTTCGAACTCAAATGATACAAAACAGTTATCGTCTCCAATATCAAACAAACACGAAGCATAAATACCATTCACAAGGAACGTACCATTGACCACGTTGTAGTCAGCTTGAGCCTGGCGACCATTAATGTTGAAGGTTAGAGCGCGAGCTGCTTGTGTTGCTGGGGCTGCTGCTGTTGTGGCTCTTGCTTCACAACTCGATTGGCGCACATGTTTGCGAAGTGGTCTGGATCACCACACGCAAAGCAGACTCTAGCATTGATCGCGGGTGCAGGAGCCGTATGTTGGCCTTGAGGAGCAGGAAGTAGAGCTTGATGAGCAGTAGCTGGAGCTGGAGCTTGACGAGGACCTGTACGGCAGTTGGCGGTGAAATGGTCGTACATGTTGCAATGTACACAAAATCTACAAGCGATTCCCACTGGGTGGTGATAGGTACAAGTCAGGCAGGCCGGGTGAGGACCAGTATAAGCATGCTTTGCCGGCGGTGCTTGGGTTACCGGTGCCGCGACCTGGCGGTGTTGAGTCTACTGCTGAGCTGGTACAGCTTGGAGTGGGGCAGCAGTGGTGACAACGTAGTTCTTGTTGCTGGAGTTGTTGTTGTTCTTCCTCTTGCGATGAGAGGTCTTTGAAGACTGAGGAGTGGCGGTGGTTTCAGCGGTTGGTGCGGTGGTAGCTTGGTGTAGATTCTTGGTGGCTTTATCCCAGTAGCTAAACTTGACTCGCTTGTCGTTGATCTCAGCGGCAAGCAGGTAAGTTTCTTCGATTGTTGCTGGTTTTGAAGCTTGCACAAAGTTTGCGACACAATCCGGTAGAGCCCGGATATACTTCTTGATCGTCACATCAGGGGTCTTAACTTAATCAGGACAGATTATGCTAAGCTGCTTGAAGCGAGCAGTTAAAGCAGCATTGTCACCATCCTTCTGCTTGATATGCCAGAATTCGTCCTCCAACTTTTGGCGCTCGTGGGGAGGGCAGAACTCTTCCAACATGACGTCCTTCAACTCATCTCATGTCAAACCGTAAGCTGCATCATTTCCGTTTTTGTTTCTCTCAGCCATCCACCAATCTAAAGCTCGGGATTGAAAGACGTCGGTTGCGTTGAGAGTGCGGAGTTCATCAGGACAGCCACTCTGGCGCAGGGTGACCTCGATCGAATCAAACCATTGAAACAAGGCCGTAGGACCATCTTCGCCAGTAAATTCTTTCGGTTCGCAAGCGTTGAACTGCTTGAAGCTAAATGCAGCTTTAGGAGTTTCAGTCCTGGACTCTTCATAAGACTTGCTAGCATTCTCGTGTAGGTCGCTAACGATCTAGGGAAAGACTTTCGCTATCTGCTTAGCGACGAGAGCAGCATGGCGTTTGTCTTTCTGTTTTCGGCGAGCAGCGCGCGAGTGACGGGATCCAGATGACGACATTGTCTGCAATAGACATCGCCATAGGACTCAGACACAATATAATCGAATCTCACCTCTCACGCCTAACCCTACTAAAGCTCAGGAACACAATCATGTAACATCTAAACACATAGGCACATAATCACACGTTCACATAAGCACATAAGCATGTAAAGCACAGAAGCACAAGAGGCAGTTAGAATACAGAAACCTATCATTCACAGTCCGCGAGCGTTCGAGAATAGCGATTGCGATTAGCGAGTACACAGCGAGTAGTATAGCATAGCGTATAACATAGCATGCGATCATCCACAATTATCAGCGATTTGTCAGCGTTTTGAGGTAGATGTGCAGTGCGGTTCGTGTGTGTCGACCAGAGCGAAGAGTGAAAAGCGAATAATCCACCAAAAATCGAAACACCAAAACAGGTAAAATCACATAAAACACATGAAATTTACATAAAAGCGTCAAATACCAGAGTCGGCGGTGGCGTGTACCAGGATCGAAAACACATAAAATCGAGTATAGGTTGTCAAAGGCTCGATAGACGTCGACTACCCAAAGTGATTCGACTATTCGCAAGGACTTTTGGTACACACTTCGACCTTCGGGACTGGGCTCTCGCCTCGACTTTGGGCGATCGACACGCATCCTTCCAGTTACAGTATGACTTCAAGTCGTTGGAGTCCGTCAAGACTTTGGTGAGAGTTTTTTTAAAACAAAATAGAGCACGGAACAAGTCATCAAGGTTCGGGTTTCACCCCTGACTTAATAACTTTGTTCCTGTTTTGATAAAATGGGGAAGGAAATTTGCGTCAAAGTATGGATTTCACTCCTGATTCAACGCAAATTCTCCTGTTTCTAGATAAAAATGCGAGTTGAACAAGTGATTTAGTCGAGAGTTTGCGGTTTTCACACCTAGTCTAGTCCTAATCGCTCGTTTATTTTTGAAAATTAGAGTGCAGTGTAGTGTTCAACAAGAATAGTGAGATATAGCAGGTAAGCTTGTACAAAAACCCCTACAGGGTATGCACAAGTCGGTCTGTTGGTACTTAACTATAGACTAGATCGTTTCTAAGACATCGACCCGGACTAGGTCGAGTCTTGCCTAATTCCCTATAGTTATGGCTCTGATACGAATCTGTCACACCCCAACCGATGGCGGAATCATCGGGGCGCGGCACTGAGCGAAACAAATTGTCCATGAGTATCCATAACAACTATTAATTACCAGATACTTAAAACGTCATGTCCCATACCATAACATATCCAAATAAAACAGTTATTACAGATAATTGTCTCACAAACAACTACTGATCCGACAACTCAGATTTCAAAATTGACAATTTGTTTATTTGTTTCTAGACTCTTTCCTAGCCTCGATTTAATCACACAGCAAACCAAGCATCATAGCATTTTAAGCACCTGCCACATACGTTAAAGTAAAAGTCAATACACATAGTGTAAGGGTGAGCATACAAGTTTGATAGTATAATAGAGTTCGAAATCATTTACGCATAACCAGCACGTACAATGTGTGATGTGAAGCACGTAAGTTATCGACAAGATCCTATCAATACCAATGACTGTGGGTCGACTGCATAAGGCTGTTCGCAACACATATTCACCACTGCGAATCATGTGATTAATGGTCCTTAACAACTCCTGAGTGAACAGGTGCTGAGTCTAAACTATAGTACTATCGTTGCTAAGGCAGGTAGACAGCAATCTATGTGTAAACATAGCAAATAAGCATTCATCGAGTCACGTATAGCATGCAGTAGCGGTTAGCGTCAAAGTATTGCATAGTGTGTTTGATGTGATTTAGAATAAGTAACGTATGTAACACCCAAAAGTGCATATAGCAAAAAGGGTTTGAGTATACTCACAGATTGTGTTTAACAAGTAAACATGCTCTCGGATTGAAGGGAGCACTGAGAGAGATTAGCCTGAACAGATAGCATAACTGTGAGTGGTGCGTAAAATGATGAAGAGTAACCAAGTATCGGATGGTAATCCGATCGGATGGCAATCCGATCGGATGGCCAGTCGATCGAGTGGCAATCCGTTCGGGTGGTTATCCGATCGGATGGCCATTCGATTGGATTGACACCTCGCTTGGTGAGGATGTGTTTGTGTATGATGGTTTGACCTTTGAAGTTTTCGTTGTAGCATTTTAGAAATAGAGAAGTATCTCTACCCTTCAGGTCGGTCGATCGAACGGTCGTTCGATCGAACGGAGATCCGATTGGCGAGGCTTCTCAGTTGAGAACAAGTTCATAGCAGGACAGTCACTCGATCGGATAGCAATCCGATCGGGTGGCAATCTTGTGCATTGAACATTTTGAAAATTGTTTAAGCGTTGAAGTTCCAAATATCACATAGTCGGATGGTCGTTCGATCGGATGGAAACCCGATCGGATGGTAATCCGTTCGACGTTCAGATCCTTGAAAAGTTTGAAATATAAGTCTAAGTGTGGAACCAGGTGCAACCCGATCGGATGGCCGGTCGATCGGATGGCAATCCGATCGGACGGCAATCCGTCCCAGTGTCCTGATCGTCTTGACACTTGATTTTGTTGCAGCTTTGCAGTTTGAACGAGACGTCATGATAACTTGCTTAAACAATAGGAACCCCATCTCGTCCCAAGTGAGCCGATCGAACAGTAACCACCCTAGTCAAACCCATTCACGGTTCAAGACGGTTGTTCATGTTCAAACCCGAAATCAGTTGTCTCTTGGATAGAATTCAGATCTGGAACTAACACATCACTAAGAAGGAGTAGAAGATCAGAACAAGATCCGATTCTATCGGCTTTGAATGCATTGAGTGTAAAAGAGTTGAAAGAAAGTTGGAAAACCTTCTTTCAATCCTTTTTAACTATGAATATGTTCAGATCTATGCAAGATCTTTGTTCATTCATGTGGAAATCGTCCAGATCTAAGTTGTTCTTGGTAGATTGAAGCCAAAACATGAAGTTCATGAGAACACCATGATGACATCATCCTAAAACACCTCAAATCCACTGATTTCACGGCTAAAGGTTGAGATTTAAATGAGAGAATGATGAAGGAGTGCATGTAGATCATAGAAGTACAAGTTTTAGGTTGAAAACTTACAATAATCGCGAGAAATCAAGAGAAATAGAGCTTGAGTGCGGCTGGGTCGAGTAGAGAGCTGTCACATCAAGTGATGTGACAAGTGGGGGTGTTTATAGGGTTTCTTAAAAAGGAAAGTGGTGGAATGCCGGGTCGATCGGGTGGCAATCTGATCGGGTGACAGCCTGATCGGGTGTCAACTTGATCGGATAACAATTCGATCGGATGGCAATCCGATCGGATGCCCACTCGATCGGTTGGCCACTCGATCCATGAGTCCGACACGATGAGTTTTGTCGTTTCGATCCGCTTGTTGAGCGTTGCGATGCAATTCGAGTGAGCGATGCGATAGTATTTCCCATTAGTTACACAAATAACATAACTACTCTATTTAACATACAATCACTATAATTAACTTGCGTTTAGCGTTTGCGATTCGACTGTGATGCGATAGATTGCAATTTGCGATTAACACCTCAACATAAACATAACATGCACAAGTAACACATAAATAGCACACACACGTAAAACAATACCCAGAATACATAATTCGAGTTGCTATTGAAATAGCGATAAGCGATAAATCGATTTAACATGCGATTAATATGCGATTAAACCTTGATTATTAATAGATACTCCACATAATACAACTAAAGCAAATAATTAAATAGATTCGATTACAAGTCAAAGAAGTCAAAACAGTAATTGAGCAAGGAGTAACATATCGCAATTAGCAATATTTTCTTCCTTTGACTTCAATCTTGACTTTGACTTCCGAAACACGGGGTGTTACACAATCGAAGAATGTTACGTACCATTAACTATCGATTGGTTTGAGGGCTAGAATCCTAGTGAACATATTTCAGAGTTGAACCTAGAAGATATGGGCATCGGGTCACAAACGCAAAAAGAGCTTGACTACTGCTCCACTCCGCTTCAACTAATCGGGGTGATCTATGATGCTGCTGCGTGGGAAGCATCAAACAAAAATAAGAAGGTACAGTCTTTTGGATTTTTGTTTATGATATTATTAATAACGCATGCTTTAAGAACCTCATATTACAGTAGAATGCTTGTTTAGGATATTAGAAAAATAACACCTGTACAATACTTAAAATCACGCTAGTTTAAAAAAAAATAACGCATGTTAGCTTAAGAAATTAATAACGCATGACTTGTGTCAGTCTTTTGTATTACTATAACTGAGTCCAGTTAGTGAAGACCATATTGTTGTTTACATGACATGCTATAGTGGCTCGATTGTTATTTGTGGTGTTTAGGCTATAACTAAGCCCAATATAGATCACTGGAACAAGAGGCCCAATTTATTAGGAGAAACAAAGCCCAATATAGATCACTGGCCCAATTAATAACGCATGACTGGCCCAATTAATAACGCATGACTTGGTCAGTCTTTTGCAAAACTCTTGATTACATAAATATTGGAATGGGCTTCGAATGATATAGGCTACACAGGAGATTAAGCTGTTGGGCCAATTTATTAGGAGAAATATTGGGCTGTTTGGGCCAATTTATTAGGAGTAATTGGGCTGTGGTCTTCTGAAAAAGGGAAAAAATGCACTAAATTTGGTTTGAAATAAAGCTCATGATTAACAAAATGGACAAGAACATAAATACAAAAAAAATTACGCTAGTTACATATATAATGACGCATGATATTGCTAAAAATAAAAACTACTCTACTTAGATAGATTAACGCATGATATTGATAAAACTCAAATTCTGCAGCTGTTGTTGAAAACAATGGACAAGAATATAAATAAATACATTTCTCTGGTTACGAAAATGAATAATATCGTTACGGACGCAAAGGAAAAGTGTTTCTGGGATCCAGATATAATGAGAATGTGTAAAAGATGGGTTGATGCAGTTAAAAATACCGTGTCAACGATGACTGATCAAGTAAGCTCTGGAGGTGATGAGGCGTTTCAAAACAAAGTTGGAGAGGGTGGCGATACAATTCAAGAGTTAGGATGGGATGGAGATGCAACCGTAGAAGATGAAAACACAGGAAAAACAAAAGGTACATAAGAATTTGTGTTATTTCTTAAGATTAACAGTAATTTATATTCAATAATGACAATACGTGTCACACCCCTATTTTTCCACGTGTCACCGGTGGGCCCGGTGGGTGTATAGTGACGTAGTTGGTATCATCATAGACAAACAACACAATATATAAATGCACAGCGGAAGCAAAAATAGATTCATTTCAACTTTAATAAAGTGTAATATTAAATATCACAATAGTTGAAACGGATCCACAGGCGGATCAAAATAAAATAAGATATTGTTCAACAGTTTATTTGGCATCCAAGCTTGCGAGACTTATTGCGGACGCTTAGAAGACAGCCAGCCTAGTACGAGTAGTACCTGCACTTAACCTTTTGGGAAAAATACGTCAGTTTACACTAGTAAATACAATTTAACTGACTCATTTTGAAAAGGGTTGAAAATTGATTTGAATGCACGTGGCACAAAAATATTTTATAACTTGGGATAATTATGCAATATAATATTGTGAAAGAATTACATGTTACTTGTGCGTTCAGTAGCCCGGATCTTGTCCGGGTTAAAGATCAATAGACACACCACAATAATGAGTTATACACTGACAGGTGTACGCCTACACCCCGTGCTCAGGTCGTGGACATTTCGTAAAATGATGCCAGGGATATCCAGGACATGGTCATTAACCCCCAAAAGGCTTTAAGTGAACAAGACTGTTTAAACGAGCCGATCAAATTATTCAATTAACCACCCAACGATGTAAGATTTGATGCTCGATCAAGCGGTATTCTATATACCGTAACCCAAGCCCGTATAGGGAAAATAAGTTAAAAGTATTTACCTTTGTAAGTATAAATCTCAATTAGCAAGTACAGGTAGCTTTTACTGGTTCTTCTATTCTGAAACAAAGGTTTATAATAACCTATTAGATTTCTAACGGGTCTTTATTTAAGCCTAAGCTTAGACCGGCTAGTTTTAAGGACGGTACGGTTCAAACGCACGATTAAGCGAAGACCGGATAGAATGTGATTTAGACCCGACAAGTTTGAAGACTTGTATAATATGGGTATACTAAACACATTCTGGATTTTGAGACAAAAATGATAATGTTTGACCCGCTTCGGTCAATTTATGCAAACTAGTTACATAAACCGAACCGAACGCGAAAAGGGCGTCACGGGTAACCATAAGAGTCATATGCAAGTTCCCTGAGTTAATATACTTTAAATATGTTATAATATCAGTAAGTTATCTTCTATTATGCCCAAAACGGATTTAAACACAAATTATGCCTTATAAGGGCATTTTGGTCATTTAAAAGATTATAAAAGAGTTTTATTTGTAATCTGAGTTACATGTCTGATTCATACAGTAAATAGACTTAATTTTACATGTTATAACAGTAGGGTATGACCTATATGTGAAATTTATCATTTAAAACCAAACTATGTTCCTTAGGGGTATTTTGGTAATTTCACAAGGGCTAAAAAGGTCAAAACTGGAAACCCGAGTTCAAAAACTTGTACTTACTGTTATTTTATAAAAATATACTAAAAACATCAGTAGGTATCAACCTTATATGTTTAATATGGTTATAGTACATACTATGCGTTAAAAACGCTTAAAAAAGCGATTTGGAGCCGTTTCCGGGTTTGTTAAAGAAAGCTGATATTTTTATAATTCCAGAATGCTCAAAATATTTTATTTATCAAATCAAATCAGTAGGAAAAGGTTTGGGGTCAAAAGGATTTGTAAAACTCATTTTATGGCTTAAAAGGGCAAAATCGGTATTAACCGAATTAAACTTAGAGACCTATGTTATGCTCAGCCAAAAATTAAATAAAAATATTTAAAAATCCCAAAATATTATATTATAACAGTGGGTAAAATTTTGATAATAAAAAGTGGGTATAATAGGTTATATGCTAATTACGCCATTTAATTAACATAAGGCTTTCAAATTACGCTAATGAGCATAACTCTTAATCTAGACCTCAAACTGATATCAAATTTTAGGTGCAAGTTTATAAATCAGTAACAAATGTTTCTACTCTTTCACTTTTTCAAAAATCACGTTTTATAGTCAAAAGGGCATAATAGTCACATTTAAGCATAAATCGGAAACATGCATATGAGTCGGATAGGTATTGAACCACGTTGTACAATCTCAGAGAGTTATACATATATGAAACCTGGTCCAAAATAAGCTCTAAGGCAGATCTCAAACATGCATAAACGGATCAGAACTGATAGTCAAAGCAAAAGTCAAATTATGCGACTTTCGGGTCCGATCCGGGTTTAAACTGAAAATTGTCGAGTTGAACATGTTGAGACATGTTCTTACATTAATTACCATGTTCTTTTAATGATCAAACAGGTTGCATGTACCCTACATTGCTAATTATGGTTAAACTTGCAAATAATCATTCTGTTGACTTTTTAAAGTATGCTTTGACTCGACAATTAGCATAGTTAGAGTGGGAATCTGAAAATACCCTTTTAAGGATTTGTTACCCACATAAATACCTACTTGTAGGTACTTTCAATTCGAGAAATGACTGAGCAAATTTCGTTTAATCTCAAAGTCAAACTTAAATTACGATGGTTTGACTTTTGCTTAATTAACTAAGCTAGAACGGATTAGAAAGGATTTGGAGTACTTACAAGAGTCCTAATTATGCTTAGAGATCACTAGAAAGTTGGCTTGATGTCCAGAGAGCTCCAGAGATGATCTTGTGAATTTTTGTAAATGCAAGTGTTCAATTGTTACAACTTCAAGACCCTTTTATAACTAGTTTGATCTCATTAGATGCTGCCACAACAGTCTAGGGATGTTGTAAGATGTGTCCAAGTGCCCCCCTATGCATGTAAAACCATTGGAGAGCCCCTTGTATCGATTCACAGCTGGAAACAATCAAAATCAGACCTGTTACTAGCAGCTGCGCATGTTTTGTCGCTGGCAGCTTGTACGCGGGGCGCGTACAAGTGCGCGACCAGGTAACTAAGTTTCATTTGTTTTACATTTTGGTCCTTGGTCCTTTGAAACGTGGTTTTGGCTACTTATCTTGCACTCTTGACCCTCAAATCTGATTTTTAAGGACCTTGGGACATTTACAAACATGGTAAAGTCCTTGGTTACTTTGTGCTTACCCGAAAAGTCACGAAATTCAACGTTGACGCATTTAACCCTTCGTACACGGTTTTGATCATAACTTTCTCATACGATCACGAAACTTTATGAAATTTTTACCACATATTCTAGTGAGTATATTTTACCATTATAAAGCTTCGGGTTTGCCAAAAGATCACTCAGAGGTATACTTTCAACATGTTGACACATTTAGCCCCTGTAGTTTGTAATTCCTCACTTTCTTTCATTTTTCCGCTTGGTATGATCCATGATTTAATCGTTTAAGATTATAAACACCGTGTAGGGTAATTGTAGAGCCTAATTATCCATTGTTGACACTTTGGACCCTTATATTCACATAGTTTCACTGTTTGTCAACTTTAGTCCCTCTAAAGTGCTTTTTCACATATTCAAAGCCTACGACACGTGTCAGTACATTATTGGATGTAAATTTTCAAGGTGTTACATCCTCACCCCATTAAAAGAAATCTCGACCTCGAGATTTACTGAAACAAATGAGGGTATTTCTCTTTCATCGTGGATTCTACCTCCCATGTGTATTCGGGACCTCTACGGGCATCCTATTTGACCTTAACAATAGGCACATGCTTCCTTCGAAGCTTCTTTACCTGTCGATCCTCAATCGACAATGGTTTCTCCACAAATTTCAAGCTTTCATCAATATGTACATCCGTATGCGGTATGACCAGTGATTCATCAGCGAAACACTTCTTCAGATTATAGATGTGAAAAACATTGTGGATAGCACTGAGCTCTTCAGGCAAGTTTAACTTATAAGCAACTGACCCGACACGTTCGATAACCTCGAAAGGTCCTATGTATCTCAGGCTTAGCTTGCCTTTCTTACCAAATCGCATCACCCCTTTCCAGGGTGATACTTTAAGCAATACTTTGTCACCTACTTCGAAGTGAAAAGACTTACGTTTTGGATCCGCATAGCTTTTCTGCCTATCCCTGGCAGCTTTCAAACGATCGCGAATTTGGACAATCTTGTCCATTGTTTCAAAAACCAAATCTGGTCCTGACAATTGAACGTCTCCTACTTCCGCCCAACAAATAGGTGTTCTGCATTTTCTACCATATAATGCCTCAAAGGGCGTAGCCTTAATACTAGTATGGTAGCTGTTGTTATAGGAGAACTCGACCAATGGCAGATGCTTATCCCAACTGCCACCTAAATCAATCACACATGCACGAAGCATGTCTTCCAATGTTTGGATGGTACGCTCACTCTGTCCGTCTGTCTGTGGGTGGTAAGCCGTACTAAAATTTAAGCGCGTGCCCAAAGACTGTTGGAAACTTTTCCAAAAATGAGAGGTGTATCTCGTATCTCTATTCGAGATAATTGACAATGGTACGCCATGCAATGCTACAATTTTATCTACATATAATTGAGCTAACATGTATGAGCTGCAAGTTTCCTTAATGGGTAGGAAATGTGCTGACTTGGTCAGTCTATCTACTATGACCCATATAGTATCGTTTCCCTTCCTCGTCTTTGGCAACTTGGTAATGAAATCCATCGTCACCATCTCCCACTTCCATGTGGGAATTTTAGGCTGTTGTAACAAACCTGACGGATTTTGATGCTCAGCTTTGACTTGCGCACAAGTCAAACATTTAGCTACATAGGCAGCTACAGACTTTTTCAAACCAATCCACCAGTAGTTTGCCTTTAGATCCTGGTACATCTTATCAGCTCCAGGATGAACATAATATTTGGAACTGTGGGCTTCCTGGAGGATAACATCTCGAAGTCCTCCATAAACTGGAACCCATATTCGTCCATTCAATCTTAGCATTCCGTCCTTGTCATGGGATAACTGCTCCTCAGTTACTCCCAGTTTTTCTTCAGGATAGTTAGCTTCCAGCACAGCTTCCTTCTGTGCTACTAGCACCCTTTCGTTCAAACTATTCCTTATTTCAATGCGCTTGGCATTGATTCTTATCGGCTTTACTCTTTCTTTTCTGCTTAAGGCGTCAACAACTACATTTGCTTTGCCTGGATGGTATTTTATCTCACAATCATTTAGAGTTTCCATCCATCGTCTTTGTCGCATGTTCAAGTCCTTCTGATTGAACAAATGTTGAAGGCTCTTGTGATCTGAATAGATAACACACTTGGTTCCATACAAGTAATGTCTCCAAAGTTTTAATGCAAATACGACGGCACCCAGCTCCAAGTCGTGGGTGGTGTAGTTCTTCTCGTGTACCTTTAACTGTCGTGAAGCGTAGGCAATAACCTTGCCTTTCTGCATGAGTACACAGCCCATACCAGTGTGGGATGCATCACAATACACCACGAATTCTTCTATACCATCGGGAAATGTTAACACTGGTGCATTGCTCAACTTTTTCTTCAGAATGTCAAAGGATTCCTGCTGCTTAGGGCCCCAATCAAACTTAACCTTCTTACGTATCAACGAAGTTAGAGGCGCAGCAATCCTTGAAAAGTTTTCGATAAAGCGCCTATAATATCCTGCTAAACCCAGGAAACTGCGAATCTCAGTAGGCGTCTTTGGCTCTTGCCAATTCATAACTGCTTCTACCTTAGCGGGATCCACTTGGATACCACGCTCACTTACCACATGTCCAAGGAATTGGACTTCTCGAAGCCAAAACTCGCACTTCGAAAATTTGGCGTAGAGTTTCTCATGATGTAGAAGTTTGAGAATACAACGAAGGTGTTTCTCATGGTCAGCTTGATTCTTCGAGTAAATAAGGATGTCGTCAATAAAGACGATGACGAATTTGTCCAAGTAAGGTTTACAGACGCGATTCATGAGATCCATGAATGCGGCCAGCGCAT
The DNA here is from genome assembly GCA_030545235.1 of Helianthus tuberosus. NCBI lineage: Eukaryota > Viridiplantae > Streptophyta > Magnoliopsida > Asterales > Asteraceae > Helianthus > Helianthus tuberosus. The sequence continues at coordinate 181,557,387 of CM060393.1, read as the reverse complement.
TAGTGAGCCCAAAAGGCATCACTAGGAACTCGTCATGACCATAACGAGTCCTAAACGCTGTCTTGTGCACATCTTCATCCTTGACCTTCAACTGATGATAGCCTGACCTCAAGTCGATCTTAGAGAAGTAGCTTGCCCCTTGTAACTGATCGAACAGATCGTCGATCCTGGGCAAAGGATACCTATTCTTGATAGTGACTTTATTAAGCTCACGATAATCGATGCACAGACGCATCGATCCATCCTTCTTTTTGACAAACAAGATCGGTGCTCCCCAAGGAGACGAACTAGGTCTAATAAAACCTTTGGCTAGCAGATCATCTAATTGTGTCCTTAACTCCTTCATTTCCGTTTGTGCTAACCTATAAGGCGTTCTCGCTACAGGTGCTGCACCCGGGATGATGTCAATTCGGAATTCCACTTGCCTATCTGGTGGTAAACCAGGTAGTTCTTCGGGAAAAACTTCAGGATATTCTGAAATGACAGGGATGTCTTCAATCTTGGGCTTTGGCTCGTCTATAGTAACTTGTGCCATATAAATGACACAACCCTTCTGCAGACATCTGGATGCCTTGAGCATGGACACTTGCTCAGGCAATCCATGCTGGGTATCCCTTGGATGGTGAGTGACTCACCAGACGGAGTTTTGACTACTACTTGCTTTCTATTGCACACAATCTGGGCTTGGTTATGCGATAACCAATCCATACCTATGACTATATCAAAGCCGGCTAGCTTAAAGGGAAGTAAGGACAAAGGAAAAGAGTGATTCCTAATGGATATAACACATCCATCTAAAACAGTTGAGGCGGTTTCTATGGTTCCATCAGCTAATTCCACCTCATATTTCACACTTAAGGGTTTTACAGGCAATTTCAACAACTCACAAAACTTATTATCTACAAAGGACTTATCTGCTCCAGAATCAAACAATACTCTAGCAAAAACATCATTTACGAGAAAAGTACCTGTGATCACGTTGTCATCCTGAACAGCTTCCTTAGCGTCCATTTTGAAGACCCTTGCATTGGTCTTTTTCCCATCTTCGGTTTTCTTGGTGTTCTTTGGGCAATTAGACTTAATGTGCCCTTTTTCGTTGCAACCGTAACATGTTGCATCCTTCAGCTTCTTACACTCCAAAGTCTTATGATCCATAGATTTGCAAATCCCACAGGATCTCGTGTGAGACTGGGATTTCGACTCAAATCGACACCTCCCAAAATGGTTCTTCTTGCAAGTTTTACATTTGGGCTTATCTCCCGATTGTTGCCCATCTCTCTTAGATCCCGACCCTTTCTTGTAGTCGTTATTTCCTCGGTGTTTCTTATTTGATCTTCGTGAGGTATCGTCCTCACGCTTCCTCTTATTCTCTTCTGAATTCCTAAGAGCTCTCAACCTGACTACGTCCAAGGTAAGAGATAGAGATAGATCAGCTGCTGATCTGAAGGTTGCAGGCCTTGATGCCTTAACACTTGCTTTAATCTCTGGGGCTAAACCCCCGATGAAGCGAGCAATCCTCTTAGGTTCTGGGGTTACCAAGTATGGAACCAACCTAGATAGGGTATTGAAAGTGGTGAGGTATGCCTGGCAGTCTAAATTCTTCATCACTAAAGATAGAAAGTCTGACTCAATTCTCTCAACTTCGTGCTGCGGGCAATAATTATCCTTAATAAGGGCAACGAACTGATCCCATGATAGATTGTAGAGCGGGATCTTTCCAGCAGCTTGTATGAGAGACTTCCACCACGCCAGTGCTTCTCCTTTGAATGATTGGGATACGTATTTTACTACGTCCCTTTCAGCACAACCGCTGATGTCTGCAACCGTATCCATTTCGTCCAACCAAGTCATACAATCTATTGCTCCTTTCTCCCCGGTGAAGTCCCGGGGTTTGCAAGAAACAAAGTACTTGTAAGTACAGGACTTGGTGTGTGGTTTGGCATCATGCACCATCCTTTTTGAGAGAACACTGTTCTGATTTGATGAGTGTCGATCATCATCCTTCTTGAGCTCATCTTTCTTAAGTTCATCTTTCTTAGAGGGCGGTTTGCTATGAGCCTCAGAGTGAACTTTTGGCTTAGAGTGAGGAGCTGATCTGGTCCTGCTTCGAGTACCACTCGATTCACTATATTGCCTCTCGATGGCTTTATTAACAGCATTTTCCACTATTGCTTGTAACTCCGCACCAGTTACAAGTATCTTAGCATTTTCAGGGTTTTCTGCTGGACGACTGTTTAATTCTTCAGACTTAGCCATGTAGTCTTAATTGCTACATAAAGAAAATAAGGACAAGGTCTATTTAGAAGCCTAAACAGTATTATCATCCTTGACGATTTATTAACCATGGTAAATAAGAGCCATATTAGTTAATTTGTTAAGTAATTTCATTCAGGATTTTTTACTAGTAATCTTTTTATAATGAAATATAATATTGGCATAATAGGCCTAGTCACGTAGACAAATTTCTAAATTACAAATTTAGATCTTAAAGGATTAAAGTTTGAATAAATAAGACAAATCAATCCTTTTCTTGGCAGAGAGTCTATAAACTACGGCTGCCTTTTGTTTGATATGACATTAATTATAACCCGTAGGCATTTTGTCACAATCAAATATATATAAAAATATAAATTTGGATAATTTATTAAAAAGGGTGACATGTGTGATTTTGCGGATCACACTAGCCAAGAATGTTAACATATTTGCAGATGTTAACAGAGATTTGAATCTTTTTAAACAGGTTCTACCATATTTGCCATGTCTTTAATATGACATTCAAGCTAGGTTTTACCTTTTTAAGATTCTTATTATTAAAATGGTAAATTAAAATAATAAATGTTATTTTTCATTTATTCATATATTATATTCATGCATATAATTTAAAAAAATGAAAAACTTAAATTAACCATTCCAAACAAAAATTAAACTAGTACGAGTTTGCCCTAAACGGGACTTTTACATAAACAACATGCCCACGCAGGGGCCAACTAACAAAACAAACCCACGCAGGGGTCAAAATAGAAAAGCATGCCCACGCAGGGGCAGAACAGAAAGGAAATACCCACGCAGGGGTAGAGTACAGAAATAAATGTCCTCGCAGGGACATGATTACAACTAAAATAAATAAACAAACAAAGGATTTTAGTGATCCTTCTTGCTTTTTCCCTTAATCAAATTCACCATCTTCTTAAACATCCCCCGGTTATGCATACGGTCTTCCCGCAATCCATGTTGCACCTCTTATCGCACCTCATGTATCTCATGAAGGATTTCTTGAAATTGCGGCGGTGACATTGTCGGCGCTTGAGGGGGCTGCTGATATTGCGGAGGTCGAGGAGGCGGTTGTTGATACCCATATGGTGGGTATCCATTGGTCAATTGTCCCGTAGCCCAGGGACCTCCGTAGGGACCTTCCGGACGGGGAGCGTTGAAGCTCGAAGCTAACCAGTAGGGATCCTCTGCAAAGTTGTAATTTGTGTGGATCGGCTGCTCGAAGGGATTGTATGCTGCCGCACCAGTGTAAGTGGGAATTGGGTCTCCAAAACCCAATGGTGGCTGTGGTGCGACTGGCGCAGAGACTACCTCTGAGACGGGGTGTGAAGATTCTCCCATCTCTGGTTCTTCGTGGACAGGCGAGTACCGGCTGCAACTTGAATGTGGAGGGGTGCTGATGCGTATTCCCCCTCGTGCGGATATTCGCAAGGTCGTTCTCCTTCGCCTCGGGGGCGAGGGAGGCTGAAGCTGAGGTGGTGCTGCCGGCGGAGTGACCGGGACAAGTCGGGAATCCTCGGAAGGATTCTGCTGCTGCTGTGACTGCTGCTGTGGCTGGTGCAGGGGAGAGTGGTGTGGCTGGTGCAGGGGAGAGCTATGGTAACTGGGAGTAAATACCCAGTCATACTGCTTGAATTTCTCCTCAAAGCTATCGGGACCATTGTAAGGTGATCCCACAAACGGTGACCCATCAGAAATTTCGATGGGGTGGTTTGGAGTTCCGGATGGTGGCATTGAAGGATCGGTATCTTCATCGATGTCCATCGGGTTGACACCAGAAAAGTGGTCTTCGGGTCCAAGTGGGTTAAAACCCATAGGCACATCAAGGTAGTCAGCAGGGTTGAACAGGCCCTGGAAAACAGGTGACGGGTGGTCAAAGGGTGATTGGTGTCCTTGAAGAGGTATGAAGGACTGGTGAGAGTTTTGGGGTTCATTTTGGGAATAAGGCCCAAAAGAGTGTGGGATTGATGGGGAGGTACTCAGTGATACTGAGCGCCTAGCAGGCTCAATAAAAGACCTCCAAAGATCTTGAGCATCTGAGTTATGGGGGTCCGAAGGTGTTCGCCGGTGTGACGGTCCGGCTTCATGGTCGTTTGGGGCTACATGTGCTCCATTTCCCCTTCCTCTTCCTCTCATACGTGGCGGCATGTTGACAACCTGTCAAAAACAAACAAGTGATACAACAAGAAATATATATAAGACAAGGTTAGAAATAAAACAAAAATTTGGAAAATTCCTAAGTTCTTTGTCTAGACTCGAGAATCGAGGAATGTGCAATTGTGTAACTGAGATTAAACACAAAAGGCTAGTATTTAATTCACTCAGAGTTGGCTCTGATACCAACCTGTCACACCCCTATTTTTCCACTTGTCACCGGTGGGCCCGGTGGGTGTATAGTGACGTAGTTGGTATCATCATAGACAAACAACACAATATATAAATGCACAGCGGAAGCAAAAATATATTAATTTCAACTTTAATAAAGTGTAATATTAAATATCACAATAGTTGAAACGGATCCACAGGCGGATCAAAATAAAATAAGATATTGTTCAACAGTTTATTTGGCATCCAAGCTTGCGAGACTTATTGCGGACGCTTAGAAGACAGCCAGCCTAGTACGAGTAGTACCTGCACTTAACCTTTTGGGAAAAATACGTCAGTTTACACTGGTAAATATAATTTAACTGACTCATTTTGAAAAGGGTTGAAAATTGATTTGAATGCACGTGGCACAAAAATATTTTATAACTTGGGATAATTATGCAATATAATCTTGTGAACGAATTACATGTTACTTGTGCGTTCAGTAGCCCGGATCTTGTCCGGGTTAAAGATCAATAGACACACCACAATAATGAGTTATACACTGACAGGTGTACGCCTACACCCCGTGCTCAGGTCGTGGCCATTTCGTAAAATGATGCCAGGGATATCCGGGACATGGTCATTAATCCCCCAAAGGCTTTAAGTGAACAAGACTGTTTAAAAGAGCCGATCAAATTATTCAATTAACCACCCAACGATGTAAGATTTGATGCTCGATCAAGCGGTATTCTATATACCGTAACCCAAGCCCGTATAGGGAAAATAAGTTAAAAGTATTTACCTTTGTAAGTATAAATCTCAATTAGCAAGTGAAGGTAGCTTTTACTGGTTCTTTTATTCTGGAACAAAGGTTTATAATAACCTATTAGATTTCTAACGGGTCTTTATTTAAGCCTAAGCTTAGACCGGCTAGTTTTAAGGACGGTACGGTTCAAACGGACGATTAAGCGAAGACCGGATAGAATGTGATTTAGACCCGACAAGTTTGAAGACTTGTATAATATGGGTATACTAAACACATTCTGGATTTTGAGACAAAAATGATAATGTTTGACCCGCTTCGGTCAATTTATGCAAACTAGTTACATAAACCGAACCAAACGCGAAAAGGGCGTCACGGGTAACCATAAGAGTCATATGCAAGTTCCCTGAGTTAATATACTTTAAATATGTTATAATATCAGTAAGATATCTTCTATTATGCCCAAAACGGATTTAAACACAAATTATGCCTTATAAGGGCATTTTGGTCATTTAAAAGATTATAAAAGAGTTTTATTTGTAATCTGAGTTACAGGTCTGATTCATACAGTAAATACACTTAATTTTACATGTTATAACAGTAGGGTATGACCTATATGTGAAATTTATCATTTAAAACCAAACTATGTTCCTTAGGGGTATTTTGGTAATTTCACAAGGGCTAAAAAGGTCAAAACTGGAAACCTGAATTAAAAACTTGTACTTACTGTTATTTTATAAAAATATACTAAAAACATCAGTAGGTATCAACCTTATATGTTTAATATGGTTATAGTACATACTATGCGTTAAAAACGCTTAAAAAAGCGATTTGGAGCCATTTCCGGGTTTGTAAAAGAAAGCTGATATTTTTATAATTCCAGAATGCTCAAAATATTTTATTTATCAAATAAAATCAGTAGAAAAAGGTTTGGGGTCAAAAGGATTTGTAAAACTCATTTTATAGCTTAAAAGGGCAAAATCGGTATTAACCGAATTAAACTTAGAGACCTATGTTATGCTCAGCCAAAAATTAAATAAAAATCTTTAAAAATCCCAAAATATTATATTATAACAGTGGGTAAAAAGTTTGATAATAAAAAGTGGGTTTAAATAGGTTATATGCTAATTATGCCATTTAATTAACATAAGGCTTTCAAATTACGCTAATGAGCATAACTCTTAATCTAGACCTCAAACTGATATCAAATTTTAGGTGCAAGTTTATAAATCATTAACAAATGTTTCTACTCTTTCACTTTTTCAAAAATCACGTTTTATAGTCAAAAGGGCATAATAGTCACATTTAAGCATAAATCGGAAACATGCATATGAGTCGGATAGGTATTGAACCAAGTTGTACAATCTCAGAGAGTTATACATATATGAAACCTGGTCCAAAATAAGCTCTAAGGCAGATATCAAACATGCATAAACGGATCAGAACTGATAGTCAAAGCAAAAGTCAAATTATGCGACTTTCGGGTCCGATTCGGGTTTAAACTGAAAATTGTCGAGTTGAACATGTTGAGACATGTTCTTACATTAATTACCATGTTATTTTAATGATCAAATAGGTTGCATGTACCCTACATTGCTTATTATGCTTAAACTTGCAAATAATCATTATGTTGACTTTTTAAAGTATGCTTTGACTCGACAATTAGCATAGTTAGAGTGGGAATCTGAAAATACCCTTTTAAGGGTTTGTTACCCACATAAATACCTACTTGTAGGTACTTTCAATTCGAGAAATGACTGAGCAAATTTCGTTTAATCTCAAAGTCAAACTTAAATTACGATGGTTTGACTTTTGCTTAATTAACTAAGCTAGAACGGATTAGAAAGGATTAGGAGTACTTACAAGAGTCCTAATTATGCTTAGAGATCACTAGAAAGTTGGCTTGATGTCCAGAGAGCTCAAGAGATGATCTTGTGAATTTTTGTAAATGCAATTGTTCAATTGTTACAACTTCAAGACCCTTTTATAACTAGTTTGATCTCATTAGATGCTGCCACAACAGTCTAGGGATGTTGTAAGATGTGTCCAAGTGCCCCCCTATGCATGTAAAACCATTGGAGAGCCCCTTGTATCGATTCACAACTGGAAACAATCAAAATCAGACCTGTTACTAGCAGCTGCGCATGTTTTGTCGTTGGCAGCTTGTACGCGGGGCGCGAGAATCCCCTCGCGGGGCGCGTACAAGTGCGCGACCAGGTAACTAAGTTTCATTTGTTTTACATTTTGGTCCTTGGTCCTTTGAAACGTGGTTTTGGCTACTTATCTTGCACTCTTGACCCTCAAATCTGATTTTTAAGGACCTTGGGACATTTACAAACATGGTAAAGTCCTTGGTTAACTTTGTGCTTACCCGAAAAGTCACGAAATTCAACGTTGACGCATTTAACCCTTCGTACACGGTTTTGATCATAACTTTCTCATACGATCACGAAACTTTATGAAATTTTTACCACATATTCTAGTGAGTATATTTTACCATTACAAAGCTTCGTGTTTGCCAAAAGATCACTCAGAGGTATACTTTCAACATGTTGACACATTTAGCCCCTGTAGTTTGTAATTCCTCACTTTCTTTCATTTTTCCGCTTGGTATGATCCATGATTTAATCGTTTAAGATTATAAACACCATGTAGGGTTATTGTAGAGCCTAATTATCCATTGTTGACACTTTGGACCCTTATATTCACATAGTTTCACTGTTTGTCAACTTTAGTCCCTCTAAAGTGCTTTTTCACATATTCAAAGCCTACGACACGTGTCAGTACATTATTGGACGTAAATTTTCAAGGTGTTACAATACGTTTGTGATTTTATAGGATGTCATGAAGTCGATAATATGACATATGACGATGGGGGTATTTCAGACTCATGCCTGGCTGCATTACAAACCATCGAACCAGGTGTATACAAGCAGACGACAGAAGGTACCAAATACGATGATTGCTAAAATATTAACCGTATTCTAACTTGTGTTTACAAAAAATTAACCTACTCAAACATACAAACAGTGACAGAAACAGATGTGGTAAACCAAATGGACCAAGTTGTAAATTTAGCAGAGTCCAGTCAGCAAAAAGCACAAAGTCAGAATACAATAACCGAGTCGATGTTGAATGAGCTTGAAAAGATAAACCCTGACATCTATGGTAAAGAAATGCCTCCCACCACATCCGCTGAAGAAACAGATGAAGTGACGGATGCAGCAATGCAGTGGGTGGAGACGCTTTTAAAATTGGCTCCCATCCTACAAAGATCAAATGAAAGTAAGCAAAAACTCATGTGTCTGATAACAAAAAGAAAATGGATGAAGAGAGACATACAGAACTAGTGAGAACGCTGATCGGTACATTTTATGTACACTCTAGTTTATTTTAATTATAACAAAAATGCTTTGATATTGTTACAAAAGATACTCTTTGATTCGTTTTTATATTTGTAGGTTATAAAAGAAAATGAGCTTAAACAATTAAATTAAATGAAATAAATATTGATTGTCAAAGCTACTTACATACTATTAGTTTAGAATATTTATGTAAGTTGTAACATATATTGTAATTTAAATGAAATCATTAAATGGCATTTTCTACTTACATCATGTTGACATATAAAAAAATGGGTTACGTTGAATTATTTACATGCAATAAATTGAATTGGAATTAGGTTAAGTAAAAATATCTAGATAGAATAACTTTATGTTTTAATTAATTGTTCTTTTGTTTTGACATAGGAAAACGTAATTCAAATGGAATATGGGATTGCAATTTGGTCTCAAATTAAATTGGTCATTACAAACAATAGGGGAATTAAATGGGCTGAGAGTTGAATGTGGGCTGGAGTGGACGCAACAAAAAAAAAAAGAAAAAACGGCAGAAAGGAATGAGGGGCAGCCGTACATCACGATTGGAGTTCCACCATCACACATCTCCCTCAAACCACCAAGCCGATCATGTCTTCATCACTACCTCAAGCTTGTGACTGCGTCCATTCAACAATGAGCGGATAGTCTCTTCGGTTTCACCCTGGTGTAGATTATTGTAAGAATTCTAGGGTTTATGCATTTGTATTTTGATTTGATTTTGTGACAAATTGTTTAGTATTTGAAACCTTCGATAACTGTCTTGCATTTGTTTCGAATTCGTAAATTGTCGAGTGATGATAAAATTTGACTTTGCGAAATGGTTATGTGCACTTATGCCTTATCGTAGGTTAGGATTTACATGTCCGAGGTAACGAAGTGCATTACGGTCCGTTGTCTATGACGTCGATAGCAATTGGCACCTAAGCTTCGTGATAGTAATCCGTTAATCACTATATGCAATTGAATCAAGTTAAAACATGTAGGAACCCTAGGTCTTGCAGTAATCGAACCGGGTGTGGAACTTGTCTCTAATTTCTTGTTTTAATCATTTAGTAATTTAGTTGCAATTTTAGTTAATCACAAGTGTTTTAGATAATACCCATTGTCGGTTCACTCCGATTTATTTTAAAAACTAAACAAATAAATAAAAATAGAAATCTTCATAATCATCTTGTACATTATTTGTAAATAGTCTAACTAATCGAACGGGTCGTGCAATACTGACCACATGCTCTTCGTGGATTCGATACCCGACTTACCCTAGCTACCTAGGTTTAATTGGGTTTTTGACTGATCGGGACGACACGGTCACGTCAAAATGGCGCCGTTGCCGGGGAGCTAGTGCGCTTAGTATTTCATTGCTTGTTCGATTTTAGTTTAGTTTTTCTTTCTTGTATTTTTGTGATTTTACTTTGGGTGGCCGAGCTTGTTTGTGCAGGTACATGTTTTGCAGGTACCATCTTTCAATATGAATTGGGTAGATGATGATCCGTGTGAGTGTTGCGGAAGCGGAGAGCACTATTTAGAGGATTGCTCTGTTTTCTACGAAAAAGTTCAAGCCAACAAGGAACGGGAAGACTACCTCAGCGGATTGTTTGATTATAGGAGGGCGGATTATGAAGATTTCAATGGTCCATCCTCACCTTATCCATACACTAGACCACCTCCACCACCGGAGCAAGAAAAGTCATGCCCTTGTTGTGGAAAAGTTCACATACATGAAGATTGTCTAGTGTTTTGGAAAGATCCAGTGTTTTGGAAAGGAAAAATAAAGTCCGGTTACAAGCCACCACCACATTATCAAGACTATTACTATGAACCCAAATCACCATATTTCTCAAGTTACTGGGAGGAGGAGTATGATGATTATTATAATGAATACCCTCAACCGGTATACGAGAAACCACAAGATTCGATGCATTCCAAGCTTGATGCTCTCATGAACATGGTGAAAGAATATCACCAGGATATCGAAGATATGAAGAAAGCTAATGAATTGAGAGATAAAGCCCATGAAGCATTGGTGGTGCAAGTAGGTCAATTAGCGGAGGAATTAGCCCAACTTAAACGAGACCAAGAGGTTTGGGCCAATGGTACAATAGTAGATGGTGATGTGGTGGAAGAGGTTATCGATCTTCCCGAGCAAGAAAATGAATGTTTGAACCGAGCGGATGACATCACACCGCGAGACGAGTCGGATCCGAAAGATGCCCACGTTCATATCCATCCTTCTCCCATACTTATCACTCCAACCAACAAAGTTGGGGATGCGGGTTCGGGTATAAGGATTCGAAGGGTGGCGTTGCAAGACATAGGCTAGTTTAGTAAGAAGCGACCCCAAAGTTGTACAATATGCATGCTGAGCAAAATAAAAAGAGTATGGATTCGGCATGCTAAACACCGAGCGTATGTAGGCAACTCGGTAGGAAAATGTGCACTTCGACCACCATGAGAGGCAAATCAGGTATAATTGTTGTAGAGTTTGTACTATTATTCGTTTTATTTTTATTTTTTTTCTTTTCTTAGTTAAATGAACTTTGTGGGTGTGTTCCCTATATAACCCTCACGAGACCTCTCGTCCTCCCGAGCTATCGGCAGGTTTAAAAGGGCTTGTTGCATAAGCTAAATGCAACCGTGATTCCTACGAAAGCGAGTTAGGTTTGTTGTTATTGTAAATTAATTTTCCACATACATCAAGGTAAACTAACGTATGATTTGGTAATATCTTCATAAAAGTGGTAGAACTAGGTAGCTAATAAATTTTAATAATTGTGAGAAGCATGCTTCTACACAAGGGTTAAGATTTGTAGGTACATTATGTTCGTGGGACGACCGCTTTCTTGAAGAGAAGAAGAGCACACGAGGAATGAGCTCAAAAATCAGGTGCATACGTTTCTTTTTACTTTTGATTTTTAGTTAGCAAATAAGTGGATTGTAAATTGTATTCTATTTTCCGGGGTGAAATTTTGGGGAGGTTAGCCGTGTCACATCCCTTGTGCGTTTAAAACTCTAGTTCTTACACATTGAGGACAATGTTTACCTCAAGTGTGGGGATGGGGGAGTAGTAAAAGTTTTCGATTTTGACCCGTTCATTTAAACATTACACATTGAGGACAATGTTTACCTCAAGTGTGGGGATGTGGGGGAAAATTTCAAAAAAATTTTTTCAAAAATGTCTTGTTTCGAAAGCGATCTTAAAGCACAAGTAACTAAGTCAACAAGGGATGGCACAACCCATTTGGTCTTTTGTCATGGTCAAGTTCAAATTAATAGCATGACGGGTATTTAGCGGGTGGTTATTTGAGAATAATCCGCTTAAGAAACTAGCATTTTATGCATATCACATACCATACCCTTATACGTGAGGTTTTGAGCCACTTTTATATCATAGATTTACATATACATGTTTCTTTGTTTGAGTGGACCATTAGTCATGTATTGTAGAACTTGCATCTTTTGATATGTTTGAGACCATAGGCCGAATACAAGCACGAGAATGATTAAGGCATTAGGTAAACCTTTTTCTTTTACACCATTTTTATATCCTTACCCAAAAATTATCCCTTAGTAGCCAATTTTGAGCCTAATCCTTTCGTTTGACCACCCTATAGCCCATAACCTTAAACCTTTTTCTTTTAAACCCGTGTGATGAAAATTCGATTGTAGGAGTATATGTTTGTATAGTTGTGATTTATTTATTCAAAAAAAAATCAGAAGTTGTGAAAAAAAAAGACAAAAAAAAATTGTTGAGAAAAACACAAAAATATGAGTTAGTAGTTGTGAAATAAAAGGCTAAAGTTGTTGCCTTGTAGTTGATGTTTATAGTTAGTTTTGTTTAGCATAGTCATTTGTAATAAAAATCAAAATTTTCATCACCTTAGCCACTTTCAAATATCATATTCCTACCCTTCGCCTCGCCCTATTACAACCCTACAAAGACCTTTTGACTTGTGCTTAGTATTCGTGTTCGGTGGTGGAGAATGATTGAGTTGCAAGCCTATGCGGGTACGTGTTCTAATCGGTTTTGAGCGATTACTTTTTAAAAGTGCTTACATCATGAAAATTAGCCAACTTGTAAACCGAGGGGAGTGAACATTGTGACGGATATGCATGAAATGTGAGTTTCACGGGCGGGTTAATCTTGGATAACCACTTTTACATGATTAATCATTTATTGCTAAATATGTGAAAATTGTAAAAAGTTTGAACTTGGGCATGACAATTGACCTTAACCTTAGTCTCGGGAATGGGGAGTGTATTTCTTGTTTGACCCACGTGAAAATGAAAAACAGATTTGCTTGAGGGCAAGCAAATGATAAGTGTGGGGATGTGATCGGTACATTTTATGTACACTCTAGTTTATTTTAATTATAACAAAAATTCTTTGATATTGTTACAAAAGATACTCTTTGATTCGTTTTTATATTTGTAGGTTATAAAAGAAAATGAGCTTAAACAATTAAATTAAATGAAATAAATATTGATTGTCAAAGCTAATTATATACTATTAGTTTAGAATATTTATGTAAGTTGTAACATATATTGTAATTTAAACGAAATCATTAAATGGCATTTTCTACTTACATCATGTTGACATATAAATAAAGGGGTTACGTTGAATTATTTACATGCAATAAATTGAATTGGAATTAGGTTAATTAAAAATATCTAGATAGAATAACTTTATGTTTTAATTAATTGTTCTTTTGTTTTGACATAGGAAAACGTAATTCAAATGGAATATGGGATTGCAATTTGGTCTCAAATTAAATTGGTCATTACAAACAATAGGGGAATTAAATGGGCTGAGAGTTGAATGTGGGCTGGAGTGGACGCAACAAAAAAAAAAGAAAGAAAAAACGGCAGAAAGGAATGAGGGGCAGCCGTACATCACGATTGGAGGTCCACCATCACACATCTCCCTCAAACCACCGAGCCGATCATGTCTTCATCACTACCTCAAGCTTGTGACCACGTCCATTCAACAATGAGCGGATAGTCTCTTCGGTTTCACCCCGGTGTAGATTTTTGTAAGAATTCTAGGGTTTATGCATTTGTATTTTGATTTGATTTTGTGACAAATTGTTTAGTATTTGAAACCTTCGATAATTGTCTTGCATTTGTTTCAAATTCGTAAGTTGTCGAGTGATGATAAAATTTGACTTTGCGAAATGGTTATGTGCACTTATGCCTTATCATAGGTTAGGATTTACATGTCCGAGGTAACGAAGTGCATTACGGTCCGTTGTCTATGACGTCGATAGCAATTGGCACCTAAGCTTCGTGATAGTAATCCGTTAATCACTATATGCAATTGAATCAAGTTAAAACATGTAGAAACCCTAGGTCTTGCAGTAATCGAACCGGGTGTGGAACTTGTCTCTAATTTCTTGTTTTAATCATTTAGTAATTTAGTTGCAATTTTAGTTAATCACAAGTGTTTTAGATAATACCCATTGTCGATTCACTCCGATTTATTTTAAAAACTAAACAAATAAATAAAAATAGCAATCTTCATAATCATCTTGTACATTATTTGTAAATAGTCTAACTAATCGAACGGGTCGTGCAATACTGACCACATGCTCTTCGTGGATTCGTTACCCGACTTACCCTAGCTACCTAGGTTTAATTGGGTTTTTGACTGATCGGGACGACACGGTCACGTCAAAATGGCGCCGTTGCCGGGGAGCTAGTGCGCTTAGTATTTCATTGCTTGTTCGATTTTAGTTTAGTTTTTCTTTCTTGTATTTTTGTGATTTTACTTTGGGTGGCCGAGCTTGTTTGTGCAGGTACATGTTTTGCAGGTACCATCTTTCAATATGAATTGGGTAGATGATGATCCGTGTGAGTGTTGCGGAAGCGGAGAGCACTATTTAGAGGATTGCTCTGTTTTCTACGAAAAAGTTCAAGCCAACAAGGAACGAGAAGACTACCTCAGCGGATTGTTTGATTATAGGAGGGCGGATTATGAAGATTTTAATGGTCCATCCTCACCTTATCCATACACTAGACCACCTCCACCACCGGAGCAAGAAAAGTCATGCCCTTGTTGTGGAAAAGTTCACATACATGAAGATTGTCCAGTGTTTTGGAAAGATCCAGTGTTTTGGAAAGGAAAAATAAAGTCCAGTTACAAGCCACCACCACATTATCAAGACTATTACTATGAACCCTAATCACCATATTTCTCAAGTTACCGGGAGGAGGAGTATGATGATTATTATAATGAATACCCTCAACCGGTATACGAGAAACCACAAGATTCGATGCATTCCAAGCTTGATGCTCTCATGAACATGGTGAAAGAATATCACCAGGATATCGAAGATATGAAGAAAGCGAATGAATTGAGAGATAAAGCCCATGAAGCATTGGTGGTGCAAGTGGGTCAATTAGCGGAGGAATTAGCCCAACTTAAACGAGACCAAGAGGTTTGGGCCAATGGTACAATAGTAGATGGTGATGTGGTGGAAGAGGTTATCGATCTTCCCGAGCAAGAAAATGAATGTTTGAACCGAGCGGAAGACATCACACCGCGAGACGAGTCGGATCCGAAAGATACCCACGTTCATATCCATCCTTCTCCCATACTTATCACTCCAACCAACAAAGTTGGGGATGCGGGTTCGGGTATAAGGATTCGAAGGGTGGCGTTGCAAGACATAGGCTAGTTTAGTAAGAAGCGACCCCAAAGTTGTACAATATGCATGTCGAGCAAAATAAAAAGAGTATGGATTCGGCATGCTAAACACCGAGCGTATGTAGGCAACTCGGTAGGAAAATGTGCACTTCGACCACCATGAGAGGCAAATTAGGTATAATTGTTGTAGAGTTTGTACTATTATTCGTTTTATTTTTATTTTTTTTTCTTTTCTTAGTTTAATGAACTTTGTGGGTGTGTTCCCTATATAACCCTCACGAGACCTCTCGTCCTCCCGAGCTATCGGGAGGTTTAAAAGGGCTTGTTGCATAAGCTAAATGCAACCGTGATTCCTACGAAAGTTAGTTAGGTTTGTTGTTATTGTAAATTAATTTTCCACATACATCAAGGTAAACTAACGTATGATTTGGTAATATCTTCATAAAAGTGGTAGAACTAGGTAGCTAATAAATTTTAATGATTGTGAGAAGCATGCTTCTACACAAGGGTTAAGATTTGTAGGTACATTATGTTCGTGGGACGACCGCTTTCTTGAAGAGAAGAAGAGCACACGAGGAATGAGCTCAAAAATCAGGTGCATACGTTTCTTTTTACTTTTGATTTTTAGTTAGCAAATAAGTGGATTGTAAATTGTATTCTATTTTCCGGGGTGAAATTTTGGGGAGGTTAGCCGTGTCACATCCCTTGTGCGTTTAAAACTCTAGTTCTTACACATTGAGGACAATGTTTACCTCAAGTGTGGGGATGGGGGAGTAGTAAAAGTTTTCGATTTTGACCCATTCATTTAAACACTACACATTGAGGACAATGTTTACCTCAAGTGTGGGGATGTGGGGGAAAATTTCAAATTTTTTTTTTCAAAAATGTCTTGTTTCGAAAGCGATCTTAAAGCACAAGTAACTAAGTCAACAAGGGATGGCACAACCCATTTGGTCTTTTGTCATGGTCAAGTTCAAATTAATAGCATGACGGGTATTTAGCGGGTGGTTATTTGGGAATAATCCGCTTAAGAAACTAGCATTTTATGCATATCACATACCATACCCTTATACGTGAGGTTTTGAGCCACTTTTATATCATAGATTTACATATACATGTTTCTTTGTTTGAGTGGACCATTAGTCATGTATTGTAGAACTTGCATCTTTTGATACGTTTGAGACCATTGGCCGAATACAAGCACGAGAATGATTAAGGCATTAGGTAAACCTTTTTCTTTTACACCATTTTTATATCCTTACCCAAAAAATATTCCCTAGTAGCCAATTTTGAGCCTAATTCTTTCGTTTGACCACCCTATAGCCCATAACCTTAAACCTTTTTCTTTTAAACCCGTGTGATGAAAATTCGATTGTAGGAGTATATGTTTGTATAGTTGTGATTTATTTATTCAAAAAAAAAAATCAGAAAAGTTGTGAAAAAAAAAGAGAAAAAAAAATTGTTGAGAAAAACACAAAAATATGAGTTAGTAGTTGTGAAATAAAAGGCTAAAGTTGTTGCCTTGTAGTTGATGTTTATAGTTAGTTTTGTTTAGCATAGTCGTTTGTAATAAAAATCGAAATTTTCATCACCTTAGCCACTTTCAAATATCATATTCCTACCCTTCGCCTCGCCCCATTACAACCCTACAAAGACCTTTTGACTTGTGCTTAGTATTCGTGTTCGGTGGTGGAGAATGATTGAGTTGCAAGCCTATGCGGGTACGTGTTCTAATCGGTTTTGAGCGATTACTTTTTAAAAGTGCTTATACATCATGAAAATTAGCCAACTTGTAAACCGAGGGGAGTGAACATTGTGACGTATATGCATGAAATGTGAGTTTCACGGGCGGGTTAATCTTGGATAACCACTTTTACATGATTAATCATTTATTGCTAAATATGTGAAAATTGTAAAAAGTTTGAACTTGGGCATGACAATTGACCTTAACCTTAGTCTCGGGAATGGGGAGTGTATTTCTCGTTTGACCCACGTGAAAGTGAAAAACAGATTTGCTTGAGGGCAAGCAAACGATAAGTGTGGGGATGTGATCGGTACATTTTATGTACACTCTAGTTTATTTTAATTATAACAAAAATGCTTTGATATTGTTACAAAAGATACTCTTTGATTCGTTTTTTTATTTGTAGGTTATAAAAGAAAATGAGCTTAAACAATTAAATTAAATAAAATAAATATTGATTGTCAAAGCTACTTACATACTATTAGTTTAGAATATTTATGTAAGTTGTAACATATATTGTAATTTAAATGAAATCATTAAATGGCATTTTCTACTTACATCATGTTGACATATAAAAAAAGGGGTTACGTTGAATTATTTACATGCAATAAATTGAATTGGAATTAGGTTAATTAAAAATATCTAGATAGAATAACTTTATGTTTTAATTAATTGTTCTTTTGTTTTAACATAGGAAAACGTAATTCAAATGGAATATGGGATTGCAATTTGGTCTCAAATTAAATTGGTCATTACAAACAATAGGGGAATTAAATGGGCTGAGGGTTGAATGTGGGCTGGAGTGGACGCAACAAAAAAAAAGAAAAAAACGGCGGAAAGGAATGAGGGGCAGCCGTACATCACGATTGGAGTTCCACCATCACATATCTCCCTCAAACCACCGAGCCGATCATGTCTTCATCACTACCTCAAGCTTGTGACCTCGTCCATTCAACAATGAGCGGATAGTTTCTTCGGTTTCACCCCGGTGTAGATTATTGTAAGAATTCTAGGGTTTATGCATTTGTATTTTGATTTGATTTTGTGACAAATTGTTTAGTATTTGAAACCTTCGATAATTGTCTTGCATTTGTTTCGAATTCGTAAATTGTCGAGTGATGATAAAATTTGACTTTGCGAAATGGTTATGTGCACTTATGCCTTATCGTAGGTTAGGATTTACATGTCCGAGGTAACGAAGTGCATTACGGTCCATTGTCTATGACGTCGATAGCAATTGGCACCTAAGCTTCGTGATAGTAATCCGTTAATCACTATATTCAATTGAATCAAGTTAAAACATGTAGGAACCCTAGGTCTTGCAGTAATCGAACCGGGTGTGGAACTTGTCTCTAATTTCTTGTTTTAATCATTTAGTAATTTAGTTGCAATTTTAGTTAATCACAAGCGTTTTAGATAATACCCATTGTCGGTTCACTCCGATTTATTTTAAAAACCAAACAAATAAATAAAAATAACAATCTTCATAATCATCTTGTACATTATTTGTAAATAGTCTAACTAATCGAACGGGTCGTGCAATACTGACCACATGCTCTTCGTGGATTCGATACCCGACTTACCCTAGCTACATAGGATTAATTGGGTTTTTGACTGATCGGGACGACACGGTCACGTCAAACGCGTATCAAAATGTTGAGGGAAAAGAACAAAAAACGAATGGCAGAATTAGGTGACGCATACAGATCACCTTACTGCAACAGGATAACTAGCTTATATGAGCCACTCCTGGAACGTGACCAAATGATCATCTGTTACCTCTTAGCTCCGGTGGAAGATATTGGGTAAGATGTTTTGTCTCTTTTAAACCACTTAAAATCTTGATCTCTTTTTAAATTGTCCTTTTTGGTTTTAAACAACAGCTCATTGATATACAAGTCTGAAAGTGGAGTCGAAACACTAAAAATCATTTTTGAAAGCTTTCACCCATCGCAATACATAGCTTCAAATGGAGTGGACGCGTTTGTAGATGTGTTAAACTTTGAAGAGAAAAAAAGGGACAAAAAATCATCACCCTACAGGCTGTTCTTGCCAAGTACAGTGATTGTAAGTTTTTCCATAATAATCACGCATGTATGAATTTTACTTAGTTAATCACGCATGTATGTATTTTTCAGTGTTAAATCACACATATTGAATTGTAATCACGCAAGTTATATGATAATCACGCATGATGAAAGTTAATGCACACATGTTTAAGGTTAACCAAGCATGCTATATGATAACCATGCCTGTTTAAAGTTAATAAACACATGTTTAAGGTTAACCAAGCATGCTATATGATAATCAAGCATGTTGAAAGTTAAATGCACACATGTTTAAGGTTAACCAAGCATGCTATATGATAATCACGCCTGTTTAAGCTTAATGGACAGATGGAGTTTAATGAAAAAAAATCACCATAATTTTTGCAGCCTGACGAAATGTTTGGGCCAAAATACACAGACAATGATCGATTGAAAGTATTTGCACCAAGCCTAGACGATATATTATGTAAGTATCAGGTCAAGAAAGTTGACACGGTGGATCTTATCTTCATTCCAGTACTACTATCTGATCATTTCTGATGCCTATGCTTTCACTTGAAAAATGGCGAAATCGAGTTAATTGCTTTCACCCGAACAAAGTTTGTTATCCACTCTTTTCGTAGTATCTTGCCTACGAAAAGAGTGGATAACAAACTTTGAAACAGCAAGCATAATTCGAAAGGAACTGGACTGGAGAACTCTTCAAAACGGATGTGACTGTGGTGTCTTCACTATGAGACATATGGAGACATACAAAGGCAAATCACCATGGAATCCGGGGTTTGTGAACGAAGATAAAAAGACCATTCAAGATTCACAACTTCGATTCTTGCGGTACCGGTATCTAAGTAAGATTGTATTGTCCGACTACAATCTTATAAGGAAAGAAGTGTACGATAAAGCTAAGGAATTTACGAAGAACGCAAGCACCGTAGATGTTTTGCGCGATCTAGATAACAAAATTAGGGACCGATTGGATCAGTTCTTCAACCTTGACAAAGTGAAACAAAATGCTACGTCATAGAACTAGTTTGTTGCAAACATATTTGACATGTTCGTTTTTTAATTTTATTTTTAATTCTTAAATTTGCTGATTACTCATAAAGTATGATATCAGATAACATGAAAAATGTAAAAACAATGGGAAAATTTCCTTATTCAAACACAATTTCGATACAAGAAAAACATTTATATAAACATAAAAAGCACATGATTTCACTACCCAGATGAAAATGACACATAATACCCATCAGAAAAAGGACTCCAAAAACTTGATCTTCGTGTCCATAGAGCATCTTAAGACGGTTATTGCGTCTACAAGCTCCTTTAACTGTTTCTCATCCCTCTCTCCTAGATCAACCATAAACATCATAGCCACCTCTCGGACACTTGACTCTTTCATACCAGACAGCAAATTGAAAATCTCTTCTCGCCTCTTCATGTTCTCTCTGACCCTAGAAATGTTAGTTTCCAACAAGTCTTTACAAGACTTGTCTTCAGCAATTTGTTCCTCGATTCTCTTTTTGAGATAAACACTCATACCTGATGATGAAGAAGAACCACAAGATGAATTACAAGAATCTGTCATCTTTAAGGTAATATTTGAATACTCTTTCAATGATATATAAAAGGAAATAGCAAACAAGAGGACATCTAAAATTATTAAGCATGACAGTTGTATGGTTCAGAAATAATTCTAGCTGTTTTTTAGAGTTTTCTTGGTCCAGTACAGATATTATGTAAGATAATCACGCATGTATAGATTATCACGCATGTAAAAAATTAATCACGCATGTATTGATAATCACGCACGACCTGCTTGTGATTATTTAAGCTACTGAACTTTGATATGCAAGATGCAAGTTGATATAAAATATAATTAATCTTAATAATAATGAAACCTACAAATAGCCTTCAAAATCGACATGACTAGTAATTATGTGAGATATTTAATTTTACTTACCAAATCTCCCACAACTACCATATTAAATCACAATCTTCATACATATATGATCCCCATATTAGATTTTTGCAAAAAAATAACAGCTCTCATCAAGAAACAAGAATGTCTACTGATCCGGCAAGCAAAGCCATCTCTCCATCCGCACATTGATAGAGCTTGGGTCTGATGTAAACTCTACTAACAGTATTTTTGATGTGCAGAGGAAGGTCTTAGAACAATAGAAGATGAACCAGGAAGTCTGGGAGAAACTACTAGAAGAACCAAGGGGAGAGCTTGTGTACAAACATCTGCTTATTCAGCAATTATCAGAAAGAGATGATGAGACCCTAAGAAAAGACTATATTGAGCACATCATGGCCTTCAAAAGGTACAAGGGTGACAAAGCTTAATATAAAGAATGGACAGTGGGTGAGCTCAAGGAAGAGTTAGCAAGAATTGAGAAAATGAACAAAGATAAAGTCAAACATACTCCTCCAGTTTGGGCAAATTACAAAAAGAATGTACCTGATAACGTGTTAAAGCTGAAGAGAATGAAAGAGGAACTGATCACTGCTAATTTTGGGTCAAGGAATCAAGTGATGAGGTGGAAAGAAGATAAGGTGAATGATTCTTATCAAAGGCTGGAAAAATTAAGGAAGAAAAACCCAGACATTCCACAAAAGCTTGTTTATCCTGATGAAGAGGTCTCCACAAGACCACCAAAGCTGCCAGTCAGGAAATCTACTGCTCCACCTGGTGCTTTCATTTATCAAAGAAGAAGACAAAAAGATATGGAAGCAGAAACACCAGAAGATATAGCTGCTAGTGATGATATTATAAAATCAGTCATTAAGCAGATGATGGCTGAAAATACTGAACTTGCTCAAGCTCAAGGCACTGCTCAGCCAGTCATCACCAGGCCACCTTCACCAAACTCATCATCAATAAAACCTCTCCCAAGAAACCCAAAGGACTCTAAAGTACTAAAGTGGAAATCGGACAAACAGACCCATGTATTAACTCTGATCAAGTCCAATGCTGATGTGAAGAAAATATCAAGGGAACAAGCATTGGGCCTGGGTGTTGAAGATCTCCAGGATCTCCTTGATCTTACACTGTGCAGGGATGAGGATGACACAGATTCCCTGAATTTTGAACTACAATTCAAAGGCCAAATCAGGGAATTGTTGATGTGGCAATAAAGTTCTACAATAATGAAGGGTTTTGGCATCATCAGTTCCAGTGGGAGATTGTTGGGATTGAACCCTATCAAAGGAACAGTTGATTAAAGCCAAAATCGGATCAGAGTAGGTTCTTTGAAAACCTTTCCAAAGTATTGACTTGAGTAAGAAGAAACTGGTAGTATCTTTGGATTTCTTTGTCAGATTTACCCTTTGAATTTCTTTTTGAGATATCCTCTGCTTGTTGACCCTTCACTTTCAAGTATTCTTCAATATTGTTAGGTCTTGGATATCCTTCAACAGATGGCAAGCTCCTTTTATCAGGATCATCTTCATTATAGAAAGACTTTATTTCTTCTCTAACAGCTGCTAGCTCTAAAGGATACAGAACAGCTGCAGAGACAATAGCAGTGGTTGGGTTAAAGACTTGTGCAGAAGATAGTGGAACAGGGTTTGGAATGGTGACAAGTGAAAGAGATTGTCAAGATGTTGGTGGTGGTGGTGAGGAATCATCATCTGGTAAAATTATCCTTCTCCTTTTTGGTTTAGGAGAGGCTGATGATGGTTTTGTGAGATCAGTGGTTGTGATTGGAGTGGCAGGTGATTGACTAACAGCTGTTGAAACAACTGGTGTTTCAACCACTGTTCTCATTACAACTGATGATGTGTCATCAGTTGTCTTCTGCTTTTTGGCAGGAGGTGATGGTGGTTTTGTAGTTGTTTGTGGTGGTGGTAAGGCAGTGGATGTGGTGTGTGTTGAAGTGGTGGCAGTTGTTTGGCTAGCAGTTGTTGAAACCACTGAGGTATCAATAGTTGTTGATACAACAGAAGTCTTAAAACTGCTGGTTTAGGAGATTGATTTTTGAAGCCTTTGGTGGGTTTGGAAGCATGTTTTGTTTTTCTGGAAGGTGTGGTTTTGGGTTGCCTCACATTTCTTGTGGGCTGTTTTCTTTTTGGCTCAGGATTTTCATCATCCTTAGGCTCAGAAGTACCCTGCTCATTCAGCACCATAAAAGCTCTTTTCTCATGTTCCCACCTTGCTTTATCCTTAGCTTCTTTATCCTTTTTAACATCAGCTTTTGCATCAGCTATGGCATTTGTGGTAACATCAATCTTTTTAGAACCATCTGGTAAGGGTATGTCTGCAAGCATGCTAGAATTTTCTGGAGCAATATATAAGCCATCTTCATACCCCTTTTTCTTCCACTGTTTTATTTCCTCCCCCTTTTTGGCATCAGCTGGTGGTGGTTCATCTACAAAGATGATAGTGGGAGGAGCAGTGCCAGTGGTACTCAGCAAATGGGCCTTTATTGCCTTGATGTCTGCTTGGGTGTTTTTAAACCTTGCTTCCATGAGATTTCTGATCTTTTGAACTTATATCTCATGTTGCTGATCAGCTAATTCTCTTTGATGATGGAGCAGTGGTTGAAATAAATTCGAAAGCTCATTTGCAGCAGATGCAGGTTGTGGTGCAGGTGCTTGAGCTGGAGCAGCAGTGGGTGGTACCTTTTGAGCTTTCAACAACTGTTGCAGCATATCTTTAAT